>JAYESA010000004.1:2294718-2633925 GCA_036927795.1 Iris macrosiphon | reverse complement strand
TTTTTTTATAATAATTTAGATAAGTATAAATGTCGACAGCTCATAGTTTACTCCTCTACGAATGAAATTCCGTGAAGGAGACCATCCAAATTGGTTTGCTACTCAAACAACCCTGGCTCACGCGGAAGTGTGCACCAACATCCTCTTTTCTCATTTTTTTGTCATGCCAAGGAAATGACAAAATCTCAAGTAGTTGCCAAACGGTTTTTTTCTTCTTCCAAATAAAAGTGTTGGAGAAAAAGAAAACTAAAAAGAGATTTTAGACTTTGAGTCTCGAAAAAGTTACAAAACTTACATTTGGATTTTAATAATCGACTTAATTAGTATTTGTATCTTGACTAATTGATGGCTGAATTATTAATCATTTAGGTAGATACCATTATTTTTATATTGATACAATCTAGTCAGTAGGATTAACTATTATTTTAAAATTCAAATATTAATTAGATCGATTATCCCAACAAAAACAAAGTGCTACAGTAGTTGGTGTTGGTTTTGTGGGTCCTAGATCCGGAAGGAAAACGACTAGGGGTGGCCCACACGCAGGAGATCCTTTAAGTTTGAGAATTGGGTATCCAACAAACTCCGCATGTGGACTGTCTGTCCTTCCTAAATGTTACATTTCTCTTCTTCTTCTTCGTAGTTGTTACTATCTCTTTTCTCAGTAATGGTGTATCTTCTAGAATCCGGATGGCTGGTAATTCCTTCTCCTTCCCTACTGCTACCGCTACTGCAGATCTGTTGTTGAATCAACTTCGCTAGGGTTTATGGCTTTGATCTTTAATCTCATCACCATCAGCTCTCATTTTGGTGGTGTACATTATAGTTTGATAAAAAATGTAGATTATTATGTTAGATGACTAGTTTTTTGGAAGAACATCATGTGGGTGTGATTGTGCTGTGTAAACTTGATTTGTCTCGGTCGGGGTGATATAGTATTGGATTTACGAAACCGACATTTCTGTTATGTATTGCTCAGAGTGATAAGGAGTTAGACCTTAGTCTAGTACTTGTAGGATACAAAGAGGGTGATAACACAAAACATGATATTTGATTTAAGGGGCTGAATAAACAACTTTGTTTCTTGCTTGCTTGATTTGTTCCACACAACCACCATTTGCTTACATCGCTATTTATAGGACTCAAGATACATCAAGAGCAATGAACACGACTCTTAGTATTCCTAAGTACATTCATGCCTGCAACAATGAACATGACACAATTTGGTTTACATCTCCAATAATGCCTCCCGTAAACCAAATTTGCTTTTGACTTCTAAAGCTTCGATATTTCTTCTGAAGACTTAGCCTAGCCTCCTAGAGGTTTTGTAAACACATCTACAAGTTGGTCTTCATTTCTTCAATATTCAACGTTAATTTCTCCTTCATGAACAAGTTCCCTTGGGAAGTGCAATCGCATGCGAATATGTTTCGTCCTTCCATGTAGGACTGAATCCTTTGAGACAAAGATAGCTTATTTATTGTCACAACAAATTGTTGTTGGTCCTTCTTGCTTGAACTTCATGCTTTATAAAACACCTTTCAGCCAAATACTTTGAAATACTGTAGAAGATGCAGCAATATACTCCGCTTATGTGGTAGAAAGTGCCACAATTGACTGCTTCTTTGTACTCTAAGAAATAGCTCCACTATCAAGGTTGAAGACATAACCTGAAGTGCATTAAGAATCATCAATGCTTCCTCCCAAATCACTGTCAGTATAACCGACAAGTTTGACAGGAACATTAGCTTAATAAAAAAATGCTATAGTCAGTAGTTTCCTTGACATATCATAATATTCTTTTAGCTACTTCCCAATGATTTGAATAGGGCTTCTCCATGAATTGACTCACCAGACTTACTGCATACACAATATCTGGTCTTGTGGCAGTCAATTACATCAAAATTTTAACTAAACTTTGGAACATAGTGGAATTAACAAGCTTGCCTTCACCATCTTTACTTAATTGCATTCCCACTAAGCATGAAGAGAAGACTGGATTTGCATTCTCCATCTTAAACTTCTTCAAGATTTCTTTTGCATAGCTTTCTTGTGAAATGAAGATACTTTTCTTGGATTGATGAGCCTCAATACCAAGGAAATGATGTAGTTCTCCAAAGTCAGTCATTTCAAATTCTTTCATTATGGAAAGCTTGAATTTTCTTAGCATTTCCATATTATTTCCTGTGAAGATAAGATCATCAACATAAAGATTTACTATAATAAAACTTCCATCTGGTCTTTTTTTTGTGTAAAGAGTGTGCTCAAATGGACATTTTGAAATTCATGCTTCTCAAAGTATAAGTTGATACGACTACTAAGCCCTTGGAGATTGTTTAAGACCATATATTGCTTTCTTCAATTTGTAGACCGTCTTCTCCTTTTTCACAAAGCCAAGAGGTTGCTCAAGATAAATATCTTCTTCAAAGATGCCATTTAAGAATGCCTACTTCACATCCATTTAGAATATTTTCCAGCTGTTTTGAGCTGCAAGAGATATCATTAGTCTAACGGTCTCAATTCTGGAAACAAGAGAAAAAACTTATGTATAGTCTTCTCATTTCTTTTTCTTGTATCATTTTGCCACAAGCCTTGCTTTGTACTTGTTGGTTGAGCCATCATGGTTTTTCTTGAGTTTGTACACCCATTTTATACCAACAGGAATCTTCTTTGGAGGTAGATCTGTGAGCTCCCACGTATCATTCTTCTCAAATAGACTTCATCTCCTTTGTTGCTTGCTTCCAAGTTTCTTCTTTATTTGCATCTTCAAATTATAAAATTGGATCTTCTCCTGCAAAGAAAGCAAAATAAACAGTATCATTTGACGTCGCTAAATACCTATAATTCAGCGACGTTTTATTTCGACGTCGCTAAAAACGTCGCTAATCCCGCAATTTTTAGTAGTGTTGCAGGGTGCGGGAGAACCTCGTTCGGTGCGGATGCCTCCTTCGTGAGTGCTAAGGAGTGGAGTTCACTCTGGAGACTTGGAGCGTTGCGTCCGGAACTGAAGCATATATACAAGACATAATGTTGGAATATCGCCTATACATCATTACACAAATGTAGCCACTTGGCACGCTTTTACTGTTTTAGAGAGAGAGGCTTGAGCGACTTGTAATCTCGGCTATGCGCCGCTGGTAACACTTGTTCAATATAAATAAAGAGTTTGCTTTACTTCTACTTGTGTTATTCAATGCATCCGTTATTGACGACTCTGTGAAATTGTTACCAATCGCCTATGCGTTTATTATTCCGCTGCACTCAGATAATCTGTGCGACTCTGTGGCTTAGATCTCTTACCGCCAGCCAATGAAACACGGCCTTGCACGGACGCGGCTCACGCTTGTGCGGCATCACGCCCAGATGGGTCAAGCGATCGTCCAGTGGGAGCGCTGTCGCGGTGATTCTTGCCTAGCGAGGACGACTGATTAGCCTGCGGGAGATCGGGGGTGACACTTGCTACCTCTTCAATTCTTCACATGTGAACCCCTTTCACCAAAAACTGCCTGTAGAAATCATATTGCACTGTGCAGTATCAGACATCAATGGGTACTGCAGACCCAACTGAGTGTTGTCACTGCTAGCTCTAGTTCTCAGGTCTGAGCTAAATCCTTCCCCCTCCTTGAACTTGCACTGACATTATACAACTCACTAAGGACACATGGTATCTTCAAATACCCAATATCCTAACCAATATCTTGATATACTAGATAACCAACTTCCATACCTCCTTGTTACTTAATACTTGTTACTCACTAACACTCCACTTAACCTCACTTTCATACCTTCACTCTTGTAAACCTCCTCACCAAAAATAGATATTTTGTGTGTATTTTATATTATTATATTTATTATAGATATTAAATTTCTTTAGAGTATTCTCTTAGTTAATTAGAAAATAGAAATTTATTTATCTAATTACTAAGAGAATATTTAAGAAATTTTAATATTCTATAATTAAATTTAGTAATATAAACATAGAACCAAAATTTCTATTTTGGTGAGGAGTTTACAGAGTGAGGTATGAAAGTTGAGGTTAAGTGGAGTGTTGTTCCGTACCAAAGTATTTATTTTAGTTTAAAATATTTAATTATATTTTTCTGTAATTTATTTAGAATTTTAAGAAATTTATTTAGATTTTTAAAATTATTTAGGATTTATTTGGATATATATAGTCTTAATATTAGATAGATTCTAATTTAGTGTTAATAGATATTAATAAGATTTTATAAATTATTTGTATTATCTTTAATTATATTTAAGATTATAAATTATTGAGATAAATTCAAACTCTATTTTAAATTAATTCAAATCCTGAACCTACTAGGAAAGCAACTTCATGTATATCCTATCCTTATTTAAATTCATCATAATTCTATCCAAATTAACCAATCCTAGTCGTATTTAATTAAGTAGTGTCCACCATTATATATACCTCATCCTTCATATTTTTATTTCCCAAATTCACCTCTTTTTCGTCCAAAAAGAGTCAAAATTCGTCATAAATTCAGCCTCATTTTCTAGTATGTTATGACGACTTAAAAATGCGATATCTCCTAACTCCGGACCTCCAAACGCGCTCCAGTTTTTTTTGTCAGAACTATATCAAGGTTAGTTTTTCTGATTATATAAATTATTTTAATAATTTCAGAACCTATTTTTTCAGAATATTCCGAAAGTGCCAGCTGTCCGAAATCAGACGCGTTTTCGTATATTTCGAGATTTTGGGAGATCCCGAACTCGGAATTATGAACCGTTTGAAGTTTCGGAAAGCTGACATGATGAACTTCCAGAAAAGTATTTTTCCAGAATTTAAAATATAAGTTTATTATACTGTAAAATTTGTGCAACGTAGACGTAAATAGAAAACCACCAAAAACTATCATCTGTGCGCCCTAGTGGACATAACTCTTTACCGACTTGTGATTTTATAAAACCGTCGAATATGGTGTTCATGTAGTATTGAAATCTATAGGATTCCATTCAAAAATCCAAGATTTGAGTTGGTTGACTTTTTGGTCAACGGATTGCCTCGATTTGCGTGCCATGGATCACAAATCCGTAAAGTTGACTTTCTTTGGACCAAAATTAGGGTTTAACAATAAAATCATATTATAATAAGATTAAATACTATTTTAGGTTATTTTATTCAGAATTAAAATAGATTAAATGGAGGAACCTATTTACCCACTTTTGTAACCTAACTTGTTTAATTTATGTGACGGGTAGATCGGACGACGCCTTGAGTTGGGACTTCATCCTTTTCAGACCAGGCAAGATACATTGTCAAATTGCTTACAGTATTTTGCATGCTTAGTATATTTCTGTTTATTTATTGCATGTGTAGTTCCTTCCAGTCATTACTATATATTAGATATGTTGACAACACACTTGACACTTAGTATCATAGAGGACAATCAATAGGCGTATGGGCTTCTAACCACTCTGGTAAACTGTAGTCACTAGCACGCACTATGGTGGTCGTGTCCGATGGTCGCTACCCCCGAGGTATGTCGATTGATAGAGTCCGAGGGTCGCTACCCCAAAGGTATGTCAGCTGATGATGTCCACTGACGAGCGCATGAGTTGTGAGGATTAGATCGAGTAGCCTACCCTTGCCCATACGTCAAAAAGTTGTCCTCATTTGCATTCATATAGATTGTCTTGTACAGCGTACTTATATATTTTCAAATATTATGCATGTTTACTGTATTCAAATTGGCTTGCTTCTATGTATCTTGTTACGTTCCTCTGAGGACCTGGTCCCTTTCCAGGTGTATCTGTTCTTGAGTATTTTGTAGGAGCGCAGATTCGGATGGTTACATATGTTTCGAGGATGTCTTCTCTCCAAGCCCCATGATTGTTAGCTGGTATTCCTATATTGTGTTTATTGTATTGTACTTTCCATTCGAGTTGGTAGTGGATTTGTTTCCATCCAACTATCCTCTTTAGATACTTCTTATTGAGATCTAGTTATATAGATATTGATTATTTATTTATATTGATTTTCGTGGATGAGATTTAGATTGTACCATGTGACTTGTGATAGATTTATACCACTTGTGGATTTGATATTCATATTACAGCGTACGTATGGGTCGGTTTCCATATATTGGAGTTGTCATACCCATGCGGTTGGCATGTTTACGTGTCCTAGTCCTACGTACTTTGGGACTGGGGCGTGACAACTCTCAAACATTTTCCACACTTGGACTGTGCACAACAATGTTCCATCAGCTGTTGTGCAACACGTGTTGTAGTCCCCAAACAATTTCCATCTCCTAACTGCAGACCAGTGTTGCACTCCACCCCTCCAAGCAGTGCACTGGCACATGTCCTATCCTAGTCCCTGCATTTGCTCCCCTCCATGGTGCACTGTAGGCAGGAACACCTACTGCTGTTGTTGTTGTTTCCTCACATACCTGTTTGCCAGCACTTGCTGCTACTGCTTCTCTACCCGAATCACCACACACTCAAATGAGACACACCACAACTTCAATACTATCCACCACCAACACACACAGATGTCCACAGTTAGTTGATACATTAATCCTCCTCGAGTTCTTCCTAATACCACAGTGTCATGCCCACACAAAATACAAACACACATACACAGGCAAGTCCCTAAATCTCAGTACAAAAGTAACACTCCCACAACCAAGGCAATATCTGAAACACTACACATATAAATAAATAAATGTAATACACTATCGTGTATATATATATATATATATATATATATATATATATATATATATATACTCTAAAGAACAATAGCTCAAACACTACAGAGGCAATATGTATAGTAACTTATGATACACTCTCAAATTAAAACCCAAAATCCACCAATTTCTCATAATAAATACTCCTACACTTGAAATATATATAAAAATAGCTATTATAAACAAAAAAAACAAAAAAGAAATTATAGAGAATTGCTCAAAAACACACAAAATGGCCTCTGTATCACACGATATCGTACCGTATCGCGATATGGCCTACTCGTGGCCAATTTTGGACATATAGCTAGTATCCCAACCCCGATCTAAGTCCATATAACTAAATTAGGCTCATGACACATACTTGATGTGTCCACCTCATAATTATCCCAAAATACACACAAATCACTATATAAAATTCACAATATACATCCATTTAGCCTAGAACTTATTCCTATAGGTAGCCCTATGCATTGGGGTATTCCTAAGGGTTAAATGCATGATTTAGGAGCTACAATGAAGACGAATTCAAAAATTACCAATTGGGAGATGGATTTTCAACGAAACTTAAGTGGACACGATCCGGACACGATCTCTTCACCAATGCTCCTCCTTATGTGCTCATTGCTTCTCCAAGCTCCTAGAGTGATGTGAATAAGAGAAAAATGTGGATGAATTGAGAGAGGTTGATGGGAGGGATGAATAAATTGGGAATCTATAAATTAGGGGATCTAGAAATTAGTGCAAAATGAGGAGGAGAGAGAGTATTCCCCCTCCTTTATGTGGCCGGCCCTAGTAACCCCTTCCTCAAGCAATTGCCAAGGTCCAATGTACCCCCCACTTGTTGTTATGTAGGTGTTTGATTAGGGTGGGGGTCGTTTTGGAAGCTTATATTCTAATGAAGGTTTAATTAAATTATCTAATTAAGCTATGGGGATGAGTCCAATGGGCCTAGTCAAATGTTGGGCTCTCTATTTGTCATGACAAGTCTAATTGGACTCACAAGGGTCAAGTCTAATTAATAGGCTAGCCCACTACTATAAATAAATGCTACAAGTCTCAAATTAAATATATGGCACTCTAATAATTAAATAATTAATACAAGAATCAAATAAATAATCATAGCCCACTAATATTTAATATTATATTCCTAAAATTAAATAACTAGGCCAAAATATCAAATTATCCCTAGTTGAAAAAGTGAGGGTGACAGATCTCGACGAACCCGAAGAGGAGAAGAAGAAGAAGACGACGACGACGGAGACGAGGAGGAGGAGGAGGACCGAGTCATTGGTGTCGTCCGTCCCTGAACCCCGCCACACACCCCCCCGTCCTTGCTTCTTCTTCTTCTTCTTCTTCTTCTTCTTCTTCCATGGACTGTCACAAACTATCAACATTTTTTACAGTCCTAAATATGTTGACTGTCAAAAATGTTGACAGCCCTCCCAATTGGAAGGACTGTCAACATTGTGACAGTCTTGGAAAAAAAATTTGGGCTGAAAAATAGAAGTCATTGACTTTTATATAAGAATTTGGGCTGCCCTCAAACAAACAAAAATAGTTACAAACTTGTAAATAAATTAAGAAAAAATTGGACTGTCCTAAGCAAAATATGTAGTGTCTATAGAATTTGTCTTGATTAAGCTTCAAGTGCAGCTATGCATCTTTTTTTAACTTGTAAAACATATCATCGTGTTTCTCCTGAGGATGTAAGGGCAATTATTGGAATGATATAATTAATATAGATGGATGTAAGTTTATTTCCGTAAATACAAATCTATTATTTGGTAGAGAATCAAATGAAGAGAGAACGGGGGACAAAATGATTTGGCTCATCAATGAAAATGGTGTAACAGTAAAACAAATTTTGCTTGAAGGCATAAAAAGATTAGATGATTTATTTAAAAAAAATAACTTTTTTAAAAGAAGAAAATAAAATAATTGAAAGCTAAATTCAAATACTTTATGCATATATTCACTATTATATGTTCTTCAACTCAAATGATGTCTCTCCTCTCCATCAAAATTAAAGTCATATGAATACAGCTATAATATATGAAATAAAAAAAGTTGCATGAAATAACTTTAGGAATAACTATATTTCCCATTCATCCATCAGGCGGGAGAAATCCGAGTCCAATATATCATCATCCACCATGACCTCGTTATTATTGATATGAGAGGCTTGGCCAACATAATCAACATTAATCCAATCATGCGTTTGATCTGCTAATGCGTTCGTCATTCGAAAGTTGTTACTCTTTTTCTGATTAGTTTTAGGAGGAACATGCACTCCTAACTTCACTTTCTTAATATCCTCTCGCTTGTTTTTGAGCTTCTCCTTGAATTTCTACAAGAAAACAAATATTAAACGGGAAAAAGGTACGACTAAAATTAAATCAGGACAAGTAGATAAAATAGCACTAAGAACACAAATATGATTAAAATGCATTCATAATTCATATATATATATAAGTTTCTCAAAGTTATATTCCTATAGAATCTAGCTCTGAATAGTTAATGAACAAAAAGAAATTAATATAAGCATGTTTTCAGTAAGATACATTATGAGCTTCGAAAATCTTGTGGATAATTAATAAACAAAGATGTTATTGAAACAAAGAGACAAACAATCATTTTGTTTAATCAATGTCAAAGTTAGAGAGTAATTACCTGTAAATGGCTTGCAACATGTCTGCTTGTCATGCCGGGAACTGCCATTGCTTTTGTTATTTTCTTTGGTCCAGCTGCTTAAACCAACTCAACAATAATCATATATATTTTTGGAATAGTATAAGACGTTTTTGGAATAGTATAAATATATATATATATATATCTCTATTTTTATAATGAGACTTCAAAACTGTTCAAAAGTGAATCGTCTAAACCGTTTGTAAATGCTCAATTATTTATTTAAAAAATTAATATTACGTAAAAAAATTATTGAATTTTTTTTATAAATAAATCATAGGGAATCGACCAACCAAGAATAATGCCTCACGTCTTAACCACATGAGTTAGAAGAGATGTTTCCTTACAGTTATATAATATTATGTAGTTAAACAATTAGTTAAAATTTATTTAATAAAAAGTAAAAATATATCCACAATAAATAATAATTAAAATATATAAACTATTTTATAATAATATTAGAAAATTTTATTTTACGTGCAACGCACATACATTTACTAGTAAATATAAAGATTATAGATTTCGTACCTTTAATGCCAAGTAGATTGATTACATCGATAAACCTTTGGCAAAGTTCTTTTGTCCACTTCATTCTTGGTTTCTGAAACAAATCTCTACTATTTTCCACTTGAATTAATGTTTCATCTTCAAGATGCATCACTGGCTTAATATTGTTCCTGACTAACTGCCACAAGTTCTGTATCGAGTGCATTTGAATCGGTTTAGCTAAATAATCACAAGCCCCAAGCCTTGTTGCTCTTATCACATCATCAATTTTTAAATCAGAAGACATCACTGCATATCCATACAAAAATAAAATATAAATAAAGACGAGATAAATGATTATAATTTATTTATTTGTGAACTGAGGACTTAGTTACTACTTACTGACTACCGAAACGTCAAATTCACGGACAAGAATAGCAAGTAGGTCAAGTCCGTTCATTCCGAGCATATGAACTTCACATAACACAATGTTGTATGCATGTTTCTTTGAGCGCATAAGAGAGAGTGCTTCTTCTGCCCCATTGCAACATGTAACTGCACACAAACAAAACTTGTCATGCCAACAATAAATTTGTTGGATGGACCGAGGAGGGATTGGGATTCCGCTCTTAAGTATTTTCGTATATTTTTCGAAAGAATAATATTTTTTTTAGATTTTTTTTAACTTCAATCATTTTTAAATATAATGAATAATACGTCCCCGTAGTTTGATCCACTGATCTTTCGCTATCCAGCCGGGGTCTTATATATCTTCTCGGTAACCACAAGAGTCATTCGAGTTCGGTCGAAAGAATAATGTTATTAATCTCTCCAAAGTATCCCTTCAAGTACTATATTCCTCCTTATGTGACAACTGACGTGACAATTAATGTGACAGTTGACATATCAAATTTTAAAATAAAATTTTAATATTAACACTAAAAATTGGTTGATTAATTTTTTTGTTAAAATTTGTTATGTCAACTGCTATATTAGAGAACAAATAATTCTATTTAACATTTTAAAACTTTAGAGAGATTAATAGCAATTACTTTTCTGGAAATAACAATCATTTGTTGCAAACATTTTGTATGTATAGAAGATGAAATTATGTTCGCAAGACGCAGATGAAATTATTAGGGACAAAGTTCTATAATGTATTGCTTGCTACTAATATTCTACTTAATTGACCCGACTAGAAAAATCTATATTCTACAATAGAATTGTCAATCTAACAGCTATAGAGTATTTCCAACTTAGAATATATTAATTCGTCCTTGGAGTTTGTAGAAACTTGAAAAAAAAAAGATTTCGAAACTAAAAAAATGCATAGAAACATGAAACTCAAAACTATTTCTCTTGGTTCAAGTACATGGTATTTCAATTAACTAGGCTATGCTAAAGCAATATTTTTTAGGGACTTATCTATATATAGTACATATAACATATTTAAGGAACTTATATGCAACAAAAAAATTTGTTTCCTGTCCAACAACCAATGTTTTAAAAATCGAACCGAAGATTAACCTGGTGAGGATACTGAGTTGGATCAAATCGGTTCAACCGGTGGTTTAATTCGAGCTGAATCCGTTTTATAGACTTTTAATTTTATTTAAATATATTACATTGTACATAGCTACGCATATACTACTTATACTAAAATTAGTCAAGAATCATACATATAAACTTTTATTGCATGTAAAGTCCAAAAAAAAAGTCAAAAGTTTACAAAAAAAAAATTTGGAATTGAAAAAGTTAGATTCAAACCTGTTTAAAATCCAGCTAGATCAGACGGTTCGGTGGTCTAACCGTCCGAGTCGACAAGGTTACACAAAAGAAGTCGTTTTTTTTAGAAAAAATAGTGGATCAATATTAAACCATCTTGAAAAAAAGTACTGCTTCACGGGTTAACAGGTTCAACTGACCAGTCCAGTCCGGCCCGATCCGGATTTTAAAACACTACCAACAACAATGACTATCCCACTTCCAGTAGGAAAAGAGGAAGTACAATATGCAAGTTATAGCATAATTAGAGGACGTGTATACAAAAAGTTATTGCATAATTATAAATAATAACCTTAATAATGTGAAACATGTGAGTATCATACTTAATGAACATTAATTTAGAAGTAATCCAAATAGCAAAGACTGTGACCAAGAATATTACAATTTATATATGTCATATTATCATAGTCAAGAGTAATAAGTTAATAAAAAATAAAAAATAATTTATAAACCGCAAAAAATGACCGCTAAACAAATCGCTTCCCCACCTATTCCCATATGCCCCCCTCACCCCCCCCATTGGCTTGAGACTTTCCTTCCATATAGTGTCGGACCCGCCACCGCCTATGGGTAGCCGTCACGTGACCTGCGGACCAGTGGCGGACCAAAGAACTACGAACAACCTAGCAGCTCTGATAAAAAAAATTGATTGTTTTATACGAATGTAATCACATGCATATGTAGAATAGGACTAACCGGCGTGGTTGCATATCGACATCATCGTCTTCAGTATTTGTAAACATGTTATGTCTTGATCAACTAACAATACTCGAAGATCAGGTGGAGATCGATCCGAGCTCGTACTCGACACGGTCAAATTGTTCACCATCTCCATGCACAAATTTTGTTCCCCAAGAAATAATAGGTGCTTTAAGAAAAAAAAAATTGGATGTTTATTTATCTCATAGTAGAGGCTATATATAGGAAACTGTATTATGGTATAAGATTCAATATGGAAATTAATAAATACAATATTCATTTGTATTACAATATATGATTGTATTATTATGTGTTAATTACCATATATGTATAGTATATTCCTATCATATACATGTATTTATGGTAAGTAAAAATCCTTGCCTAAAATTTTGAATTTTCATAAAAATTTAATCAATTATTTAGGTTTCACCTAAATAATAATATGCACTTGAATAAGCATCATAAGATATCAAAGGAAGTCATTATTGACACTCCTAAAATGTCATCATATCATGGCCTTCTCTTTCTATGTATGCATAGATTAATATCAGATTTAATGTAGAAACATATTTAAGATTTGAAATATAAAAAATTAAATATGAGTGCATGATGATATTTTAGGAGTGTTAACAACCCTATTTTTTTTGTATTGTTAGGAAAACTTTTATGATCTAACAATCGATAATAATTTTCTGATACAGCAGCCGGCTGTATCAAATTTTCTGATACAGACGGTGGTGTATGACAAGTGGGCCTCCGGCCGGATGTATAAAATCTGTCCATGACGCTGTTCCAAAGATCCATTTTCCTCGTAATATCCCTACATTCCTTCCCACTCCCCATCCATCCCGGAGGTTTTCGAAAACCATGAAATCCCTTTCCGAGGTTTTCAAAACCCCGCTCCTCGTCCGGATCTCCGTCCTCCTCTTCGCCTCCCTCGCCGCCTTCCTCCTCGGCAAGCACTGGTCCGATGGCGACCATCCCCAGCTCCTCTTCTACTCCGACTCCTTGTCGGACACGAATAATTCCCCCTCCGTCGCCATCTCCCCCAACTCCGACCTCTCTTTCAACCTCACCTCCCTCATATCCAACCAAACCCTAACCCTAGATTCTCCTCCTCCGACACCGTCTCCTCCTCCTCCATCGCCTCCGCCGCCTCCGGCGACGTTCGGCGTCGTCGACGAGAACGGCAACATGAGTCCCGACTTCGAGGTCGGCGAGTTCGATCCCGATCTGGGCTACGGTTCCGGTGGGGAAGTTTAGGGTTTGCGACGAGAGGACGAGGGAGTATATACCGTGTTTGGATAACGAGGAGGCGATCAAGGAGCTGGAGTCGACGGAGAGAGGGGAGCGGTTCGAGCGGCACTGTCCCTTGGTAGGATTAAGACTTTGCTCCAATCCTATTATTACTCGGATTCCTAATATGAGTCAATCTTAAGACACATCACGACACAAATACTCTTAACTAGAGTGAAGATTGAAATAAAAAGATTTGCTACTTCGTTTGCATTAATTCTACACCTGGTAAGACATTACTACTATAGTACTGTATATGACGAATGCAGTGGAAAGCACATGCATTACTTCATCCCTGACAACTACTAACATGCTTTTAGGCGAATCGGTATGGAACACATTTACACTTTCCATATTTATATCCAAGTCACTTTTTAATGTGTGCACATCAAGTGAGAGTACATTTTTTCACCCCATGATAATTATTTACTTGATGGAAGTGCCGCATCATTGCTTGAAGATAAACTATTATCTTTCAACTTTCTTGACAAGATATTACACTGCAAACTCAAGTGTGGTGGTGGAAGTTTTCCTGTTTGTTGCTTTCTAGAAAATTATTCATTTACTGGCACACATTTTTTTTAAGGTATGGTTTAGCAATGTGCCACATACGCGCTTGGTCGAGGATAAAGGCGGACAAAATTGGATTACGAGAGATAAAGATAAAGTTCAAATTTCCAGGAGGTGGAACTCAGTTTATACATGGAGCAGACAAGTACATTGATCAGATCTCTGAGGCGTTTTGATTCTGACAAATGGCCTATCTTTTTCCACTTATTACTCAAGTATTTTGGAACCACCACGTCACATTAGTTACCTATATATGCAGATGGACCAGGGATGGTATGTCACTATCTTTTCAGACCTCTGTGATTTTAAGTATCGTGCTAATTTACAGGGTACTTTAACAAACATATGCATACACATTATGAAATGTCCTTATTTCTTGCTTCAAATAACCAATTTGTATATATATATATATATATATATATATATATATATATATATATATATATTCTCAGTTTCAGTATGCCAAACTTGATATGTTCTCATTAGCGTTTCAGAAAATGTTACATCTATTTTTAGTTATCTCCAAGTCATGTTTTTATTTGGACATGATGAAAATAACAAGAGCTCTAAATGCTTGGTATTCATTATCATTTATCAACCACCCAGTTAAGGATGATGCAATAACTTCTTGGAGCTATTTTCTCGAATTTCATGCTTTTAAAAGGAAGCAGAGTCTATCTGTGTTCATGAAGTGATTACAATTATATCCTATTCATACATGTTACTAGCATATTTCTGTTGGATTCACTAGTTTACAGTGAATTTAGTGCTTTTCCTGGACGAAAAGAGTGAACTTTCAGTAGTACATACATTATTCTACGAATAACACAAGATTTGTTGCTTTTTAAGCTACGTGCAATGAACTTAGTGTTGTTTTGCTTGCACAGTGTTAACAGGACAGATGCTTATCTTATGCTGCCACAATTTATGGGTTATACTGCACTAACGATTATTTCAGCTAAAATAGTATCATATGTTCTTACTTCTTGTAGAGTCGGCATTGCAGTGCTTTGAAACTAACATTCCTTTGTAGATTTGATGTTACTGCTTTTCGAACGAGTAGCTTTTAAACTTTGGCTGATAAAATATTTGAGACAAATTTGGTCAGGCAGTTGTACATTGTCTTGAAGTCAAAAATGCTGTCTCTTCATAAAATCACTGCAAAATATAGGGTCTGCTGTTTTACCATATTCATCTACCGCAGTCTAATATAATTTTCCTGCATGATGGCTATATAACTTTTGGAACTACAGATTTACTGTAAAGTTATCTGAAAATTTTGTTAAATGTAGGTGGAAACCTTTTTTTTCTTTATTTCTTACATGTTCGGAAGTTGTGAACCTTCTCTTCATGTTATATAAATACAAGCCTATATGGTGCGAATTTTTAAAGTTAATGCCACTGAATCTCCACGTTCCAAAAAATATAACCCATTTGTTTTCTGCTTAGTAAGTGGTTTCTGCAGGGAAAAATGGTGAAAGATTTGTTATGCTGTGGATAGATGTTATTTTATTGGCTTACACTGATTAACTTTTTAACTTATGCACAGATGGTGTTTTACTTCTCGAGGTGAACAGGATGCTAAGAGCTGGAGGTTACTTTGCTTGGGCTGCACAACCAGTTTATAAGCATGAGGAGCTCCAACAAGAAGCATGGAAAGGTATATCAACTGAAGTATTTTTGAAAAAAAAAGACTGAAATATCTGGGGGGTTTTTTTTTCCGAACACGCTTCTGGTATTATTAATTGTTTATATTGCTGTTTTGTGCAATGTTGAGTACAACTGGGATAGTGTTGCACATAGCTGGTGAAATTTGGATAATTAAACTTCTTGTCTTCTATAAATCAACTCAACTTCCATCAAGTTGATGACCTAGGCACTTCACTTTAGTCGACCGAGCTACATTACATAAATTGCAAACTTATGACTCCTTTTCTGATTTTAATTAGATACCCCGACCCTTTTGGAGAGTTTTCCTGCAAGAGAAGGATCGGTCCCGAGTGCCCCCGATCCCTCCAAGGCTTTTTAAGCCAAATCAAGATTCTACGCCGCAGGTCACGCTAGGTGCCACGTCGCCAGCTACGTCCAACGTTACGTCAAGCGCTACGCCAGAAGACTACGCAAGGCAGGAGAAAGCTAGTCTTGTCATGGGGTCGTCAAAGGAGTAAAGCGGTCGCGTGCTGCCTGAATGGACCTCCATCGACACACTTCCCCGAAATATATTTCTTGTAGAAATTATATTGTAAATCATTTTCGAGAGATTCTTTGTAATCTTCTACAAATTAAAAAGTTTGATTATTTTGAGATCAAATTTTAATGCTTGTAAATTGACTGTTCATGTAGTAAAATATCTAATAGGATCAATTGTTAGGTTATCTGAAGGTATTTGTTTAGTGTTAGGATTAGGCAAAGGCAAGTGAGCTGGTATATCTTATAGTGGTATCTAGCTTTAGCTTGAATAGAGTGGAAATTATGTAGTTGTTTTTCAGGCCTGAAAGTATTTTAGTTCAGCTTGAACAGAGTGAAAGATTTATGTTGACAATCATGTGTTTCGACCTGCCTGTACTGTTGTGCTTTTTACGTATATCTCATTTTACATGTGTCCTTGTGTTTCCCAATATTTTATAGAAATATAAGCGAGAAGAACTTGCCTATATCTCATTACATAAATTTATGGGTTCCGTATTAGCTTCCCGCCTTCGTCTTTTTGCTATTTGCTTCATAGGGACCATTTGATTTGGTTGAATTCTAATTGCTGGAACCCAATTCAGGAATTAAAGCAATTCAAGGTGTTTGGTTAGGATTAATTGTGGAATTAGAACTCTATTCTAGTTTTTGTATAAAAAAATCTAGAATCAGAATTAACTCAAAGAATGAGTGAATTGCAATTCCAAGAATTTCTAGACAGACATATGAAGAAGTATGAAGAAAATGCCATCTTTCTGGAAATTGGATATAAGTTCAAGCTAACCAAGCACATGGGATTTGGAGCAATGTTTGCAGTATTTGTATCGAAATTGTTATCAGATCCTTCCTATTAATATCTGGATAATGGTAAGGGCAGTTACGGATCGAAGTAACGGATATTTTGATATCGAAAAGCAAATAATTATAAAAAATTTAGAAAAAAAAATATTTGATACATTTAGGCATAATTATTAGTATATGTGTTGTTTCTTAATAGTTTTGAAATTGAATGCAATAATAGTTATCCTTACTGAGTGGTTTACCTGCGAATTTTTTTTTTTTTTTTCATTTACATGCTTTTACAACCTTATTATGCTTTTACATCCTTGTTGATTGGTCTTTTTCATTCAATTTTTTTTCTACCGGAATGACCGGAAAAGAAACCCCTAACATCGGTATACAATCAATATCGGTAGTAGTCGGTATCGGATCGGGACATGCCAAACCGTATCCGTATTAATTGTATCGGATCGGTATCGTCCGATAACGCAAACTATGATTTGAAGTCCTCTTCATGAAATTCCAATTCAATCTAACAACACATGCAATTGGATTCTTGGAATTCCAGAGATTCCAATTTAAGCTAACAGAATGCATGGCATTGGAATTGCAAGCCATGATCCTTGAGTTATATAATCCATTAAAATTAATGGATTCCAACAATTGCTGGAATCGGGATTCAAGCTAACAAAAAAGATTATATTCCCAAAGAATAGATTTGATGCGCCATTTTGTGATCACTTCGTGCACTAGCAAGAAACTTCCAAAATGTTCTACATTGGTTTTTAGGCATTAGTGATATGAACAAAAAATTCTGTATTCTTCATTCCAGGGGCTCAGTAATCTAGTCTGTTTTGGTATTTTCTGAGATCAATTAGTGACATTTAATGGTACCATAAATACACGAGTTGATGAGTTCAATGTAATTCTTTAGATCATAGCTCTGTATATAGGAATTTAAGAAGAAGAGGGGGCCTTTCTTTAGCTTTATTTGGTTGAGCAGACTGTTCTTTATATTATTTTGCAGGATGACTATTTTTTCTTTTCCTTTGTTTTGATTTTTTTCCTGTCTCGTGTTAACTTTTTTGTTTCGTTACCAAAGAAAGATCTGATTTTAACTTTACTTTATTGAGTAAGCCATCACTGGTTTTTAGTATTAAATAAGGATATGGATCTCGTTAGGGTTACAGAGGACATGGCCCTTAACAAAGCCAAATGGAAGAAGAAGATTCAAACAGCCGACCACAGAAATTTGGGATAAAGGCTTTGTTGTTGTTGTTGTTATTGTTGTTGTAACAAATAAAGTTATGATATTATCAGTTAGATCTATTGATCATTCTTTCTTGACAGTCTTGATTTGGATAAGTGTTGTTTTGTTGTATATAATGCATCTTCATGGGAATTGCCATTTCTTTTTTGCTTGATGGTTTTAGTATGCCAGCATTGCATCTTGATAGCATCTCCTTGTTTGCAGGTTTGCAGCTGCACTAATCAATAAAAAATGAATAGCTGGGTGATGAATGTTGTCCCTGTTAGTGGGCCAAACACTCTTCCAGTAATATATGATCGCGGTCTCGTAGGAGTAAGCCATGACTGGTACTTGTTACGCCTATGTCCTCTGATTAAACTGAGAACATTTATCTTTTTTCCTTTTATTTCTGTATTCTTCCTTCTTTTAAGTCGGGTAACTGAACATGCCATACAGGCGTTTCACTTGGATTGTCATAAGACCTTGGAATTTTTTGTGGGTCATGCCAATAATACTTTGCAGTTCAATCAGAAGACATTCATGCATATTGGGAAACCACTGGAATTTATAGCTTGCTTGAGTCAAAATCTCTGGACTGTTATATCCAATTAACTTAGCATCAACTGAGCTGATAACATGAAAAAAAAATCTTGGGATAGAAAGCTGATTTGATGTGCCAATTTTATTATCTTCTGGTTGAAACAACTTATGCACTGTAGTTCAGTTTTGTAGCTTATTAAATTTTGTGAATTCTCCCAAAGTTTTGTTAATGTTGAAGCTTCAGTGTAGCCTATCCTGAAAGTACCAGGATCATACATAGTACTTTCCTTCAATTTTAAGAAGTCCATTGATCTTAACTCCCTTCCTTCAGGTTCCTCTAGTCATATCAACTCTCTCGTAAAGGTAGAAACTCACTACTTTCTTTTTCCCACTACAGGTGTGAGCCATTTGATACGTATCCAAGAACGTATGATCTCTTGCATGCAGCTGGTCTCTTCTCGCGAGAACAGAAAAGGTGATATGACCCTTCATAAAAACAGATTTACAATTGCACTAGCTTTCTATAAATTTACATTTGCACTAGATTTTTTAGATATGATTTTGGTCCTTTTACACTGAAGGAGGTCAAGTTGGAAACATACGGACCTGGTTTTGTGACTGTTGTCATATTGGACGGAAGCACGGACACTCAAAAAATGTGGGCCATATCGCACGTATTGGACACAACCCGGACACTTCAAGACATACTAGGGCACACCCAGATAGTTATCTACCGTATCTTGCTTTGCCGTGTCCTTACTAGGTTGCCATCTCCCGATACATCGTGTATCGACTTGCTTGTGTATGCTATCGTGTAAAACGTATCATGTATTGATAAAAAATTTATTTGTTTCATTTTTATAGGTCTATCTAGTTCCATAATCTAGATACTTACATGTGCCTTGCATGACTTGAAGTAAAAAAAATCAACACTATCGATGAGCCTATATGTATCGTATTAGATTAATTGATACTACCTTATCAACCTATATGTATTCTATCATGTCAATACGTAACGAAATGGTAGTATATCTTATCGTAGTGTGTATAGTAAGATACTAACAACACATGTCCATACGGTGTCGTGCCATATCCATGTCCATGCAACACAGTTGGATGCCATAGTCCTCTAACCCAGGCTAAGCAATCCAGAATGGTCTAACTCTCTGCCATAGTCGTGTTGTCCTAGCCCTAGCCAGAACTAATATAGTAGTTCTGTTGGGTTTAGGCTTGGCCGGCCCTAAGAAAACAATTGAGGTTTTTTTTGCAACCAGGTTCAACTTTTTAGGCGTCTCTAAAGTTGGGTTTTGGCTAGGCAGGCCTTTGTGTTTCCCGGGGGGGAGGGGAGGTGGGTGTTTGCCCAAGCCCGAAGTCTTGTCGGGCTTACTCTTCATTGTCCGAGTCGTCAACTACGTTGCATGTATACAAATACGACACGACGTGGACACGGAGATCCGGACATGTCGCTGGTTTTGGGACGTGCTTTCTGCACTTTGTTGTTTGTCTCGTGTTTGATACATGTCTGACGCCAGGTGATGTTGACCAGAGCTCGTCCGGGTTGGGGGGGGGGGGGGGTGTCGTGTTGTTCTAGCCCGAGCCAGAACTACTATAAATATAGGTTTAAGTTGGGTTTAGGCTTGGCCGGCCCTAAGAAAACAATTAAGATTTTTTTTGCAACCAGGTTCAATTTTTTAGGCATCTCTAAAGTTGGGTTTGGGCTGGGCAGGCCTTTGTGCTTCCCTATTTGGGGGGGGGGGGGGGGGTTTGCCCAAGCCCGAAGTCTTGTCGGACGTACTCTTGGGCCAGCCCTGATGCTGACACGATACCTTCTAAGGGGCTATTTGGACGTATGAAAGTGAAGATTGAAAGTTCTTCACTATCTCGATTTTGAGAGTGTTTGGATGAAATTGGATTTGGAGATAAGAACTACAGTCAAAATTGCTTCTGACATTCCGTTGGATGAATGCCACTTCCGAGTTACAAAATATCATGTATCCAAACATTGGATGTTAGGATATTTGTTGTATATTTTTCAATATGCTTGAGTTTATTATTGTAAATTAAAGAATCTAAAGAATAAACACTGAACTTATTAATTTGAAATACTATAATATTTGCTAAAAAGGGGAATAGCACTTTGTATACTAATTAAATAAGACCCTGTTGGGCACGCATGGATAGTTGGATACACATGTGGAATTGCTTTCTTAAGTGTTACTCCATACCATGTAATACTTTGCTACAAGACTTATGCTTTTTGATGACCTTCATTAGACCTTCATTAGTTAATACTTAGAAAGTGATCGGAGATGGATCAGTTAACACTTTGGCAGAGCATTGCACATCTATACTCTGTTCCTTTTTCTTTTTTTCGTGTTTTGTAACTGTTGTTATCTTATTTATTTGTATAACGTCCTCAAAGATGTTGTCTACTTTCATCCTAATTTACGGAGTAAGATGTACCTTGCTCGTGTAAAATACTAAAATTGGAGTAAGAAGCTGTCTACTTCTTTCATCCAAATTTACGGAAGTAGGGAGATGGATCTGTAGATGAGATACGAGTGATTGATGGTTAAAGAGAGATTAAGGGGGGAAGAAAACAAGAATAATAAATGTTTGGAGGGAACAACTCCTCCAAATTTACTAATTAAACTCTCAATAGAGTTATAAAATTCTCAATTTACCCGTAGATAACAATTGTGGCTAAAGGTCTTGCTTTGTATAACCACATGAAACTAAAATAAGAGGAATATGACTCCTAAACATAGTTTGCAGTATCGACCGATATCGATTCGATACGGCCGATACCGATACAGTTTGGCATGTCCCTATCCGATACCAACCGATACTGACCGATTCCGACATTGGGGGTCTCTTTTTGGGCCAATTCAACAAAGAAAATTGAATGAAATAAGACCAATCAACATGGGTGTAAAAGTATAGTAAAGTTGCAGAAGCATGTAAAAGAAGAAAACTTATTTATCTCATGTAAAACAATCGACAAGGGTGACTAATATTCATTCAATTTCAAAACTACTAAGAAAAAACACTGAAAATACTTAAAATTATACCTAAATATATAAAATATATTTTCTAATATATTAATAATTTATTAATAATTATTTGCTTTTTGATACCAAAAATCCGATACTCAAGTCCGAAACAGCCGATACTATCGATAACGCAGTACTCATAGTAATGGTCAGATTCCGCTACCGATACTGCGAACCTTGCTCCTAAGACCTATTTACATTGATCATAGTGATTGCTTTCTACCATTGGATGGAGTAACTACATAAGTTAGTGACACTAATTGGAGTTTTCATGCTTCCTCGATTGTCAATATGTGTATCTTACTCGTAAACCTTTTTGTAATAATGGTACTATTATCCTTTAGATGCATGAACTTAAAATGCGTAATCATAGATTTTTTTCACCAAACTCTCGGTTTTCCTTCGTTAAGTTTTTCTAGTTGTTTTCTTAGATTTGTGTAGTGTACCGCCCGATATGAACGGTCCAAAATAACATTAGGACATCCCATAATAGGTGTCATGTCTGTGTTAATGTGTCCCTATTGTGTTTTGTGACCCATATCACATTCTTGTCCGTGCAGCTTTGTCTTAACTCTTAATTCTTAACTGTTAATATGGCATCTCCACTTCTATGGATCTTTCATAAATTTTTCAGGAGTTATGCTCCATCAAAAATTGATCTTTTATGGATTTAGTCATGTGCTATTGGATTACCTCCTGCCATTCTCTGCTATGTTTGCGCCGAGGTGGACCAAATTCTCTCATGATTTTTGGATGCAAACTTAAGTTTTGTAAAGTAAAACAGATGGGCGGTGTGGCCATTTTCCTAAAGAAAGACGCATACAAACTTAAGTTACTTAAAAATATTTATATTTACAGATAGCGTTTCCTACAAAATTCTGACAGAAAACTGATTGAAAGAAAGGGTAACATAAGTACGTATAGATATGTAAGCAATATTAACGACTTATAGAAATCTAATATCATCTTCTTACAAATACTGCATAAATAAGTTATCTATATATTCTCGTTTTTTGTCCATATTTGCAAAATGTTAATAATGTAACAAGAGGAAAGGAAGCTTATGACATTGATTCAAGGATAATCTTATAAACATGTATTGTGCATATTGATTAAAATTTCCATGGCTATTATCACAAACATCAAAGACAAGAGTATAGGGGGAAAATGCGTTCGAAAGATAACTTTTGGATCCATCCAGAAACATAAAATAATATGTTAACAAGTTTAAACTTTTTTGGCGGAAAAACGAGTTTTGTGGCTATCTTTATTTTAAGTGAACTCAAACGTGTAGACTCAAAAACATTTTTGATGAAGTTTTAGACGAGTTTTGCTGATAATGTTCTCAGGTTGGATTGGACTTTGGGTGTGTTCCCAATCTGCCCGATTACACTCCTAATTCTAGTTCACCCAACTATGGGTTCGAAATGTAAATTCAAAATCATCAGTGGCTTTTACGTAACACCCTTCCGTCATCTGCAAATAATAAATTATAACACTCATTTTTTCCTTCATTTCTCCTTTCCTGATTGTTCTTGCCTCCGTTGCAAATACTAAATTATAGCACTCATCAGTGGCTTTTACATAATATGCAGCATAAATGTCACTCACACAATGTGTCTTACCTAAGGCCACTATCCTCCCCTGCTAAACAAGGATTAGCATACCAAATTATAATTTCATATTTTTTCATCTCTGCAAAGCAATGTTAGAATTCCCAATATAGGTCACTAGTCCTACCTGCATCAAACGGTTCGGCATACAAAACAATTATCATTAGCATGCAACCTAATTATATGATAGTTACTTGTGACATACCATTATAGACTATTTATAGTAAAACAACGATCCTTTCGGTGCAAGTAGTGAGCCCCACTAAAGGTCTCGTAATCCTTGTGCTTGTACTTCAGCCCCAATTATCCCTATTTCTCCTAAGTCGAATCGATTTTGTGGCCACAGATACCGTTCGAGGAATTAAAACCTTGTGCTGTCCAGACGGTCGTCTAGATTTAGGCGGTTCAAATAAATAAAATAAAATCTAAAAAACCTACTAAAAATTGCAGAAAAAGTCCATAAAACCATAAAATATGTATAGTCGAGCGTCATGGGGACTAGGCGGGCCCCTAAGCGGACATCGGACGGGCACCAGGCGCCTAGGCGCCGCCTAGGTGGTCTAGGCGGCCGCCTTTTAGAACATAGGTCCCAATTCATCACCGGTGATCCAACGGTCCCAAAATAATTCATATAATAACTAGTTCAATGACAATTCAATCTCATACAATTTTACTAGTTTTACAAGGTTCATTTATTCATCATCGCTTTCTTATAAACCTACATGAATTAAAACATATATATAATCTCTTTTATCTTGGTTCTTTTATTTTAGTATTATCGAACTTATAGGAATATAACAACAAAGACTAACAAGAATTCTTTTTATTAAAAAGTGGAGATTCAGGAAAGCATAATCGAAACTACTCACATTTGAAGAATTGTCTTTCCGTCCCAATCATATAGATTAGTGAAATGTTTCCTTCGCATGAATCCAAGTCCAACTAGGTTATTCAAGCCAACAAGCCAGCACAATACCACTGTGCGTCGACATTACACATACTACATGATACAAACACAGTGACATGAACACATCATAGTTTTTGACATTTCGTAGTGCATTTTGTGGAGTCTTATCATGTTCGATATTGGCACGACTCACAATGGAGATGGCACCATCTTTATTTGAGTGTGCGTGCTTCCTAGGTTGTCAATATATCTTTATCCAAAATTGTAATAATGGTACTATTTCTAATTTTTAGATGAAAAATAAGAAGTGGGTAAATTAAAAACTTGAAAAACGATTTGCATGAGGTTAAGTACGTTGCATGGTCGCATATAGTACATGATACAAACACAGTGACATGGACACATCACAGTTTTAGACATTTCCTAGTGCGTTTGTAGAGTCTGTCATGTCGAATACTGACACGACATACCATGGACATGACACCATCTTTATCCAAAATCGTAATAATGGTGTACTATCATCCCTTACCTGCTTGTGCTTAAACTGTACAATAATACATATTTTTACTAATTGGCTGCTCTTAATTCCTCAAGGTTGCCTAGTTGCTTTGGCTAGGTTCTGGCACCAGCTTAGAGGGATAATATTTTGATTGGAGAAGTCTAGCTGACTCGGGAAATTTACGAGTTGACAACCACTCCTAATATTTGGTTAATCTTTCCATGGACCCTTTTCTATCAGAGTTCCATTTCATATATTTTGATTGGAAAAGTAGGAGGCAATTTGTGAAATCCTTTATATGATATATCTGTCTTCCGTCAAGCTTCAACTATGCAACTATACTGTGCTAGAAGAGTTGTTGGTTTTCGTGTATTTTTGGAAAATATGAAGAAGTCATCTACTCGTTCTTAAATATTTAATAATTAATATAGTTTCTCTGTTTCTCTGTATGATTAATAAATTCTCTTGTGCTTTATCAGAACTTTATCTTTGTTGAATTAGCCATGTGCAGTTTGATTTATTTGGTCTGTTTCCTGCTATGTTTACGTTGGGATGGACCATATTAATTTATGATTTTTGAACACAAAAAGGTTAACGTGGACATGGGGTGTGGCAACTTATGAATAGTGATGATGGTATACTCATCGATCTTAGGTTATAACTTGATCATGAGCCATGAATAAAGATATGGAGGAAGAATATATGTATATCCTTGTAATTTTGAAGTATTTTACACTTACATTTATAGACTTTTTAAATTTGTTGTTTTAAATTTAAGAACCTAAATAATAAATAATGAACAAGGTTTGGAGAAACGTGTGTGTGTTGAGGTGTGGAGGTTGAGGCGTAATACTCTTCATCTTATGCATATCTTTAATTTAGTAAAATGAGCTAGGTCCTAGCCATATGTTGGACACTTGGATATTGGATACATGTGTAGTTTTTAGTGTCAGATCCCTAGTGGATACAAGTATTTTTATTAGGAAGAAATATCGTGCGTGCGTGACATACCACACTTGTTAGTATTGTTACTTGTATTCCTATTTTCTAACAAATAAAAATAAACTAGTGCACATTTTTAATAATTGAAGATTGTTACTATACTACAAGATTGCTCTATTTTGATGGAGAAAACCCTCGGTAATTGATTTGTAATGCTTTATAGGTCTTATTCTCTCTTTCAGTTACTCTTAAATATGCAGTTCTCACAGAACTTGACTTATTTTATTTGACCTCCATAACGAATTATATACTTCTTTTGGTCGAGTTATCTTTTGGCAAAGAAGAGCAAGTCTTCTACTCAAATTTTGGCTCGTTTAAGTGTACGATCTCCATCATGTCTCCCGGTTGATCACCTCACCTCCATGAAACAGTTCACAATGACTGGTACTCCCTGAAAAGTCAATTCTAAGAATTTTTGTTCACAATGACATGTGCCTGAGAAGTTAATTTGAAGAATTTTGTTCATCTACAATCTGAGTAGATGATGCCTACATCCTCTGGAATAACTTTGTATAGGGAGCGGATATACCTATAAGGGGCTATAACTTTTTGATGCAGGACTTTAGTTTGTAATCCAACAGGTTCTAGCAATTCTCTGAAATGCAGACACTAGGAAATAATGAAAAATGACTAGTACTTGAAAGTTGGTTATAAGTCATTAAATGAGATGGACCTAAATCTTTAGTAACTCAATATATGAAATTGTCTGCCATCACATCCAAAGAGTCTGCAGCCTCTTATTGAAGGACATTCGAGTTATTTCTCGGTGGTGGTTCAGTCTTGTGCTTACAGAATGTAAGAGCACACTTTCATGTCTACTAATTTTTTTTTTCCTGCTCTGCTTAAGTAAGTTTTTCTTTTCTTGCAAATGTAACTGTCTCGCCAACCCCCAACCTGACCTCAAACATAATATAGATAATCATATATTCCTGACAAAGGTAGAGTTGTTAATATGTTGAAATTTGTGCACTGGCATGATATATATAAGGGAGAATGGAATTCACTACTTTGTAGCTCGAGGAATTACATTACATTACATTTTCTTCTGTCTCAGTTTCAGGATGACAGATGTTGTGGAACCACCTTTTACACCCAGGGAGAGGCTTCTGAAGTATCAACAAATTTTCCAGAACACTCAGAAACACACTTACCTCAAAGGACGCAATGACAAGATAACATCTGTTGCTGTCCCCCTTGCATTGGCCAGCTTCTAATGCACATTGTATCTTGTCTATGGTATGGATTTTTTTTTCCCCTCTAAAACAATGTCCGTCTTTTTTTTTTTTACTAGGGACATGGAATCTACAACATGTCTCATGGGATTGGAAAGAAAGAATGATAAGTAGCTCCAGCGTTTGGCATGGCATATGATGTTTGCTGGATTTTTAGTTCTTTCGTTCCAATAATTGTGTATTCCTGGACGTGGGACCTCTGTTTGATTTTGTCAGAATTTCGTTATCAATTTCCAAAACAAATGAATGCCTGGTACAGACAGACAATGGCCGACGGGTGGTACTTGCTTTTTTAAATTTATTTGTTGATGTTTCAGAATGATAGTATAATCAACTCTGGGTTTTCCTTCCTCTGCTTAATAAAATGGTGAGCTTTGGCATCAGTAGAATTAGGATGATTTAGCTATTGCTTTGGAGTATTTGATACTCAGGTTTCCAAATATCTGATATTTTTTTCAGTTCATACATTGATGGTTATTCTGGATGTTGTCGCTGGAGTGAATATAAATATGACAAATAGTTTGTTTCGCTGAACTTTGATAATTTAAAGTATATATTTTCAGTTTCCTAGTCATTTTAAACAACTGTATCCGTGCAACTACAACTTTCATGGAGCTTCTCTTTTGCTGCACTTGCAAATTGCTAAACCACATGAGATGCTTTCGTCCGAACTAATCCTTGATTGGTGCAGCTTACTTCCCAAGCTCATTTTCTAATATCCAGTGACAAATCAATTTGCGAAAAAAGCAGCAGCTTAGGCAAATTATTAAAATGGAATCATGTTTCCGAGATTGGGACGTATATAATCTGATTTCGAACTTATCCAGTTTTCTGGCCATTGGAATACCCTTCTCTCTACTAGAGTAGAATAAAGGACTCTGTTGGCAGCTCAGGTCTCTTAGATTGAGTAGGAAATAACATTAGAAAAACATTGATGCCACCATCGGTATCAAATTTTAGACACTGTCATGTGTCCCCTTCTTTATTATTTTATTAGTTTTTTTTCCTTATTAGTTTTACTGTATTTACTTTTTGACACAGTGGCAGAAGGTTAAGACATTTTGTAATCTAAAGTTTGATACCGATGGTGGTATCAAAGTTTTTTTCTGGAATTACATGAGGTACGATATTGATATTTTAGATAAGTATAAATGTCGACAGCTCTTAGTTTACTCCTCTACGAATGGAATTCTGTAAAGAAGACCATCCAAATTGGTTTGTTACTCAAACAAAGCACCTATCATTCTTCTCAAATAGACTGCATCTCCTTTATTGCTTGCCTCCAAGTTTCTTCTTTATTTGCATCTTCAAATAAAATTGGATCTTCTCCTGCAAAGAAAGCAAAATATATAGTATCATTTGATTCAACTTGCTTAGTTGAGTCATAAAGTTTTTGTATACTTCTCATGTTTTAGGAGGACTTTGATGCACATCTTCTCTTGGTGAAGTTGGAGATGCACTTTCAGTTTTAGAGTCAACTTCTTCATCTTCTTGTATAAGAGTATGAGTTGTACTTGTATCACCTTCATAGGTTGAAGCTTCGTCAAATCGAACATTTCGAATGATCACTATTTTCTTTGTTGCTGGATTCTATAACTTGTAGGCTTTACTTCTTTCACTATAGACAACAAATATACATTTTTCTGCCTTGTCATCGAGCTTGGACCTTATAGCACCAGGAATGTGTGCATAGGCAATACTCCCAAAGATTCTTAAGTGTTGAACATTTGGTTTCAATTTGTACCATGCTTTATGAGGTGTGATGTTCTGTAAACTCTTCATTGGTGATCTGTTTATCAAGTAAACAACACACGAAACAACTTCTGCCTATGGAGCTTTGTCCAGCTTCTTTCTACTGAGCAATTACCTCATCATGTCCATAATGGTGCGGTTCTTTCTTTCACAAACACCATTTTGCTGTGGTGTATATCTAGCAATTACTTGATGCTTTATTCCATGATCTTTTCAAAATATTTCAAATTTATTTGGAAGATATTCACCACCATGATCAGTTCTTAATGTTTGAATATGAAGGCCAGAAAATTTTTGAACTTCAGCTTTAAAATCTTTAAAGGCTTGGAAAGCATCAATTTTTTCTTTGAGTAAATAAATCCATACTTTCATGAGTAATCATCAATGAAGGAGATTAATATCGATTTCCTCCATGAGATGTAACTTGCATTGGTCCACATAAGTCTGAATGAACAAGTTGAAGTGATTTCTTGGCTCGCCAAGTGGACTGCAACGGAAAGGTAGATCTATGAAACTTCTCGATTTGACAATCTTCACAAACATCATCGGTAGTATAGATTTGGGGTAGTCCTTTTAACCATTTCCTTTGTCACTAGCTGCCTCAAACTTCTATAATTCAAATGACCAAACCTGTCATGCCATAGTTTGGAGCTTTCACTGTCAACACCACTGAAACATGACAAGTTAGAAGTCTGTAGTTTTAGGGGAAACATATTATTTTCTGCAATAGTAATCTTTGCAACAAGTTGATTGTTCTTCGATAAGAAACAAGCAGAATAAGCAGTGGAAAATAAATAGGCAGATACAATAGGCAATGAACAATAATGTAGGAAAATAAATAGACAGATACAATGTGGTAATAGACAATAATGTGAAACAATACTGGAAAGACCGAACTATATTGACTGTCACTACCAGAAAAAGTCAAATTAGCGACGTAAAGAAACGTCGCTAAATGACAAAAAAATGTCGCTAATCACTTTTAGCGACGTAATTAGCGACGTTTTACAGAAGTCGGTACTCAGCTAGTCGCTGAAAGGAAAAACGTCGCTAAACATCGCTATACCGATGTTTTTTAGCGACGTAAATGTGACGCTAAATTAGCGACATTTAGCGACGCAACTTCGCTAATTAGCGACGTGCTCATTAGTCGCTTAACGTCGCTAATTAGCGACTTATATAGCGACGTTACAGCGACGTCTTTAATGACCTGACAATACTGCCATGTCAGCAAGTTGCGACGTATATCGACGTTTTTAGCGATATTTTTAGCGACGTCATTAGCAATGTATAGAAACGTCGCTAATTATCGACATATTTAGCGACGTGTATTAACGTCGTTAAACGTCGCTAAACGTTGCTAAAAATGTCGCTATTTGTACAGTGAAAAAATAAAAAAATGAATACTGAATTGTTTCCAAACTATTATTCCTGCAGTTTATTAATTCGCAATCTGTACAAATAGACCCGGAGCAACCCTCCGTTGAATTTTCTGGGTTTGCTGACCCCCTTGGGTTGAACACTCAACACCGGTAAATTAACATATATTTAATATGAATAATATAATAAAATTTGAAGAAAATAAAATATCTAACAAATATCGTCGTAAAGAATACAGCAAATATATATCCATACAATGAGTCTCATCCTAAATAATACAAAGAATACAAATATCCATGCAAATATCTATACTACTGCGGATCTGCAGGAGGATGACCATCGGCGCGCGTGAAGGATAAGAATAGATCATACTGCTCCCATGAAATCGACACATGTGTCTTTGAAGTACTGCTTTCAATATGTGATCAATCATCCATGATACTATACAATGTCTACGATAGTACGGCTCAATCATACTGGTAAGGTATGATCAGCTATCAAACATTGTATGTGATGGTACGGCTCAATCACATACGTGATTAGCTATCATATAATGTCTATAATGTCTAAAAATGGTTGATCGCGTATCTACTTAGAACTCCCCCGCCCCGACTAGTACAATGGATCCAAGTTACGATACGTCACAACACAATAATCATGATGCAAGGTCTATTATACGAGAACGATGATCACGGTCTATATAATCAATGATATATACAAGGTAATCACGATAGAATAACATCTCATGACGGGGATCCACTATATTCCAATCTGTGTAACCATCGTGTCAGGAATCAAATAAGATGTCACTAAATATATGCATTATAATAATGTAAACCCCCTGATTTTTCTGGAATTTCTAAAATCAATTTTCATAATTTTCTGGAATTTTTCTGGGATTTTTAAACTAATTAAAAATAAGATATTTTGAAATTAAATAATTTTTAAATAATGTTAAATAAAATTAAAATATTTTGAAAATAATATTTTTAGGTGTAAAATAAGAAATTAGACAAAGGGTAATTTTTCGGGAATTTATTGGACACCGAAAACATTTTTAAAGACCTAAAAACTAAGTTTTAAATAAACCAAAATAAACCCTAGAAAAAAAACCCGGTTTAATTAAACAAACCAACTCGAACTGGACCGGTCTAACTGAACCCAACCCAACCCTTATTGGGTCGGATCCGGGCCCAAAACTCAGACTCGACCCACTAACCCGTACCCGAACCCAATGCCCATCGGATCGGGTCGGATCCCATCCGCCCGACCCGGACCCGACCCGGGAACTCAATCCCTAACCCCCGTCCGCTCGAATCGCAGCCTGCCGTCGCGATTTCCGCCGGCGGTTACGACCAGCGGCCGTTCTCCGCCGCTCCGCCTCCCCCAGCCGCTCCGCCTCCCGTAACCGATGCCGGTCCTTCTCCTCCCTCCCTGCTCTTTATAAAAAAAAACCCCTCGATCCGTCGAGACCCCGCTGCCCTAGCTCCGCCGCCCTCTCCTCGCCGTCCTCCGCCTCTCTCCCCTACCCGTAGCCGACTCGTCGACCCGAGCCCCGGCGTCTCCCCTCTGCCTCGTCCCTCGCTGCAGTAGCTCCTCCACAGAGCCGACGACCCCTGTCTCCACTCGAGCCGCCTCCGCCCGCACTTACCCGGAGACGACGAAGCACCGCCCTGACTCCACCTCGTCGTAGCAGCTCAACCGTGCCCTAGCCTCCACCAGCTCCGGCCGCCTCCAGCGTCGAAACCCTAGCCGCCGTGTCGAGTGGTATCGTGTTGCCTCGCGGACACGAGAAATCCAGTTTTGCGGAGCCCTGTTCAGGTAACCTTTTCTTTCTCCTCGCTGTCCCGTTTCTCGTCCCGTCTGTTGTGACACGAACCCTGCGTGACCCTCTCGATTCCCGTGCAACCCGCTCGGTGTGTCGCGTCCTCTGGCGATCGCGAACTGCGGTCCAATAACAGGAAAATATTGCCCTATTTTTTCTCGGAACTGAGTGCGTCCCGCCAAACGGGATGACTTGGTCGCGTGCGGTCTTCACCGAAATGTGCGCGCCGTTGATACGGACGTGTGAGATTTTGCAGAAGTTGATTTGGATGTGCGTGCACACCGGAATCAAAGTGTATCCGCCGACAACGTCCCGTATCGGCCCTGTTCCAGAATACGTTGTAACTTTGTGTACACACGTCGGATCGAAACGAAACTTACGCCATCGGACTCGTAACAATACGCTGGTCCTGTGACCCAAGTTTGGTTCGATTCTGAGAACGTTGACAAAATCGCGTATCGTGGGCCCCGGACTCCACTTGACGGGCGATTTTGTGATCGGCTCATCGGAATCTAGTTCTGGAAGTTCCGTTGGGTTCGTATCATCGTTCTGGACTTGTTGACACTAAGTTTGACAAATTTGGAGACCATTGTTTCTGACACATTTTTCGGTGCGAAGCAGCCCACATGTGGACCCCGCTTTGACCAAGAACTGTCATTTTTGCCCCTGTGTCCAAATTGGACTCAAGGACAGGCATTTCTAGCTATTTGATATTTTTTGAACCTGATGGTGATGTTTATTTTAGCAATCGGAGGACTACCTGCAAATCCCGCTGCTACCAGAGCTACAGTTGGAGTCAGAACCCTAGGCAAGTGTACCGTAAACCCCCTCGACCAGAATCCAGTATTTAGGATTATTTTTAACAATTTAGGATTTATGGCAATATTTTAATTTATTTTTTTCTACATATCCTGTTGACTTGTGCACCTGTCCATCACCGAATTATTTAGAGCGTTACACTGACTATTATCCCCGAACAAAGTTCACATACCTGTCCTAGACATGTTAGACTATTTTTCTGAATTTTGTGCAACTCCCAGATACTCTGTTTTGAGCCTCGTATGAGACGCACAAATATCGTTACAAAAGTCCGTATTTATTTCCTATTTTATTTTCTGCTCTTTATCCATCTCTGTACCCCTAGAGATTTGAGGCCCAACATGCACCTGTTTTGCCCAAACAAAAATATGTTAATTTTCTACACTGAGTATACTACATTTAGTGTATTGACACCGTAGAAAAATTATGGCCCTACCTGCCTCTAAATAATTAGTGAACACCGTGCGCAGTATTTATTAATTAATAAATACGATGGCCCGTATCACCCCAAAACCAGGCCCAGTCCCTGCCCAGACTCACCCCTACCCCCTCAGGACCCTCACATAACAATTCCCCTCAGTTCTGTGCATTTTTAGAATTTTCAGGAATCGGGTGTTTTTCCAGACAATTTCGTAAATTGCACAATTTCCTAAAATAGGACCATTATGCAATTTATGAAATTGCAAGGACCTTTCTGCAAATTTCGTGTGAGGTGTCAGTTCCCTATTGGCCGGTGAACCTGCACCGTCCATTTGGAGACGGGACCCACCCGAAAAGATCCCGGAAATATCCCGAAAATATCTTGTAAATATCTCGAGATATTTTTACTTATTTAATTAATAAAAAATTTTCTATAAAACAAAACAAAATAAAAGATAGTAAAAGAAAAGAATGAAAAAAACCTAAACCTAACCTGGCCGCAGCCGACCCCCCCTAGCCGTCGGCTACCGCCCCCCCCCCCCCCCCGCCGGAGTAGATCCCCCCCCCCCCGCGGCGAGTCCTCCCCCGCCCGCGGCGAGCCCCCTTCTCCCCGTGGCGAGTCCTCCCTCGCCTGAGCGGCGAGGCCCCCCCCCCCCCCCCGCCTGGAACGCCACCACCACCGCCACCATCTCCCTCCTCCTCTTCTCCTCCACCGCCCGCCCTTCCCGACGAGCTCCACCCGACTTCCCATCTCCTCCTCCCAACCGACAAGCCGCCCTCCCCTTCTTCTTCTTCCTCCCTGTTCTCCACCGCCACCCCCATCACAGCTCGCCACCACCACCACCATCCTCATCACTCGCCATCTCCTCCGCCCTCCGCCACTGTGAACCCCCCCTGGCCGAGACCACAGCCCCTCGACCTCCTCCTCTCCTCCATACCCCCTCGACGACCGAAGCCGATCCCCCTCCGCCTGAGCCACTGTGCTCGACGCCACCCCCGCCTCTGCACCTCACGACCCGCCGACTCCACTCCCTGAGATCCGCCTGCCACCTCCACGAGCAGCCTCGCCCTCCCTGCTCGACTCGACCTTGCCAGAGTCGAGCAGCGGCCACCTCGGCTCGACACAGCAAGTCTCCCCTCTCCCAGACCTCGTCGACTCCCAGCCACCTCGCCATGCCCTGCCCGGACGCCCCGCTGACCGCCAAGCTCCACCTGAGCGCCTACGACGAAGCCCCGACGAGTCTCCACTGGACTCAAATCGGACACAGCAGCCGGACACAGCCCGGACACGTCCAGGACGCAAATCCTGTGTCAAGACGACTCACGGACACGCGAAATTCAGTTTTCACAGAACCCTGTTCAGGTAACCCGTTCTAACTCGTAATTCTGTTTTTATTTTCGTCAGTTGTGACGCGTAGGCTATGTGACCCTCTCGGTGCCCGTGCAACCCGCACGGTGCATCGCGACCTGTGGCGATTGCGGCACGCGATCCAAAAATAGGAAAAACAACGATCGATTCACCCCGGAACTGAGTACGCCCCGCCAAACGGGACGACTTGGTCGCACGCGGTCTTTACCGAAACGTGCGCGTCGTTGATACGGACGTGTAGGATTTCGCAGAAGTTGGTTTGGATGTGCGTGCACACCGGAATCAACGCGTATCTGCCGACAACGTCCCGTATCCGCCTGTTCTGGAACACGCTGCAACTTTGTGTACACACGTCGGATCGAGACGAAACTTGCGCCATCGGACTCGTAGCAATACGCTGGTCCTGTGATCCAAGTTTGGTTCAATTCTAAGAACGTTGGCAAAATCCCGTATCGTGGGCCCCACAGGCTCCACTTGACGGGCGATTTTGTGATCGGTACATCGGAATCCAGTTCTGGACATTCCGTTTGGTTCGTATCGACGTTCTGGACTTGTTGACACTAAGTTTGGCGATTTTGGAGACCTTTGACCCTGACACGTTTTTCGGTGCAAAGCGACCCACATGTGGACCCCGCTTTGACCGAAAACTGTCATTTTTGCCCCTGTGTCCAAATTGGACTTAAGGACAGGCGTTTCTAGCTATTTGATATTTTCTGAGACTGTTAGTGATGTTTATTTCAGCATCCGGAGACTTTCCTTCTGAGGCCATAGTTTCTGACTTCTTGGCATTTGACATCTGGACATTATATTTTGCAGCTCTTGCCAGGCAAGTATACCTTGCCTTGTTGTACTTCAGTTATTGTTAGTTACATGTTTATCTATTCTAATATTATATAAATGTGCGCGTCCGAAAAAACTCGGATGCAGTCAACGAAGGCGTTGACGTTAGGACTTGTGTCTGACCTATTGTTTAGTCGACCCACCTAAAGTTGTGGAGTTATTGGTATGACTCTCCAGGCCTTGACACGTATCATTACACGTCACAGAGTGAGTTCATATAGGGACGCGTGTCTCATGCGCGACTGGCCATCAGTATGAGCAACACGTGTAACGGTATTTAGCTTAGTTGATTATTTCTATAGAGACTTGCATCATAGTTCGTGATGTCCACATCGTTTTCACGACTTGTATATCTACATTGGGCGGGGAAGACATCTAGTAGGCGTATGGGACACCCCCCCCTTATATATACTCAAGTTACCATGCTCTTCGGAGATAGGGATTACGGTATATATAGCGAGTTACCATGCTCTTATGAGATGGGGAGTTGCAACATATTTCAGGTTACCATGCTCTTCGGAGATGGGGAGTTGCAATATGTTTCAAGTTACCATGCTCTTAGGAGATGGGGATAGCATCAATGCCCTTAAACGGGGGCATATGTGGCATATACTAGCCAGTCCCGACGATTGGTGAATTACGTCAGCATATGTCTGAGCCTACACATTCCCATGCGTACTACCAGGTCTTTAAATTGCATTCACTTAGATGGTTAGCACATCCCATTTATTTATTCAGTATTTACATTATGGCATGTTATTTTTATGTATCTTGCTATGTCCCTCTGAGGACCTGGTCCCCTGCCAGGTGTATATGTTCTTGAGCATTCGCAGGAGCACAGAGCCGGACATGTTACGTATATCTCGAGGAGGTCTTCTATTCGAGCCTCGTGATAGTCAGATGTTGTTCTTATATGGTGTGTATCTGGTTCCTTTTATATTCTATTTCGGTAGTGAATTTGTTTCCATCCGACTGTCATTCTTTAGATATTTGTTATTGAGATCTAGTTACCTGATTATTGGTTATTCCTGTATATGTGATATTCTGTGGATGAGATTTAGATATTACCCTGTGACTTGTGATTAATTATACCACTGGTGAATTATTGTTCATCATACAGCGTACGCACATATATATGGTTTCCACATATTGGAGTTGCCATATATACGGGCGGCTGGCATGGTTACGTATCCTAGTCCTACGTATTTTGGGACTGGGGCGTGACATGTACCTTGCCAAAAACTTGCAGTACCTGCTTCATATTATTGTCTTAAATTATTCATATATTGTATATGCTTAACTTAGGACCGTGTGACATTACTTAGCGTCCGAATAATATTCGGGTGTCAACACAGTACGCAGAGTTGTGTAATGTCACCTAGACATGGATATCGAAACACTATACATTCTCGTGCTTGCATTATCAAGTACATTATACCTCAGGATACCTGACACTATTCATGAGACAAAATCTTCCTGAGATATTTATGGTGATTCTGTATAGGATACAGGTTTCATGACATATACTTTATTCATATACTTAGATCTTATTATGACTTGCTGCATTAGATATGATCTTGCGTGTCATGGACATGAGACGTGTGATTACATTGGGTGGGAAGAGATTTACCATACAAAAGGCTGATTATATATATATATATATATATATATATATATATATTACTTTACTGGAAGTGCCTTAGACTCTGACAAAGAGCTTTGGTACTGTACTGGCCCTTCGAGAGAATACTTCTATGGGTTTCTCCGACACAGATCCTATAGTAGTCTTAGCTCGAGTATGATTAAAAACTCTCACTTGCATATCACTTAGCTGGTTATATAGTTTACCCTATTGATTCATTTATTGCTGTACTGCATTTATTTATGGCTTGAGTTATTTTGTACCTTGCTATGTCCCCTGAGGACCTGGATCCGGATTATGTCCCCAGGATTAGCAGACAAGATCGATCCCGAGGTGTACATGACAAGAGCATTACCAGGAGCAGGAGCAGGAACAGGAGCAGGCACTGGAGCAGTACCAGATCCAGTAGACGAGTGATCCCCGAGGATATCTTCTGAGTATATGCTTTATCCATACTCATTATTTGCAGTTGTTATATTTATTTCTGTATCTTGACTATTGTATCAGACTTGTTATCGGGTTGTTCCCCGATTTATTTACGTGTGACTTGATGATGTTTAAATTTTTTGTTGTTGATATTGATGTATTCATTCTGTGGATGAGATTAGTAGACCCTTATTATTGTATTACAGCTTAAGTACATCCTGATGGGTCCATTAAATTGGGTTTGCCCATCGGTGTGTACTGCTGGCCATTGCCACGTGTCTAGTCCCTCGATATTTTGGGACTGGGGCGTGACAAATAACCATAAAGTAAGAAAACTGTCAGAGAATGTACTCGCATGTGGTCCTGAGCAAAGAACTGCCAACTGTGTAAAATTGGAGTCTGGGAGTCCTAAATATGGAATCTCAATGTTAAATTGTGATATGAAGGGATAATCGTGTATAATTAACTCTAGGTTAAGTATTTGGGTAATCTCTAACTCTCTTGGTACCATACTAGGTCAATACTTGGTTATTCTAGGCTATACTAACTAATTGGTTCACACTAGGTTATAGACACTAGTATGTATTCATATATACTCTATACTTTAATACCTATATGTTATCTTGACCTCAACACTTATACTTAGCTATATACCACTACTATTTAGCTGGAGTAATTCCTTAACTAGGTACTTAGCTCTATGGCTCAAACCTGATACTAGACTCTTACCCATCTAATATTACCTTATCTATAAATATTTCCCTTAGCTATCTATTAAATTAACCATAATATCCCTAATAACTTAGTATAATGCCTTAACTACCATTTTTATTACCTTAATTGATACCCTACTCATCATTGGTATCATTGGTATCAGTTCACCTAAGTACCCCTCTCTAATACACAACCCGACACTTACATCTAGTACGGACCAACCCCCATCAATATAGTCCAAACTGGACTGAACTACAACTCTGATACTTGCACACCCTAACCCAAAGTACCAACTAAACATCTTAACTGAAGAAAGTGTTCAGTTTCCAATATGTGCAATGCACTGCTCCATACCAACTTGGGCTCTCCTTCACTAACTCTGGAACTTATCCCACACTCACACTCACTAGCTTAAGCACCCACACTAACATCTAACCTATTGCACTTGGTATCCTACTAATGAACCTCCACTCAAATTCTAATTGCACTAGCAGTTGCCTGATACACACTATATCAGATATCCTAACCCTATACTAACTGACATTGATTTCACAAACCTTGATACACACTTCCACCCGACACAACTGACTTACTCTATCTCTCACTGATATCAATACACTTGCATCACCTGCTACCTCTTCCATTCTTCACATGTGAACCCCTTTTACCAAAAATTGCCTGTAGAAAATATATTGCACTGTGTAGTATCAGACATCAATGGGTACTGCAGACCCAACTGAGTGTTGTCACTGCTAGCTCTAGTTCTCAGGTCTGAGCTAAATCCTCCCCCCTCCTTGAACTTGCACTAACATTATACAACTCCCTAAGGACACATGGTATTTTGAGATACCCAATATCCTAACCAATATCTTGATATACTAGATAACCAACTTCCATACCTCCTAGTTACTTAATACGTGTTACTCACTAACACTCCACTTAACCTCACTTCCACACCTTCACTCTCAAACATTTCCCACACTTGGACTGTGCACAGCAATGTTCCATCAGCTGTTGTGCAACACGTGTTGCAGTCCCCCAAACAATTTTCTCACTCCCCTAATCACTGGTGCCTCCATCTCCTAACTGCAGACCAGTGTTGCACTCCACCCCTCCAAGCAGTGCACTGGCACATGTCCTATCCTAGTCCCTGCATTTGCTCCCCTCCATGGTGCACTGTAGGCAGGAACACCTACTGCTGCTGTTGTTGTTTCCCTCACATACCTGTTTGCCAGCACTTGCTGCCACTGCTTCTCTGCCCGAATCACCACACACTCAAATGAGACACACCACAACTTCAATACTATCCACCACCAAGACACACAGATGTCCACAGTTAATTGATACATTATCCTCCTCGAGTTCTTCCTAATACCACAGTGCCCTACCCACACAAAATACAAATACACATACTGTAAACACCCGTATTTTTTCAAAAAATTAAAATACGAATTTTTGGGATTTTTCTGCGATTTTTAAATAATTATAATAAATGTTCTTCTAGATTAAATATTTTTAAGTATTAAATTAAATATTAAAATATTATAAAAATAATATTTTGAGTGCAAAATAAATAATTAGTCATAGTGTAATTTTTCGAAATTTATTGGACCAAAAAACTATTTTTAAACACCTAAAAACATCATTTCTAATTAAACCAGAATAAAGCGGTTTAAACCAACCTGAGCCGAACCGGACCAACCTAAATAAACCAACCCAAACCCAATTGAACTGAACCCAACTAAACCAACCCTAACGGGTCGGATCTAGACCCGACCCGAACCCACAACCCGAACCCGACCCGTTAATCAATTGCTACAATAACATTAGAAACCGACGTCCCTGCATCCCGTCGACTTCCCGTAACCGTCGTCGGCCGTTTTTTAGCCGCCCGCACGTCTCCTCCACCGATCGCCCCTACCCCTTCACCTTCCCTAATGCCCGACCGAGCTCCCTTATAAAAACTCCCACCGACGGCCACACCCTTCATCCACCAGCACCGCCGAGCTCCCCTGCCTCCGCCACCTCCTCTCTCCGACGACACAGCAGCCGCTGCACCCTGAGCTCCCCGTAGCAGCCCGACCTCCGGCGAAGACTCCGACGACCACCCTGAAGATGAAGACGACCGCCGCCGACAAGCATAGCGCCGCCGACGACCTGCCGAGCACCGCCACGTGTACGCGAAGTATAATCAATTCCGACTCCTCGTTCCGGTGAGTTTTTCTCTCTTCTCGTCACGTCGATTTTTGAACGGTCTATTGCGACATGTTCGCTACGTGACCCTCTCGAACCCCGTGCAATTGAACTGGGATATCGTGTCATGTGTCGATCGCAAACCGCGACGCAAAAACAGAATAATATATCCTAATTTTGGATTTCAGAAATTGTCCCGAACTCATAAGTTTACGCCATTTTTCGTCCAACCTGTGTAATAATTCTAAAATTTACTTGAACAGTAATTTAGATAATATAACCGAGTTTTAAACCTGTAATTAGTTTAATTTAATGTGCTGTAGATTGTATTTTATTCGTGGGTGAAATTGACCAAAAACTTAGTTATTTAATTTCGTATTTTTTCGAAAGTGGGTGCATCCTGCTAAACGAGGCGACTTTGTCGTGTGCGAATTTCACCGAAAGGTGCACATCGTCAATGCGGACGTGTGAGATTTCGTAAAAGTTGATTTAGATGTGCGTGCACACCAGAATCAACACGTATCCGTCGAAATTGTCCCGTATCGGCCCTGTTCTGAAACTCGTTGTAACTTTGTGCGTGCTTGTCGTTTCATAATGAAACTTATGCCATCAGACTCGTAGCGTTATGCTGGTGCTGTGACCCAAATTTGGTTCGATTCTGAGAACATTGACGAAATCTCGTATTGTGGGCCCTACGGCTCCACTCGACGGACGATTTTGTGATTGACTCACCGGAATCCAGTTCTGGACATTCCGTTGGGTTCGTATCATTGTTCTGGACTTATAGAAACTAAGTTTGACGAATTTAGAAAATTTTGTCTCTAGCACATTTTTGGTGCGAAGTGGGCCACATGTGGTCTCGCTTTGACCAGAAACTGTCAATTTTGCCCATGTGTCCAAATTGGACTTATGAATAGGCAATCCTAGCTATTTCATATCTTCTGAGAATGATAGTAATATTTATTTCAGCATCCGGAGGAGTACTTGAAGATCTCGTTGTTACGGGAGCAATTGAAGAAATTCAAACTCCAGCCAAGTGTACCTTGCCAAACTTGCAGTACCTGCTTCATATTATTTTCTTGATCTATTTATGTGTTATATATGTTCAACCTAGTACTGTGAGACGTTGCTTAGCGTCCGAATAAGATTCGGGTGTCGACGTCGTACGCGGAGTCGTGTAACGTCACTTAGAGAATTGATATTGCGGTCCTATATATTTTTTTGCTTGCATTATCAAGTACATCATACCATAGGACACTTGACACTATTCATGAGACATAATCTTTCCTGAGATATTCATGGCGATTCTGTATAGGCTTACATGATTCGTGACATAGATTTTACATATGCATAGTTATCATTATGACTCGCTGCATTAGTTAGAGGTCGTGATCTTGCGTGTTATGGATATTAGACGTGAGGTTACATTGGGTGGAGAGAGTCTTACCATACTAAAGGCTGGTTATATTATATATATATATAGTTATTCTGGAGGTGCCTTAGACTCTGAACAGAGCTTTGGCATAAGCACTGGCCCTTCGAGATATAAAATGCTGCTATGTGTTTCCCCGACACAGAGCCTATAGTAGTTTCAGCCTGAGTATGATTAATGCTCTCATTTGCATATCACATAGTTAGTTACATAGTTTGCCCTGCTGATATATTTTTATACTGCATTTATTTGGCTTGAGTTATTCTTATACCTTGCTATGTCCCTTGAGGACCTGGATCATGAATATGTCCCCATGTATAGTAGAGGAGATCTACCCCGAGGTATACGGGATAGGAGCAGACATTGGAGCAGTACCAGTACCAGAGGATGAGGTGATGCCAGGAGATTTCTCCTGAGTATTTGCTTTATATACTCAGTCATTTCAGTTCTTGATACTCTATTTCATGTCTCGTGGATTTCTGTATTAAACTCATTATCGGGTTGTTCCCCGAGATATTTTATTGAGACTTGTTGGTTTTTATTTCATCTTGATTATTCTGATATTTGATTTGGGATTATCTTCTGTAGATGAGATTAGATTTAGACTGTGACTTATATCGTAGACCACTTTATTGTTGTTTTATAGCTTAAGTTCACTCTAATTGGTCCATTAAATTGGGTTTGCCCATTGGAGTGTGCTGCTGGCCACTGCCACGTGTCAAGTCCCTCAGTATTTTGGGACCGAGGCGTGACACATACACAGGGAAGTCATAAATCTCATTACACAGGTAACACTCCCACAGACAAGGCAATATCTGAAATACTATACATATAAATAAATAGATGTAATACACTATAGTATATATATATATATATATATATATATATATATATATATATATATATACTCTAAAGAACAATAGCTCAAACACTACAGAGGCAATATATATAGTACTTATGATACACTCTCAAATTAAAACCCAAAATCCACCAATTTCTCATAATAAATACTCTTATACTTTATATATATATATATATATATATATATATATAGCTATTAGAACTAATTACAAAAGAAATTATAGAGAATTGCTAAAAAAACACACAAAATGGCCTCTGTATCACACGATATTGCACCGTATCGCGATACGGCCTACTCGTGCCCAATTTTTGACACGTAGCTAGTATCCCAACCCCGATCTAAGTCCATTATAACTAAATTAGGCTCATGACACACACTTGATGTGTCCACCTCGTAATTCTCTCAAAATACACACAAATCACTATATATAATTCACAATATACAACCATTTAGCCTATAACTTGTTCCTATAGGTAGCCCTATGCCATTGGGATATTCCTAGGATTCAAATGCATGATTTAGGAGCTACAATGAAGAATAATTCAAAAATTACCAATTGGGAGATGGATTTTCAACGAAACTCAGTGGACACGATCCAGACACGATCTCTTCATCAATGCTCCTCCTTCTTGTGCTCATTGCTTCTCCAAGCTCCTAGAGTGATGTTAATGAGAGGAAAATGTGGATGAATTGAGAGAGGTTGATGGAGGGATGAATAAATTGGGAATCTAGAAATTAGGGATCTAGAAATTAGTGCAAAATGAGGAGGAGAGAGAGTGTTCCCCCTCCTTTATGTGGCCGGCCCTAGTAACCCCTTCCCCAAGCAATTGTCAAGGTCTAATGTACCCCCCACTTGTTGTCATATAGGTATTTTATTATGTTGTGGTAGTTTAGGAAGCTTCTATTCTAATTATGAAGGTTTAATTAAATCATCTAATTAATCTAGGGGGATGAGTCTAATGGGCCTAGTCAAATATTGGGCTCTCTATTTGTCATGACAAGTCTAATTGGACTCACAAGAGTCAAGTCTAATTAATAGGCTAGCCCACTACTATAAATAAATGCTACAAGTCTCTAATTAAATATATGACACTCTAATAATTAAATAATTAATACAAGCATCAAATAAATATTCATAGCCCACTAATATTTAATATTATATTCCTAAAATTAAATAGCTAGACCAAATTATCAAATTACCCCTAATTGAAAAAGTGAGGGTGACAGATCTCGACGAACCCGAAGAGGAAAAGAAGAAGACAACGACGATGGAGACGAGGAGGAGGAGGACCGAGTCATTGGTGTCGTCCGTCCCCGCACCCCGCCGCACGCCCCCGTCCTTGCTTCTTCTTCTTCTTCTTCTTCAATGGATTGTAAAAAAAAATTACAGTCCTTCCAATAGGAAGGACTGTCAATTTTTTTTTTACAGTCCAAATTATTTAGGACTATCACAAACTATCAACATTTTTGACAATCCTAAATATGTTGACTGTCAAAAATGTTGACAGCCCTCCCAATTGGAAGGACTTTCAACAGTGTAACAGTTTTGGAAAAAAAATTGGGCTGAAAAATAGAAGTTATTGACTTTTATATAAGAATTTGGACTGCCCTCAAACAAAAAAAATTAGTTACAAACTTGTAAATAAATTAAGAAAAAATTGGGCTGTCCTAAGCAAAATATGTAGTGCCTATAGAATTTGCCTTGATTAAGCTTCAACTGAAGCTATGCATCTTTTTTTAACTTGTAAAACATATCACCGTGTTTCTCCTGAGGATGTAAGGGCAATTATTGGAATGATATAATTAATATAGATGGTTGTAAGTTTATTTTTGTAAATACAAATCTATTATTTGGTAGAGAATCAAATGAAGAGAGAATGGGGGAGAAAATAATTTGGCTCATCAATGAAAATGGTGTAACAGTAAAACAAGTTTTGCTTGAAGGCATAAAAAGATTAGATGATTTATTTAAAAAAAAATAACTTTTCTAAAAGAAGAAAAAAAAATAATTGAAAGCTAAATTCAAATACTTGATGCATATATTCACTATTATATGTTCTTCAACTCAAATGATGTCTCTCCTCTTCATCAAAATTAAAGTCATATGAATACAGCTATAATATATGAAATAAAAAAACTCGCATGAAATAACTTTAGGAATAACTATATTTCCCATTCATCCATCAGGCGGGAGAAATCCGAGTCCAATATATCATCATCCACCATGACCTGTTGATATGGTATGTTGGGTGTCATATTTAAGTATAGTATAAGCACATGAGAATATCCTGAGGACATATTTGGGATGCCAGAATATGTCACAGGATATTCCATTATGAGATTATTGTCATAATGATTGAGATCATTGTATTAATGACTGTAAGGCTATATAATGCCAATGAGACAATCAATAAAATCATCAACTAATTTCAACATGGTATCAGAGCCAAGTTTCCACAAACCCTAGCCGTCACCAAGCTTCCACAAACCCACAGGAGGATTTTCTAGATCTCCTCCACCGAACTCTTCCACGCCCCCCTCCCTTCCCGCCTCGTCTACCCCCCTCCCTTCAAAAAAAAAAAAAAAAAAAAAAAAAAAAAAAAAAAAAAACCTTCACGGCTGCTGCGACGGCGGCTGTGACATGCGTGCTGCCGCCTCCTCCACACCAGCACTAGACATCGCCTAATAGGGATGCCTAGATATGGAAAAAGGGGGGACATGTTCGGATCTAGGAGCGGACGACGAGGACGAGCGTGAGTCGTGGAGCGGACGTGACGTGATTGGATAGACGAAGCATCGATGGAGGAGATCATCAAGAAGCTAGATTCTGCAGAGGTGGCGACGTTGATGAAGTTGTTGACGATGTCGGCTGGTGAGAACACGACACGAACGTCGCCGGAGTTGAAGCTTCCCTCCATCGATCTGAAATTAGATGGACCAGCCACCTATCTGAGTTGGTCACGACGGGTGAGAAGAACCCTCGCAGGAAAAAATATGGAGGGGTTCCTGACGGGCGAGACGACAGAGCCGGACGAGGGCTCGACAGGACGCGATGAGTGGAAGTCCACTCATATGGTGATCTACATCTGGCTTCTCAACTCCTTAGTCCAGTCTATTGCCGCCACAGTAGACGGTATTGAGATGGTGAAAGATGTGTGGGAGAAGTTGAGAATGACCTATGATGGTGTGGGGAACAACTTACGGGTCTTCCAGATAAAGGGGGAGATTGATGACACCGTACAGGGAGAGAAGACGGTGCAGGAGTATGCCACGGAGTTGGAGCGTCTGTGGTTGGATTATGATCACTCCTCAGATCGGACGAGCTGCGGGGACCCTAAGTGTAAGGAGAGACAGGTGTGTCTGCAGGAGAGGACGATGAAGTTTCTCAAAGGGCTGACTGCAGCTTTCGCACAGAGGACGGCCCTACTTCTAGCCCAACCAAAGATCCCTAGCCTTGAGGAGGCTATCTCAGCCATGATCCAGGAGGAGACACGCATCAGGCTGCAAGCAGGGACATGTGGTCCCCCCGAAGCAAGGTCAGCACTAGCGATCACCAGCTCAGGTAACACACGATCTAAGGGAGAACCCTGGCAGGATAACCGGCAGTGCTACAACTGTGGGGAGATGGGTCATCATCGATATGCTTGTACCAAACCACCTAGGGAGGGAGACTCAGGTGGTGCACGAGGACCGTTCGGCGGACGAGGATATAATGGAGGACGTGGTCGTGGTCGAGGGGGTAGACGAGGCGGCCGAGGAGGTTATCGAGCAAACCTCCTGATATCAGAAGGGAACGGAGAAGCTGATGGCACCATTACTGTGGAGGACCAGGCACTGGGAGACATGAGGAGTAGAACAGAGGAGGCGTCCACCTCATTCTTTGTTAGGGGCAACGCTGCCATATATGCCCATCCATCAAAAGGTACTGACGAATCACTTGCCCTTGCGTCTACCTCTTCCCTTAAATCATCAGACTGGATTATCGACTCGGGAGCATCTCGACATGTGACTGGGAATGCTAGTGAGTTTTCTTCCTACACTCACCTAGCATCAGCAGACAGCATTCAGACAGCTGATGGCACTTTCCAGCCAGTGGTCGGTAAGGGTACTGTTAATTGTACAGGTTCAGTAAGATTATCCAATGTTTTACATGCTCCATCCTTTCCAGTCAGTCTCTTGTCCATTAGTTCTATAATCCTCCAACTTAAATGCATTGTTTCTTTTGATATTCCTAAGGTGACCTTCCAGGAGAAAGGGACAGGACGAAGACTTGGGACTGGCACTTGGCATGAGGGACTGTGGTACCTAGATCGAGAAGGACTGGACTCAGCATTGGTATCTATGGCAGAGAAGGCTGGCATGGAAGGACTGCAGCAGAGGACTGAGGATACCTTGATGCTCCATCATCGGAGGATGGGACATTCTTCCTTTGATACTCTAAGTAAGTTATATCCAGAGATTTATGCAAAAACAAAAAAAGAGAAATTAGTATGTGATGCGTGCGAGTTAGGAAAACTTACTAGGAGCTCATATGTTGGCACGGGTCATAGGAGCACTTTTGCTTTTGAGGTAGTACATTCTGATGTCTGGGGTCCATGTGCTACTAACACTATGAATGGTTATAAGTACTTTGTTTCTTTCATTGAGTGTGCCTCTCGTGTTACCTGGTTATATTTGATGAAAAATAAGAATGATGTACCTGCTTGTTTTCGGGATTTCCATAAGCATGTCCAGACTCAGTACAAAGCAGTTGTGAAGGTACTGAGGTCTGACAATGGAACGGAGTATACCAACAGGACGCTTGCAGAATACTTGTCAGCACACGGAATACAGCATCAGACCACCTGTGCATACACACCAGCACAAAATGGAGTTGCAGAAAGGAAAAACAGACACCTTCTGGAGGTCGCAAGAAGTATGATGATCGACATGAATGTCCCACAGAGTCTGTGGGGGCATGCAGTGTTGACAGCAGCTCAACTCATCAACAGGATGCCCTCGAAGGTCCTCGGATGGAAGTCCCCATGTGAGGTATTGCAAGGCAATAATAGTGGGATACTCCCACTGAAGGTGTTTGGGTGTGTGTGTTTTGTGAAGGACAACAGGCCATCAGTTGGGAAACTTGACCCTAGAGCGGTCAAATGCATCTTCGTAGGCTACTCGGCGACCCAGAAGGGGTATGTGTGCTGGAGTCCAGTAGAGAAGAAGAAGTTTGTCAGTATGGATGTCCACTTTCGGGAGCATGAGCCATACTACCACCAGGACGGAACTTCACACAACACGCCTAATACTGCCAGTATTAGGCGAGAGGGGGAGATGGAGAACTTTGTGGTAACCGATTTAGAAGTTTGGCATGGAGGCACGGAGAAGGGACAAGAAGGTGAAGGTGTTAGGCCTACGGCTCAGGGAGAGTTACTTACCTACAGCAGGAGAGAGAAGCAAACTGCAGGACCAGTACCGACAGTGCCAGTGCCAAGTCCTTTGCCTGCGTTCGTCCCAACTCCTGAGGCACCGACACCAACCCCCCTTCAGGTGATACCCCCTCCTTCACAAAATATCATTCCTCCTACTTCTACTCCTCCCACACCACTATCTGTACGGAGGACCACTCGCAGCAATGCAGGAAATCCTCCAAACAGATATGGTTGGGATATTGCTCAGTTTGTTTCTTATGACCATATCTCTTCTTCTCATGGAGCATTTATAGCATCTTTGGATAGTATTATTGTACCTAACAATTGGCAGGTTGCCAAGAACGATCCAAAGTGGAAAGCGGCAATGCACGAGGAGTTGGGAGCTCTGGAGAAGAACCACACTTGGGAGCTTGTGAGATTGCCAGAGGGGAAGAGAGCAGTTGGATGCAAGTGGGTCTTTACCGTGAAGCAGAACCCAGATGGACAGGTTGAGCGCTACAAAGCTCGACTAGTAGCCAAAGGATACAGTCAGACGTACGGCATCGACTATGACGAGACCTTTGCACCAGTTGCAAAGATGAGCACTGTCAGGACTCTGATTTCTCTGGCAGCGAATGGTGGATGGAAGCTACACCAACTGGATGTGAAGAATGCGTTTCTTCACGGAGATCTAGTGGAGGAGGTGTACATGGAGATACCACCAGGATTTGGCACCAATCAGACAGTAGGCAAGGTCTGCAGGTTGAAGAAGTCCATCTATGGACTGAAGCAGTCTCCTCGAGCGTGGTTTGACAGATTCAGAAGAGCGATGATAGGGATGGGATATCAGCAGATCAATGCGGATCATACTGTGTTCTTCCGTCGGAGTGGAGGCCACATCACCATGCTTGCGGTGTATGTGGACGATATGATTATCACAGGAGATGATGAGCAGGAGATCGCCCAACTCAAAGGAAAGCTTGGCAAGGAATTCGAGGTGAAGGATCTCGGCCTTCTTCGGTACTTCCTTGGGATTGAGATTGCTCGAGAAGTAGAGGGGATTGTTCTCTCTCAAAGGAAGTATGCACTGGACCTTCTCACAGAAACTGGGATGTTGGGGTGCAAACCTGCAGCGACACCAATAGATCAGAGGTTCAAGATTGATGCTGAGGCTGGAGAACCAGTTGATCGGGACAGATACCAGAGACTGGTTGGCAAGTTGATCTATTTGAGCCACACACGTCCTGATATCTGCTTTGCAGTAAGTGTGGTGAGCCGCTACATGCATGACCCACGGAAGGGTCATATGGATGCAGTGTACCAGATTCTGAGGTACCTGAAAGGTGCTCCCGGGAAGGGACTAATATTCAGGAAGAACAATCACGTGAGCATCGAGGGCTACTGTGATTCTGACTGGGCTAGTTGTGCTGATGACAGGAGGTCTACCTCAGGATATTGCATATTTGTAGGAGGTAACTTGGTCTCCTGGAGGAGTAAGAAGCAGTCTGTGGTGGCCAGATCGACAGCTGAAGCAGAGTACAGAGCTATGGCCTTGGGAGTTGCAGAGCTGCTATGGTTGAAGAATATGCTGGTGGAACTGAAGCTGGATCAAGGAGCCAAGATGAAGCTGTGGTGTGACAATCAGTCAGCTATTAGTATCGCCAACAATCCAGTACAGCATGACAGGACCAAACACATCGAGATTGATAGATTCTTCATCAAAGAGAAGTTGGATAGTGGATTACTGGAGCTTGGCCATGTTCCAACCAGGGATCAAGTAGCAGATGGACTAACCAAGGGACTCGCCTCAGTGAGCATGATTAGAGGATGTGACAAGATGGGCTTAGTGAATATCTTTCACCCATCTTGAGGGGGAGTGTTGATATGGTATGTTGGGTGTCATATTTAAGTATAGTATAAGCACATGAGAATATCCTGAGGACATATTTGGGATGCCAGAATATGTCACAGGATATTCCATTATGAGATTATTGTCATAATGATTGAGATCATTGTATTAATGACTGTAAGGCTATATAATGCCAATGAGACAATCAATAAAATCATCAACTAATTTCAACAACCTCGTTATTATTGATATGAGAGGTTTGGCCAACATAATCAACATTAATCCAACCATGCGTTTGATCTGCTAATGCGTTCGTCATTCGAAAGTCGTTACTCTTTTTCTGATTAGTTTCAGGAGGAACATGCACTCCTAACTCCACTTTCTTAATATCCTCTCGCTTGTTTTTGAGCTTCTTCTTGAATTTCTAAAAGAAAACAAATATTAAACGAGAAAAAGGTACGACTAAAGTTAAATCAGGACAAGTAGAAATATAGAAATATGATTAAAATGCACATGATACACATCAGATACCAAACATGCACAATTGAAGTAGTATTAACACAGCTTAGAAAACATATATGTTTTTTTTCTCAATAGTAGGTTTTCACAAAAGAACTCAATGTAATATTAGTTGTCATCAAATATGCATAAAACTAAGTTGGGTATGTTAATGTTTCTGCGATTTTGTGTGTATGACTAGAAATTGTGATGTACATGAATGAAAGAGTTGGTAGTCTATTAAAATTTCTCCCTGAGTACACTTTGAAAAATAAAAAGAAAATAATTCGGTTTTTTTTCCTTCTTTTTTTGACAAATTCAAAGTTATATTCCTAAAGAATCTAGCTCTAAATAGTTAATGAACAAAAAGAAATTAATAAAAGCATGTTTTCAGTAAGATACATTATGAACTTCGAAAATCTTGTGGATAATTAATAAACAAAGAAGTTATTGAAACAAACAAACAGACAAACAATCATTTTGTTTAATCAATGTCAAAGTTAGAGAGTAATTACCTGTAAATGGCTTGCAACATGTCTGCTTGTCATGCCGGGAACTGCCATTGCTTTTGTTATTTTCTTTGGTCCAGCTGCTTAAACCAACTCAACAATAATCATATATATTTTTGGAATAGTATAAGCCGTTTTTGGAATAGTATAAATATATATATATATATATCTCTATTTTTATAATGAGACTTCAAAACTGTTCAAAAGTGAATCGTCTAAACCGTTTGTAAATGCTCAATTATTTATTTAAAAAATTAATATTACGTAAAAAAATTATTGAATTTTTTTTATAAATAAATCATAGGGAATCGACCAACCAAGAATAATGCCTCACGTCTTAACCACATGAGTTAGAAGAGATGTTTCCTTACAGTTATATAATATTATGTAGTTAAACAATTAGTTAAAATTTATTTAATAAAAAGTAAAAATATATCCACAATAAATAATAATTAAAATATATAAACTATTTTATAATAATATTAGAAAATTTTATTTTACGTGCAACGCACATACATTTACTAGTAAATATAAAGATTATAGATTTCGTACCTTTAATGCCAAGTAGATTGATTACATCGATAAACCTTTGGCAAAGTTCTTTTGTCCACTTCATTCTTGGTTTCTGAAACAAATCTCTACTATTTTCCACTTGAATTAATGTTTCATCTTCAAGATGCATCACTGGCTTAATATTGTTCCTGACTAACTGCCACAAGTTCTGTATCGAGTGCATTTGAATCGGTTTAGCTAAATAATCACAAGCCCCAAGCCTTGTTGCTCTTATCACATCATCAATTTTTAAATCAGAAGACATCACTGCATATCCATACAAAAATAAAATATAAATAAAGACGAGATAAATGATTATAATTTATTTATTTATTTGTGAACTGAGGACTTAGTTACTACTTACTGACTACCGAAACGTCAAATTCACGGACAAGAATAGCAAGTAGGTCAAGGCCGTTCATTCCGAGCATATGAACTTCACATAACACAATGTTGTATGCGTGTTTCTTTGAGCGCATAAGAGAGAGTGCTTCTTCTGCCCCATTGCAACATGTAACTGCACACAAACAAAACTTGTCATGCCAACAATAAATTTGTTGGTTGGACCGAGGAGGGATTGGGATTCCGCTCTTAAGTATTTTCGTATATTTTTCGAAAGAATAATATTTTTTTTAGATTTTTTTTAACTTCAATCATTTTTAAATATAATGAATAATACGTCCCCGTAGTTCGATCCACTGATCTTTCGCTATCCAGCCGGGGTCTTATATATCTTCTCGGTAACCACAAGGGTCATTCGAGTTCGGTCGAAAGAATAATGTTATTAATCTCTCCAAAGTATCCCTTCAAGTACTATATTCCTCCTTATGTGACAACTGACGTGACAATTAATGTGACAGTTGACATATCAAATTTTAAAATAAAAATTTAATATTAACACTAAAAATTGGTTGATTAATTTTTTTTTTTTTTTAAATTTGTTATGTCAACTGCTATATTAGAGACCAAATAATTCTATTTAACATTTTAAAACTTTGGAGAAATTAATAGCAATTACTTTTCTGGAAATAACAATCATTGGATTGTATTTTCATCGGATTTGTTGCAAACATTTTGGATGTATATATATATATATATATATATATATATATATATATATATATATATTCTAAGTTTCAGTATGCCAAACTTGATATGTTCTCATTAGCGTTTCAGAAAATGTTACATCTATTTTTAGTTATCTCCAAGTCATGTTTTTATTTGGACATGATGAAAATAACAAGAGCTCAAAATGCTTGGTATTCATTATCATTTATCAACCACCCAGTTAAGGATGATGCAATAACTTCTTGGAGCTATTTTCTCGAATTTCATGCTTTTAAAAGGAAGCAGAGTCTATCTGTGTTCATGAAGTGATTACAATTATATCCTATTCATACATGTTACTAGCATATTTCTGTTGGATTCACTAGTTTACAGTGAATTTAGTGCTTTTCCTGGACGAAAAGAGTGAACTTTCAGTAGTACATACATTATTCTACGAATAACACAAGATTTGTTGCTTTTTAAGCTACGTGCAATGAACTTAGTGTTATTTTGCTTGCACAGTGTTAACAGGACAGATGCTTATCTTATGCTGCCACAATTTATGGGTTATACTGCACTAACGATTATTTCAGCTAAAATAGTATCATATGTTCTTACTTCTTGTAGAGTCGGCATTGCAGTGCTTTGAAACTAACATTCCTTTGTAGATTTGATGTTACTGATTTTCGAAGGAGTAGCTTTTAAAGACTTTGGCTGATAAAATATTTGAGACAAATTTGGTCAGGCAGTTGTACATTGTCTTGAAGTCAAAAATGCTGTCTCTTCATTAAATCACTGCAAAATATAGGGTCTGCTGTTTTACCATATTCATCTACCGCAGTCTAATATAATTTTCCTGCATGATGGCTATATAACTTTTGGAACTACAGATTTACTATCTGAAAATTTTGTTAAATGTAGGTGGAAACCTTTTTTTTCTTTATTTCTTACATGTTCGGAAGTTGTGAACCTTCTCTTCATGTTATATAAATACAAGCCTATATGGTGCGAATTTTTAAAGTTAATGCCACTGAATCTCCACGTTCCAAAAAATATAACCCATTTGTTTTCTGCTTAGTAAGTGGTTTCTGCAGGGAAAAATGGTGAAAGATTTGTTATGCTGTGGATAGATGTTATTTTATTGGCTTACACTGATTAACTTTTTAACTTATGCACAGATGGTGTTTTACTTCTCGAGATGAACAGGATGCTAAGAGCTGGAGGTTACTTTGCTTGGGCTGCACAACCAGTTTATAAGCATGAGGAGCTCCAACAAGAAGCATGGAAAGGTATATCAACTGAAGTATTTTTGAAAAAAAAAGACTGAAATATCTGGGGGTTTTTTTTTCCGAACACGCTTCTGGTATTATTAATTGTTTATATTGCTGTTTTGTGCAATGTTGAGTACAACTGGGATAGTGTTGCACATAGCTGGTGAAATTTGGATAATTAAACTTCTTGTCTTCTATAAATCAACTCAACTTCCATCAAGTTGATGACCTAGGCACTTCACTTTAGTCGACCGAGCTACATTACATAAATTGCAAACTTATGACTCCTTTTCTGATTTTAATTAGATAGCCCGAAATTCAGTTAAGTTTTACTTGTGAGTCCATTTTTGTTCACCCACAAAAACTAAGGTGTATGTTCACCCTCCAATTAAGTGTTGCCATGTGTCAAAAAAGAAGTCAAAACCACTTTGAATGTTCACAAAACTACTTCTAAAGTTGTTTTAGGTTGCATAAAAATGTCACGTGGCAACACTTGATTCGAGGGTGAACATACCTAGTTTTGGTGGGTGAACAAATTCAGTTAAGCTTTACTTATTGCAATAAGATTATGTTACACGCAATAAGAATCTGGATGATCCCTCACATGCTTCCGTTAGTTGCCACCAATACCTGCTGCTTATAGCTGCCAGAGTTCCTTAGTAGCAGCATGACAAGCTCCTTTCTTCAGACACCATCAACATCTCTGACAAAGCTGCTATCTTTTCTCACTTTGTGTAGGCGTTTGTGGTGGTGGAGGCAGGCCACATGGACCTCCACGTGAAGTATGAATGAAAATCTTACTGTAGAGGTGATTCTGGTGGGTGGGAGAGAGGAGAATTGGAGGGAACGAAAGGTGTTCATTGCCTTTTGGATGGATTATGCGGCACACTACCTTGCAAGAGATTACAAGTCCTCGATTGCACTCACCAGGTCGGGGACGTTGGACTGGGTTGGTTGCGAGAGCCTGCTAGTGCGACAGAGGTGGCAGCTTGGGCTAGGTTTATGACAAATGTTTTTCTAGGTTTTATGACAAGGCTTCTTTTGCTCATTGCTATCTTGTCTAGGAATTTGACTCAACACAGTGGGTTGACTTCAGGTTGACAAACGGGCATAATAGTTTCATCAATTCTTTTTAGGAGATTTTCTTGTACTTCATAGTGGAACCCATTCTGATGGAAGAAGTTTCCAATGAATATGATGATGATGATGCACAGTGAACCCAATGTAGTCGTTGTTCTAGTCAGACTCAAACTTTAGAAAAGGTCGTCTAGAACTCGAAGGCTATTCACATTGTGTAGATGTCACGTTCATCTTTGTGTAAAGATGTAGCATGCTAATACTAACATATTTCCTTTTAATCACAAGATTCCCTAAAGAATTCAGTTCTTAATCATAGTTTAAAGTATCGGCCGATACCGATCCGATACGGCCGATACCGATACAGTTTGGCATGTCCCGATCCGATACCGACCGATACCCGATATTGACCGATACCGACATTAGAGGTCTCTTTTCCAGTCAATTCGGCAAAAAAATTTGAATTAAAAAGACCAATTAGAAAGGATGTAAAAGCATAGTAAGGTTGTAAAAACATATAAAAGAGAAAAATTTATCTATCATATATAAATCAATCGACAAGGATGACTACTATCTCATTCAATATCAAAAATACTAAGAAACAATACTGAAAATACTTTAAATTATGCATAAATGTATAAAATATATTCTCTAAAATGTTAATAATTTACTAATAGTTGTTTGCTTTCCGATACCAAAAAATTCGATACTCCGATCCGAAACCGCCGATACTACCGATACCGCCGATCCCGATACTCATAGGAATGGTCCGATACCGATTCCGATACCGATACTTTGAACCTTGTTCTTAATAACGTTTTCTCTCTTGTAGTATGTGATGCTAACAAGTGTATTTCAATTTAGAGATGAAGGACCTTACAACTCGAATTTGTTGGGAGCTTGTAAAGGAGGAGGGATATATTGCAATATGGCGGAAGCCTTTAAACAGCACATGCTATATGAACCGTGATTCTGGAGTCCAGTCTCCACTATGTGATGCTGAGGATGACCCAAATAGTGTTTGGTATGTGCATGACCTTTCATCCTAACGTGTTGCACAATATAAAAGAAAGGTTTATTAGTGCTCAAAAGATAAAAGGACTAAAAATTCTTCTTGAAGTATGCCAGCTTCTAAGTAATCATGTATACGGAGTGCAAATTTGTCTTAATTGTAGGTTCTTGTACTCTTGTTAGGTTCTCGACTATTTTCCTTTTACTTGATCATTATACAACAAGAGAGCCTTCATCCCAAAATTTTAGTTTGGCTATTTTAATCCTTTTCTTCCGTTCAGCTCCATTAAAGACAATCTCCTCCCTCTATAACTTTAACAAAGAATGTTTTCCACTAAAAATAGTCTGAATATATCCTTGTAACATTTAACAAGACTCTTTTAACTTTTAGTTTCACTCGTGTATTTTCCTGATATTCATGCAGCAGTTCATGTAAAGCCCAGGGAAACATATCTCGTGCCATCATGATTAGTCAATCATAAGATACTGCCCAGATTCTGTAGTTTGCTTGTAGCATGCATTGTACAATGAATATGTTAACCAAAAGTTAAAAGAGGCATCAATCATGACTATGACTTGTTGTCAATATCTTCATTAGACTTGCTTTATGCAGTTTCGTGTGAAGTTTTCAATATGGTGTATTTAACTTTCCTTATCTGCTTTATATGTTTCTTCTGTGATTTCTGCAGGTATGTTAACCTAAAAGCATGCATCAGCCGACTTCCCGAGAGTGGAGATGGAACAAATCTTACAGCATGGCCTGCTCGTCTACAAGAGCCACCAAAGAGGCTCCAGGGTGTAGAGGTGGATGCATATATATCTAAAAATGAACTCTTCAACGCAGAACTAAAATTTTGGAATGAGGTTGTTGAAGGTTATGTGCGTGTTTTCCGGTGGAAAATGTTGAGAATGCGAAATGTCATGGATATGAGGGCTGGATACGGAGGGTAAGTTATCCTTTTTCTTGCATGTGACCCCTGAAGTGTTAGCGAGAAGCCGGAAGGTGTAGTAAGTTACTATAGAGGAATTTCAAACTACCTGATACAGGAGCTAATCATGAGAAGTGCAATAAAATAAAGATAGGGAACAACAAGAAAAGGAACCAATAACATGTTATAAGTGAAAGCCAGAGTAGGATTTCATCAGTTGTCCAACATCAATATGTCTCGACATGATAACAACAAATATCAATTCAAATTTGCTTTACCTCTCGAGTTTGATATCTGATTGAACTATTATTATCCGATTACATCACTATATGGATTTATCAAACTAATGACTCCAGGCATGCTTAATGTTACCTAAAATCTAACGCATGAATGAATATGAGTGAAATAGTGTTTATAATTTGGAATACTTAAGATGTTCTGACACATATTCGTCATGTATCACTATGTCTGTATGTCCGGTATTTTTCATGGATGCAGCTTCTCCAGTAAGCCGATGTGCGTCATAGTTTTCAAGCAGCTAAGGGTTGCCGGACAGAATATTTGTGCAATATATTAATCTGGATGTCATGAATAATTTGTGCACCCAAGGATAAGTTGAAGCTGAGGATGCTACTAGATTTTTAAATAGTCTATGAGAAAGCTCGGGGAAGGAAGGATAAACGAGAGAAATCAGTTTCATAATGTTTCTGCTAGAAGTGTTTAGGTAATTGTCGACACTTAAAAAGAAAAAAAAACTTCCTTTAGTCCCACATTGTATGGTCTAAAGGAGGATATCATAACTTGCTCCCATAAATGTTGGAGCCAAGCCCATCATCCCAACATGAAAAGGGGGAGGCCTAAGATAGGCTAGTTTTGCCATGCACGCTCGAAAAGCCTAAATGTCTCGCTTCGCCGTTCAGGAAAGTTTTAGCTCTGTCGTAGAGACGAGCTTTCAACCTTACCTTTGCTATTCAAGCATGCTTTCAACCAGCATGGCTAGATCCATTGCACAAGCAAACTTACAAGCCAAATTGGCTAAATGAGCTAGCCTTGCTATTTAAACGAGCTTCTGAGCAAAGATGGCTAGCTCTACTTTAAGCTAAGACGACTATCTCCGTTGTTGGCTAGCTTCGTTGTTCAAGCGAGCTTCTACGCTGGCGACGCTAGCCTCCTTGTAGGCACAGTCTCTCCTTGTGGCCATCTAACGTCACAAGACGCTAACTCCGTTGAGTAGATACCAGTTTCATATCGTTTGACCTATTCCACAAGTATGATTTTAGTCAAGTTACCATTTTTGAGGCTAACATGCCCACTAGGTTGGTGGTCTATTATTGCCACTTAATATGGGATAACTCCCCATAAAAGCAAGGAGCCTACGGGCTAGCCCTACTGAAGGATTTAGCCCCGCTATATGAGTGCTAAAATAGCAGTTATCCCCTAACGGAATTTCATTTAACAATTATGCCCCATAGCACTACTATAAATAGCTTATTCTTGGGTTGGAACATAGGACAGTTTTCTCTTAGATAGAGGAGATCGCTTGCTAGAGCACATTACTAGCTTTAAAAGTTTTCTTTCCAAAGCTCACCCTACACATACAAATGAGATATCTCCAAGGACATTCTGTTGGTCATCCATGTAAGCCTCTCGGCTCTTAGTCATTCAGCTGTAACGAAGAGATCGGTCCCAAGCGAATCTGATCTCTTTCAAGCCACATTGGCTATAAGCTTCCCTACAGAAGTTTTCAAGGCTACGCTCTGGGCTACTCCATTAGCCTTTTCGGCTTCTCATCAGCTCCTTGAGCTCCTCGGCTACGTCCCGTGCTAAGCTACCTCCCTTTCAGCTTCTTTGAAGAACGTCAGTCCAAGAGTCCCCGACGGCTCCCAAGCACTTGTCCCAAGCACCCCGACCCTTTTGGAGAGTTTTCCCGCAAGAGAAGAATCGCTCCCGAGTGCCCCCAATTCCTCCAAGGTTTTTTAAGCCAAATCAAGATTCTACACCGCAGGCCACGCTCGGTGCCACGCCGCCAGCTACGTCCAACGTTACGTCAAGCGCTACGCAAGGCAGGAGAAAGCTAGTCTTGTCATGGGGTCGTCAAAGGAGTAAAGCGGTCGCGTGCTGCCTGAATGGACCTCCATCGACACTTCCCCGAAATATATTTCTTGTAGAAATTATATTGTAAATCATTTTCGAGAGATTCTTTGTAATCTTCTACAAATTAAAAAGTTTGATTATTTTGAGATCAAATTTTAATGCTTCTAAATTGACTGTTCATGTAGTAAAATATCTAATAGGATTTGTTAGGTTATCTGAAGGTATTTGTTTAGTGTTAGGATAAGGCAAGTGAGCTGGTATATCTTATAGTGGTATCTAGCTTTAGCTTGAATAGAGTGGAAATTATGTAGTTGTTTTCCAGGCCTGAAAGTATTTTAGTTCAGTTTGAACAGAGTGAAAGATTTATGTTGACAATCATGTGTTTCGACCTGCCTGTACTGTTGTGCTTTTTACATATATCTCATTTTACATGTGTCCTTGTGTTTCCCAATATTTTATAGAAATATAAGCGAGAACTTGCCTATATCTCATTACACAAATTTATGGGTTCCGTATTAGCTTCCCGCCTTCGTCATTTTGCTATTTGCTTCATAGGGACCATTTGATTTGGTTGAATTCTAATTGCCGGACCCAATTCAGGAATTTAAGCAATTCAAGGTGTTTGGTTAGGATTAATTGAGGAATTAGAACTCTATTCTAGTTTTTGTTTAAAAAAATCTAGAATCAGAATTAACTCATAGAATGAGTGAATTGCATTTCCAAGAATTTCCAGACAGACATGAAGAAGTATGATGAAAATGCCATCTTTCTGGAAATTGGATATAAGTTCAAGCTAACCAAGCACATGGGATTTGGAGCAATGTTTGCAGTATTTGTATCGAAATCGTTATCAGATCCTTCCTATTAATATTCGGATCAATGGTATGGGCAGTTTCGGATCGAAATATCGGATATTTTAATATCGAAAAGCAAATAATTATAAAAAATTTAGAAAAAAATATTTGATACATTTAGGCATAATTAAAGTAGTATATGTGTTGTTTCTTAATAGTTTTGAAATTGAATGCAATAATAGTTATCCTTACTGATTGGTTTACCTGCGATAAATAAATTTTTTTCATTTACATGCTTTTACAACCCTATTATGCTTTTACATCCTTGCTGATTGGTCTTTTTCATTCAATTTTTTTCTACGGGAATGACCGGGAAAGAAACCCCTAACATCGGTATACAATCATTATTGGTAGTAGTCGGTATCAGATCGGCACATGCCTAACCGTATCCATATTTACTGTATCGGATCGGTATCGGCCGATAATGCAAACTATGATTTGAAGTCCTCTTCGTGAAATTCCAACTCAATCTAACAACACATGCAATTGGATTCTTGGAATTCCAGAGATTCCAATTCAAGCTAACAGAATACATGGCATTGGAATTGCAAGCCATGATCCTTGAGTTATATAATCCATTAAAATTAATGATTTCCAACAATTGCTGGAATCGGAATTCAAGCTAACAAAAAAGATTATATTCCCAAAGCATAGATTTGATGCGCCATTTTGTGATCACTTCGTGCACTAGCAAGAAACTTCCAAAATGTTCTACATTGGTTTTTAGGCATTAGTGATATGAACAAAAAATTCTGTATTCTTCATTCCAGTGGCTCAGTAATCTAGTCTGTTTTGGTATTTTCTGAGATCAATTAGTGACATTTAATGGTGCCATAAATACACGAGTTGATGAGTTCAATGTAATTCTTTAGATCATAGCTCTGTAAATAGGAATTTAAGAAGAAGGGGGCCTTTCTTTAGCTTTATTTGGTTGAGCAGACTGTTCTTTATATTATTTTGCAGGATGACTATTTTTTCTTTTCCTTTGTTTTGATTTTTTTTCTGTCTCGTGTTAACTTTTTTGTTTCGTTACCAAAGAAAGATCTGATTTTAACTTTACTTTATTGAGTAAGCCATCACTGGTTTTTAGTATTAAATAAGGATATGGATCTCGTTAGGGTTACAAAGGACATGGCCCTTAACAAAGCCAAATGGAAGAAGAAGGTTCAAACAGCCGACCTCAGAAATTTGGGATAAAGGCTTTGTTGTTGTTGTTGTTGTTGTTGTACCAAATAAAGTTATGATATTATCAGTTAGATCTATTGATCATTCTTTCTTGACAGTCTTGATTTGGATAAGTGTTGTTTTGTTGTATATAATGCATCTTCATGGGAATTGCCATTTCTTTTTTGCTTGATGGTTTTAGTATGCCAGCATTGCATCTTGATAGCATCTCCTTGTTTGCAGGTTTGCAGCTGCACTAATCAATAAAAAAATGAATAGCTGGGTGATGAATGTTGTCCCTGTTAGTGGGCCAAACACTCTTCCAGTAATATATGATCGCGGTCTCGTAGGAGTAAGCCATGACTGGTACTTGTTACGCCTATGTCCTCTGATTAAACTGAGAACATTTTTCTTTTTTCCTTTTATTTCTGTATTATTCCTTCTTTTAAGTCGGGTAACTGAACATGCCATATATGCATTTCACTTGGATTGTCATAAGACCTTGGAATTTTTTGTGGGTCATGCCAATAATACTTTGCAGTTCAATCAGAAGACAGTCATGCATATTGGGAAACCACTGGAATTTATAGCTTGCATGAGTCAAAGTCTCTGGACTGTTATAGCTAATTAACTTGGCATCAACTGAGCTGATAACATGAAAAAAAAAAATCTTGGGATAGAAAGCTGATTTGATGTGCCAATTTTATTATCTTCTGGTTGAAACAACTTATGCACTGTATTTCAGTTTTGTAGCTTATTAAATTTTGTGAATTCTCCCAAAGTTTTGTTAATGTTGAAGCTTCAGTGTAACCTATCCTGAAAGTATAACCTAGAGCATACCAGGATCATACATAGCCGTTTTTTTAGAAAAAAAATAGTGGATCAATATTAAACCATATTGAAAAAAATTACTGGTTCACGAGTTAACAGGTTCAACTGACCAGTCCGATCCGGTCCGGATTTTAGAACACTACCAACAACAATGACTATCCCACTTCCAGTAGGAAAAGAGGAAGTACAATATGCAAGTTATAGCACAATTAGAGGACTTGTATACAAAAAGTTATAGCATAATTATAATTAACAACCTTAATAATGTGAAACATGTGAGTATCATACTTAATGAACATTAATTTAGAAGTAACCCAAATAGCAAAGACTGTGACCTAGAATACTACAATTTATATATGTCATATTATCATAGTGAAGAGTAATAAGTTAATAAAAAATGAAAAATATTTTATGAACCGTAAAATATGACCGCTAAACAGATCGCATCCCCACCTGCACCCCCCCTCCCCATTGGCTTGAGACTTTCCTTCCATGTAGCGTCGGACCCGCCACCGCCAATGGGTAGCCACCACGTGACCTGCGGGCCAGTGGCGGGCCAAAGAACTGCGGACAACCTAGCAGCTCTGATAAAAAAATTGATTGTTTTATAGGAATGTAATCACATGCATGTGTATAATAGGACTAAACGACGTGGTTGCATATCGACATCATCATCTTCAGTATTTGTAAACATGTTATGTCTTGATCAACTAACAATACTCGAAGATCAGGTGGAGATCGATCCTGGCTCGTACTTGACACGGTCAAATCGTTCACCATCTCCATGTACAATTTTTTTTCCCCAAAAAATAATAGGAGCTTTAAGAAAAAGAATTATTTGATGTTTATTTATCTCATAGTCGAGGCTATATATAGGAAATTGTATTATGGTATAAGATTCAATATGGTAATTAATAAATACAATATTCATTTGTATTACAATATATGACTGTATTATTATGTGTTAATTACCATATATGTATAGTATATTCCTATCATATACATATATTTATGGTAAGTGAAAATTCCTGCCTAAAATCTTCAGGCTAGTTTTGCCATGCAAGCTCGAAAAGCCTAAATGGCTCGCTTCGCCATTCAGGCAAGTTTTAGCTCTGTCGTAGAGACCAGCTTTCAACCTTAACTTTGCTATTCAAGCATGCTTTCAACCAACATGGCTAGATCCACCGCACAGGCGAACTTACAAGCCAAATTGGCTAAATGAGCTAGCCTTGCTATTTAAACGAGCTTCTGAGCAAAGATGGCTAGCTTTGCTTTAAGCTAAGACGACTATATCCGTTGTTGGCTAGCTTCGTTGTTCAAGCGAGCTTCTAACCTGGCGACGCTAGCCTCCTTGTAGGCACAGTCTCTCCATGTGGCCATCTAACGTCACAAGACGCTAACTCCGTTGAGTAGATACCGGTTTCATATCGTTTGACCTATTCCCCAAGTATGATTTTAGTCAAGTTATCATTTTTGAGGCTAACATGCCCACTAGGTTAGTGGTCTATTATTGCCACTTAATATGGGATAACTCCCCATAAAAGCAAGGAGCCTACGGGCTAGCCCTACTGAAGGATTTAGCCCCGCTATATGGGTGCTAAAATAGCAGTTATCCCCCAACGGAATTTTATTTAACAATTATGCCCCATAGCACTACTATAAATAGCCTATTCTTGGGTTGGAACATGGGACACTTTTCTCTTAGATAGAGGAGATCGCTTGCTAGAGCACATTACTAGCTTTAAAAGTCTTCTTTCCAAAGCTCACCCTACGCATACAAATGAGAGATCCCCAAGGACATTCTTTGGGTCATCCATGTAAGCCTCTCGGCTCTTAGCCATTCAGCTGTAACGAAGAGATCGGTCCCAAGCGAATCTGATCTCTTTCAAGCCACATTGGCTATAAGCTTCCCTGCAGAAGTTTTCAAGGCTTCGCTCTGTGCTACTCCATTAGCCTTTTCGGCTTCTCATCAGCTCCTTAAGCTCCTCGGCTACGTCCCGTGCTACGCTACCTTCCTTTCAGCTTCTTTGAAGAACGTCAGTCCAAGTGTCCCCGACGGCTCCCAAACACCAAGTGTTGTTTCAAGCACCCCGACCCTTTTGGAGAGTTTTCCTGCAAGAGAAGGATCGGTCCCGAGTGCCCCCGATCCCTCCAAGGCTTTTTAAGCCAAATCAAGATTCTACGCCGCAGGTCACGCTAGGTGCCACGTCGCCAGCTACGTCCAACGTTACGTCAAGCGCTACGCCAGAAGACTACGCAAGGCAGGAGAAAGCTAGTCTTGTCATGGGGTCGTCAAAGGAGTAAAGCGGTCGCGTGCTGCCTGAATGGACCTCCATCGACACACTTCCCCGAAATATATTTCTTGTAGAAATTATATTGTAAATCATTTTCGAGAGATTCTTTGTAATCTTCTACAAATTAAAAAGTTTGATTATTTTGAGATCAAATTTTAATGCTTGTAAATTGACTGTTCATGTAGTAAAATATCTAATAGGATCAATTGTTAGGTTATCTGAAGGTATTTGTTTAGTGTTAGGATTAGGCAAAGGCAAGTGAGCTGGTATATCTTATAGTGGTATCTAGCTTTAGCTTGAATAGAGTGGAAATTATGTAGTTGTTTTTCAGGCCTGAAAGTATTTTAGTTCAGCTTGAACAGAGTGAAAGATTTATGTTGACAATCATGTGTTTCGACCTGCCTGTACTGTTGTGCTTTTTACGTATATCTCATTTTACATGTGTCCTTGTGTTTCCCAATATTTTATAGAAATATAAGCGAGAAGAACTTGCCTATATCTCATTACACAAATTTATGGGTTCCGTATTAGCTTCCCGCCTTCGTCTTTTTGCTATTTGCTTCATAGGGACCATTTGATTTGGTTGAATTCTAATTGCTGGAACCCAATTCAGGAATTGAAGCAATTCAAGGTGTTTGGTTAGGATTAATTGTGGAATTAGAACTCTATTCTAGTTTTTGTATAAAAAAATCTAGAATCAGAATTAACTCAAAGAATGAGTGAATTGCAATTCCAAGAATTTCTAGACAGACATATGAAGAAGTATGAAGAAAATGCCATCTTTCTGGAAATTGGATATAAGTTCAAGCTAACCAAGAACATGGGATTTGGAGCAATGTTTGCAGTATTTGTATCGAAATTGTTATCAGATCCTTCCTATTAATATCCGGATAATGGTAAGGGCAGTTACGGATCGAAGTAACGGATATTTTGATATCGAAAAGCAAATAATTATAAAAAATTTAGAAAAAAAAATATTTGATACATTTAGGCATAATTATTAGTATATGTGTTGTTTCTTAATAGTTTTGAAATTGAATGCAATAATAGTTATCCTTACTGAGTGGTTTACCTGCGAAATTTTTATTTTTTTTTCATTTACATGCTTTTACAACCTTATTATGCTTTTACATCCTTGTTGATTGGTCTTTTTCATTCAATTTTTTTTCTACCGGAATGACCGGGAAAGAAACCCCTAACATCGGTATACAATCAATATCGGTAGTAGTCGGTATCGGATCGGGACATGCCAAACCGTATCCGTATTAATTGTATCGGATCGGTATCGTCCGATAACGCAAACTATGATTTGAAGTCCTCTTCATGAAATTCCAATTCAATCTAACAACACATGCAATTGGATTCTTGGAATTCCAGAGATTCCAATTTAAGCTAACATAATGCATGGCATTGGAATTGCAAGCCATGATCCTTGAGTTATATAATCCATTAAAATTAATGGATTCCAACAATTGCTGGAATCGGGATTCAAGCTAACAAAAAAGATTATATTCCCAAAGAATAGATTTGATGCGCCATTTTGTGATCACTTCGTGCACTAGCAAGAAACTTCCAAAATGTTCTACATTGGTTTTTAGGCATTAGTGATATGAACAAAAAATTCTGTATTCTTCATTCCAGGGGCTCAGTAATCTAGTCTGTTTTGGTATTTTCTGAGATCAATTAGTGACATTTAATGGTACCATAAATACACGAGTTGATGAGTTCAATGTAATTCTTTAGATCATAGCTCTGTATATAGGAATTTAAGAAGAAGAGGGGGCCTTTCTTTAGCTTTATTTGGTTGAGCAGACTGTTCTTTATATTATTTTGCAGGATGACTATTTTTTCTTTTCCTTTGTTTTGATTTTTTTCCTGTCTTGTGTTAACTTTTTTGTTTCGTTACCAAAGAAAGATCTGATTTTAACTTTACTTTATTGAGTAAGCCATCACTGGTTTTTAGTATTAAATAAGGATATGGATCTCGTTAGGGTTACAGAGGACATGGCCCTTAACAAAGCCAAATGGAAGAAGAAGATTCAAACAGCCGACCACAGAAATTTGGGATAAAGGCTTTGTTGTTGTTGTTGTTATTGTTGTTGTAACAAATAAAGTTATGATATTATCAGTTAGATCTATTGATCATTCTTTCTTGACAGTCTTGATTTGGATAAGTGTTGTTTTGTTGTATATAATGCATCTTCATGGGAATTGCCATTTCTTTTTTGCTTGATGGTTTTAGTATGCCAGCATTGCATCTTGATAGCATCTCCTTGTTTGCAGGTTTGCAGCTGCACTAATCAATAAAAAATGAATAGCTGGGTGATGAATGTTGTCCCTGTTAGTGGGCCAAACACTCTTCCAGTAATATATGATCGCGGTCTCGTAGGAGTAAGCCATGACTGGTACTTGTTACGCCTATGTCCTCTGATTAAACTGAGAACATTTATCTTTTTTCCTTTTATTTCTGTATTCTTCCTTCTTTTAAGTCGGGTAACTGAACATGCCATACAGGCGTTTCACTTGGATTGTCATAAGACCTTGGAATTTTTTGTGGGTCATGCCAATAATACTTTGCAGTTCAATCAGAAGACATTCATGCATATTGGGAAACCACTGGAATTTATAGCTTGCTTGAGTCAAAATCTCTGGACTGTTATATCCAATTAACTTAGCATCAACTGAGCTGATAACATGAAAAAAAAATCTTGGGATAGAAAGCTGATTTGATGTGCCAATTTTATTATCTTCTGGTTGAAACAACTTATGCACTGTAGTTCAGTTTTGTAGCTTATTAAATTTTGTGAATTCTCCCAAAGTTTTGTTAATGTTGAAGCTTCAGTGTAGCCTATCCTGAAAGTACCAGGATCATACATAGTACTTTCCTTCAATTTTAAGAAGTCCATTGATCTTAACTCCCTTCCTTCAGGTTCCTCTAGTCATATCAACTCTCTCGTAAAGGTAGAAACTCACTACTTTCTTTTTCCCACTACAGGTGTGAGCCATTTGATACGTATCCAAGAACGTATGATCTCTTGCATGCAGCTGGTCTCTTCTCGCGAGAACAGAAAAGGTGATATGACCCTTCATAAAAACAGATTTACAATTGCACTAGCTTTCTATAAATTTACATTTGCACTAGATTTCTATTAATTTAGTAAAATGAGCTAGGTCCTAGCCATATGTTGGACACTTGGATATTGGATACATGTGTAGTTTTTAGTGTCAGATCCCTAGTGGATACAAGTATTTTTATTAGGAAGAAATATCGTGCGTGCGTGACATACCACACTTGTTAGTATTGTTACTTGTATTCCTATTTTCTAACAAATAAAAATAAACTAGTGCACATTTTTAATAATTGAAGATTGTTACTATACTACAAGATTGCTCTATTTTGATGGAGAAAACCCTCGGTAATTGATTTGTAATGCTTTATAGGTCTTATTCTCTCTTTCAGTTACTCTTAAATATGCAGTTCTCACAGAACTTGACTTATTTTATTTGACCTCCATAACGAATTATATACTTCTTTTGGTCGAGTTATCTTTTGGCAAAGAAGAGCAAGTCTTCTACTCAAATTTTGGCTCGTTTAAGTGTACGATCTCCATCATGTCTCCCGGTTGATCACCTCACCTCCATGAAACAGTTCACAATGACTGGTACTCCCTGAAAAGTCAATTCTAAGAATTTTTGTTCACAATGACATGTGCCTGAGAAGTTAATTTGAAGAATTTTGTTCATCTACAATCTGAGTAGATGATGCCTACATCCTCTGGAATAACTTTGTATAGGGAGCGGATATACCTATAAGGGGCTATAACTTTTTGATGCAGGACTTTAGTTTGTAATCCAACAGGTTCTAGCAATTCTCTGAAATGCAGACACTAGGAAATAATGAAAAATGACTAGTACTTGAAAGTTGGTTATAAGTCATTAAATGAGATGGACCTAAATCTTTAGTAACTCAATATATGAAATTGTCTGCCATCACATCCAAAGAGTCTGCAGCCTCTTATTGAAGGACATTCGAGTTATTTCTCGGTGGTGGTTCAGTCTTGTGCTTACAGAATGTAAGAGCACACTTTCATGTCTACTAATTTTTTTTTTCCTGCTCTGCTTAAGTAAGTTTTTCTTTTCTTGCAAATGTAACTGTCTCGCCAACCCCCAACCTGACCTCAAACATAATATAGATAATCATATATTCCTGACAAAGGTAGAGTTGTTAATATGTTGAAATTTGTGCACTGGCATGATATATATAAGGGAGAATGGAATTCACTACTTTGTAGCTCGAGGAATTACATTACATTACATTTTCTTCTGTCTCAGTTTCAGGATGACAGATGTTGTGGAACCACCTTTTACACCCAGGGAGAGGCTTCTGAAGTATCAACAAATTTTCTGGCCATTGGAATACCCTTCTCTCTACTAGAGTAGAATAAAGGACTCTGTTGGCAGCTCAGGTCTCTTAGATTGAATAGGAAATAACATTAGAAAAACATTGATGCCACCATCGGTATCAAATTTTAGACACTGTCATGTGTCCCCTTCTTTATTATTTTATTAGTTTTTTTTCCTTATTAGTTTTACTGTATTTACTTTTTGACACAGTGACAGAAGGTTAAGACATTTGTCATGTGTCCCCCTTCTTTATTATTTTATTAGTTTCTCTTTCCTTATTAGTTTTACTGTATTTACTTTTTGACACAGTGGCAGAAGGTTAAGACATTTTGTAATCTAAAGTTTGATACCGATGGTGGTATCAAAGTTTTTCTGGAATTACATGAGGTACGATATTGATATTTTAGATAAATTATAAATGTCGACAGCTCTTAGTTTACACCTCTACGAATGGAATTCCGTAAAGAAGACCATCCAAATTGGTTTGTTACTCAAACAAACCACCTATCATTCTTCTCAAATAGACTGCATCTCCTTTATTGCTTGCCTCCAAGTTTCTTTTTTATTTGCATCTTCAAATAAAATTGGATCTTCTCCTGCAAAGAAAGCAAGATATACAGTATCATTTGATTCAACTTGCTTAGTTGAGTCATAAAGTTTTTGTATACTTCTCATTTTTTAGGAGGACTTTGATGCACATCTTCTCTTGGTGAAGTTGGAGATGCACTTTCAGTTTTAGAGTCAACTTCTTCATCTTCTTGTATAAGAATATGAGTTGTACTTGTATCACCTTCATAGGTTGAAGCTTCGTCAAATCGAACATTTCGAAGGATCACTATTTTCTTTGTTGCTGGATTTTATAACTTGTAGGCTTTACTTCTTTCACCATAGACAACAAATACACATTTTTCTGCCTTGTCATCGAGCTTGGACCTTATAGCACCAGGAATGTGTGCATAGGCAATACTCCCAAAGATTCTTAAGTGTTGAACATTTGGTTTCAATTTGTACCATGCTTTATGAGGTGTGATGTTCTGTAAACTCTTCATTGGTGATCTGTTTATCAAGTAAACAACACACGAAACAACCTCTGCCTATGGAGCTTTGTCCAGCTTCTTTCTACTGAGCAATTACCTCATCATGTCCATAATGGTGCGGTTCTTTCTTTCACAAACACCATTTTGCTGTGGTGTATATCTAGCAATTAGTTGATGCTTTATTCCATGATCTTTTCAAAATATTTCAAATTTATTTGGAAGATATTCACCACCATGATCAGTTCTTAATGTTTGAATATGAAGGCCAGAAAAATTTTGAACTTCAGCTTTAAAATCTTTAAAGGCTTGGAAAGCATCAATTTTTTCTTTGAGTAAATAAATCCATACTTTCATGAGTAATCATCAATGAAGGAGATTAATATCGATTTCCTCCATGAGATGTAACTTGCATTGGTCCACATAAGTCTGAATGAACAAGTTGAAGTGGCTTCTTGGCTCGCCAAGTGGACTGCAACGAAAAGGTAGATCTATGAAACTTCTCGATTTGACAATCTTCACAAACATCATCGGTAGTATAGATTTGGGGTAGTCCTTTTAACCATTTCCTTTGTTACTAGCTGCCTCAAACTTCTATAATTCAAATGACCAAACCTGTCATGCCATAGTTTGGAGCTTTCACTGTCAACACCACTGAAACATGACAAGTTAGAAGTCTGTAGTTTTAGGGGAAACATATTATTTTCTGCAATAGTAATCTTTGCAACAAGTTGATTGTTCTTCGATAAGAAACAAGCAGAATAAGCAGTGGAAAATAAATAGGCAGATACAATAGGCAATGAACAATAATGTAGGAAAATAAATAGACAGATACAATGTGGTAATAGACAATAATGTGAAACAATACTGGAAAGATCGAACTATATTGACTGTCACTACCAGAAAAAGTCAAATTAGCGACGTAAAGAAACGTCTCTAAATGACAAAAAAATATCGCTAATCACTTTTAGCGACGTAATTAGCGACGTTTTGCAGAAGTCGGAACTCAGCTAGTCGCTGAAAGGAAAAACGTCGCTAAACATCGCTATACCGACGTTTTTTAGCGACGTAAATGTGACGCTAAATTAGCGACGTTTAGCGACGCAAGTTCGCTAATTAGCGACGTGCTCATTAGTCGCTTAACGTCGCTAATTAGCGACTTATATAGCGACGTTACAGCGACGTCTTTAATGACCTGACAATACTGCCATGTCAGCAAGTTGCGACGTACATCGACGTTTTTAGCGACATTTTTAGCGACGTCATTAGCAACGTATAGAAACGTCGCTAATTATCGACATATTTAGCGACGTGTATTAACGTCGTTAAACGTCGCTAAACGTCGCTAAAAATGTCGCTAATTGTACAATGAAAAAATAAAAAAAAATGAATACTGAATTGTTTCCAAACTATTATTCCTGCAGTTTATTAATTCACAATTTGTACAAATAGACCCGGAGCAACCCTCCGTTGAATTTTCTGGGTTTGCTGACCCCCTTGGGTTGAACACTCAACACCGGTAAATTAACATATATTTAATATGAATAATATAATAAAATTTGAAGAAAATAAAATATCTAACAAATATCGTCGTAAAGAATACAGCAAATATATATCCATACAATGAGTCTCATCCTAAATAATACAAAGAATACAAATATCCATGCAAATATCTATACTACTACGGATCTGCAGGAGGATGACCATCGGCGCGCGTGAAGGATAAGAACAGATCATACTGCTCCCATGAAATCGACACATGTGTCTTTGAAGTACTGCTTTCAATATGTGATCAATCATCCATGATACTATACAATGTCTACGATAGTACGGCTCAATCATACTGGTAAGGTATGATCAGCTATCAAACATTGTATGTGATGGTATGGCTCAATCACATACGTGATTAGCTATTTTGAAATCAAATAAGATGTCACTAAATACATGCATTATAATAATGTAAACCCCCTGATTTTTCTGGAATTTATAAAATCAATTTTCATAATTTTCTAAAAATTTTCTGGGATTTTTAAACTAATTAAAAATAAGATATTTTGAAATTAAATAATTTTGAAATGATGTTAAATAATTTTAAAATATTTTAAAAATAATATTTTTAGGTGTAAAATAAAAAAATTAGACATAGGGTAATTTTCCGGGAATTTATTGGACACCGAAAACATTTTTAAAGACCTAAAAACTAAGTTTTAAATAAACCAAAATAAACCCTAGAAAAAAAATCCGGTTTAATTGAACCAAACCAACTCGAACTGGACCGGTCTAACTGAACCCAACCCAATCCTTATTGGGTCGGATCCGGGCCCAAAACTCAGACCCAACCCACTAACCCGTACCCGAACCCAATGCCCATCGGATCGGGTCGGATCCCATCCGACCGACCCGGACCCGACCCGGGAACTCAATCCCTAACCCCCGTCCGCTCGAATCGCAACCGGCCGCCGCGATTTCCGCCGGCGGTTACGACCAGCGGCCGTTCTCCGCCGCTCTGCCTCCCCCAGCCGCTCCGCCTCCCGTAACCGATGCCGGTCCTTCTCCTCCCTCCCTGCTCTTTATAAAAAAAAAACCTAGATCCGTCGAGACCCCGCTGCCGCTGCCCTAGCTCCGCCGCCCTCTCCTCGCCGTCCTCCGCCTCTCTCCCCTACCCGTAGCCGACTCGTCGACCCGAGCCCTGGCGTCTCCCCTCTGCCTCGTCCCTCGCCGCAGTAGCTCCGCCACAGAGCCGACGACCCCTGTCTCCACTCGAGCCGCCTCCGCCCTCACTTCCCCGGAGATGACGAAGCGCCGCCCTGACTCCACCTCGCCGTAGCAGCTCAACCGTGCCCTAGCCGCCACCAGCTCCGGCCAGCTCCGGCCGCCTCCAGCGTCGAAACCCTAGCCGCCGTGTCGAGTGGTATCGTGTTGCCTCGCGGACACGAGAAATCCAGTTCTGCGGAGCCCTGTTCAGGTAAACTTTTCTCTCTCCTCGCTGTCCCGTTTCTTGTCCCGTTTATTATGACACGAACCCTGCCTGACCCTCTCGATGCCCGTGCAACCCGCTCGGTGTGTCGCGTCCTGTGGCGATCGCGAACTGCGGTCCAATAACTGAAAAATATTGCCCTATTTTTTTCCGGAACTGAGTGCGTCCCGCCAAACGGGATGACTTGGTCGCGTGCGGTCTTCACCGAAAGGTGCGCGCCGTTGATACGGACGTGTGAGATTTCGCAGAAGTTGATTTGGATGTGCGTGCACACCGGAATCAACGTGTATCCGCCGACAACGTCCCGTATCGGCCCTGTTCCAGAACACGTTGTAACTTTGTGTACACACGTCGGATCGAAATGAAACTTACGCCATCGGACTCGTAGCAATACGCTGGTCCTGTGACCCAAGTTTGGTTCGATTCTGAGAACGTTGACAAAATCGCGTATCGTGGGCCCCGCGACTCCACTTGGCGGGCGATTTTGTGATCGGCTCATTGGAATCCAGTTCTGGAAGTTCCGTTGGGTTCGTATCATCGTTCTGGACTTGTTGACAGTAAGTTTGACGAATTTGGAGACCATTGTTTCTGACACTTTTTTCGGTGCGAAGCGGCCCACATGTGGACCCCGCTTTGACCAAGAACTGTCATTTTTGCCCCTGTGTCCAAATTAGACTCAAGGACAGGCATTTCTAGCTATTTGATATTTTCTGAACCTGATGGTGATGTTTATTTCAGCAATCGGAGGACTACCTGCAAATCCCGCTGCTACCAGAGCTACAGTTGGAGTCAGAACCCCAGGCAAGTGTACCTTACCAGAAACTTGCAGTACCTGCTTCATATTATTGTCTTAAATTATTCATATATTGTATATGCTTAACCTAGGACCGTGTGACATTACTTAGCGTCCGAATAATATTCGGGTGCCAACACTGTACGCAGAGTTGTGTAATGTCACCTAGACATGGATATCGAAACCCTATACATTCTCGTGCTTGCATTATCAAGTACATTATACCTCAGGATACCTGACACTATTCATGAGACAAAATCTTTCTGAGATATTTATGGTGATTCTGTATAGGATACAGGTTTCATGACATATACTTTATTTATATACTTATCTTATTATGACTTGCTGCATTAGATATGATCTTGTGTGTCATGGACATGAGACGTGTGATTACATTGGGTGGGGAGAGATTTACCATACAAAAGGCTGATTATATATATATATATATATATATATATATATATATATATATATATATATATATTACTTTACTGGAAGTGCCTTAGACTCTGACACAGAGCTTTGGTACCGTACTGGCCCTTCGAGAGAATACTTCTATGGGTTTCTCCGACACAGATCATATAGTAGTCTCAGCCCGAGTATGATTAAAAACTCTCACTTGCATATCACTTAGCTGGTTATATAGTTTACCCTATTGATTCATTTATTGCTGTACTGCATTTATTTATGGCTTGAGTTATTTTGTACCTTGCTATGTCCCCTGAGGACCTGGATCCAGATTATGTCCCCAGGATTAGCAGACGAGATCGATCCCGAGGTGTACAGGACAAGAGCATTAGCAGGAGCAGGAACAGGAGCAGGCACTGGAGCAGTACCAGATCCAGTAGACGAGTGATTCCCGAGGATATCTTCTGAGTATATGCTTTATCCATACTCAGTATTTGCAGTTGTTATATTTATTTCTGTATCTTGACTATTGTATCAGACTTGTTATCGGGTTGTTCCCCGATTTATTTACGTGTGACTTGATGATTTTTAAATTTTTTTTTGCTGATATTGATGTATTCATTTTGTGGATGAGATTAGTAGACCCTTATTATTGTATTACAGCTTAAGTACATCATGATGGGTCCATTAAATTGGGTTTGCCCATCGGTGTGTACTGCTGGCCATTGCCACGTGTCTAGTTCCTCGATATTTTGGGACCGGGGCGTGACAAATAACTGCGCAAAGAACTGCCAACAGTGTAAAATTGGAGTCTGGGAGTCCTAAATATGGAATATCAATGTTAAATAGTGATATGAAGGGATAATCGTATATAATTAACTCTAGGTTAAGTATTTGGGTAATCTCTAACTCTCTTGGTACCATACTAGGTCAATACTTGGTTATTCTAGGCTATACTAACTAATTGGTTCACACTAGGTTATAGACACTAGTATGTATTCATATATACTCTATACTTTAATACCTATATGTTATCTTAACCTCAACACTTATACTTAGCTATATACCACTACTATTTAGCTGGAGTAATTCCTTAACTAGGTACTTAGCTCTATGGCTCAAACCTGATACTAGACTCTTACCCATCTAATATTACCTTATCTATAAATATTTCCCTTAGCTATCTATTAGATTAACCATAATATCCCTAATAACTTAGTATAATGCCTTAACTACCATTTTTATTACCTTAATTGATACCCTACTCATCATTGGTATCCTTGGTATCAGTTTACCTAAGTACCCCTCTCTAATACACAACCCGACACTTACATCTAGCACGGACCAACCCCCATCAATATAGTCCAAACTGGACTGAACTACAACTCTGATACTTGCACACCCTAACCCAAAGTACCAACTAAACATCTTAACTGAAGAAAGTGTTCAGTTTCCAATATGTGCAATGCACTGCTCCATACCAACTTGGGCTCTCCTTCACTAACTCTGGAACTTATCCCACACTCACACTCACTAGCTTAAGCACCCACACTAACATCTAACCTATTGCACTTGGTATCCTACTAATGAACCTCCACTCAAATTCTAATTGCACTAGCAGTTGCCTGATACACACTATATCAGATATCCTAACCCTATACTAACTGACATTGATTTCACAAACCTTGATACACACTTCCACCCGACACAACTGACTTACTCTATCTCTCACTGATATCAATACACTTGCATCACCTGCTACCTCTTCAATTCTTCACATGTGAACCCCTTTTACCAAAAATTGCCTGTAGAAAATATATTGCACTGTGCAGTATCAGACATCAATGGGTACTTCAGACCCAACTGAGTGTTGTCACTGCTAGCTCTAGTTCTCAGGTCTGAGCTAAATCCTCCCCCCTCCTTGAACTTGCACTAACATTATACAACTCCCTAAGGACACATGGTATTTTGAGATACCCAATATCCTAACCAATATCTTGATATACTAGATAACCAACTTCCATACCTCCTAGTTACTTAATACGTGTTACTCACTAACACTCCACTTAACCTCACTTCCACACCTTCACTCTCAAACATTTCCCACACTTGGACTGTGCACGGCAATGTTCCATCAGCTGTTGTGCAACACGTGTTGCAGTCCCCCAAACAATTTTCTCACTCCCCTAATCACTGGTGCCTCCATCTCCTAACTGCAGACCAGTGTTGCACTCCACCCCTCCAAGCAGTGCACTGGCACATGTCCTATCCTAGTCCCTGCATTTGCTCCCCTCCATGGTGCACTGTAGGCAGGAACACCTACTGCTGCTGTTGTTGTTTCCCTCACATACCTGTTTGCCAGCACTTGCTGCCACTGCTTCTCTGCCCGAATCACCACACACTCAAATGAGACACACCACAACTTCAATACTATCCACCACCAAGACACACAGATGTCCACAGTTAATTGATACATTATCCTCCTCGAGTTCTTCCTAATACCACAGTGCCCTACCCACACAAAATACAAATACACATACTGTAAACACCCGTATTTTTTCAAAAAATTAAAATACGAATTTTCGGGATTTTTCTGCGATTTTTAAATAATTATAATAAATGTTCTTCTAGATTAAATATTTTTAAGTATTAAATTAAATATTAAAATATTATAAAAATAATATTTTGAGTGTAAAATAAATAATTAGTCATAGTGTAATTTTTCGAAATTTATTGGACCCAAAAACTATTTTTAAACACCTAAAAACATCATTTCTAATTAAACCAGAATAAAGTGGTTTAAACCAACTTGAGCCGAACCGGACCAACCTAAATAAACCAACCCAAACCCAATTGAACTGAACCCAACTAAACCAACCCTAACGGGTTGGATCTAGACCCGACCCGAACCCACAACCCGAACCCGACCCGTTAATCAATTGCTACAATAACATTAGAAACCGACGTCCCCGCATCCCGTCGACTTCCCGCAACCGTCGTCGGCCGTTTTGTAGCCGCCCGCACGTCTCCCCCACCGATCGCCCCTACCCCTTCACCTTCCCTAATGCCCGACCGAGCTCCCTTATAAAAACCCCTACCGACGGCCACACCCTTCATCCACCAGCACCGCCGAGCTCCCCTGCCTCCGCCACCTTCTCTCTCCGACGACACAGCAGCCGCTGCACCCTGAGCTCCCCGTAGCAGCCCGACCTCCAGCGAAGACTCCGACGACCACCCTAAAGATGAAGAAGACCGCCGTCGACAAGCATAGCGTCGCCGCCGACCTGCCGAGCACCGCCGCGTGTACGCGAAGTATAATCGATTCCGACTCCTCGTTCCGGTAAGTTTTTCTCTCTTCTTGTCACCTCGATTTTTGAACGGTCTATTGCGACATGTTCGCTACGTGACCCTCTCGAACCCCGTGTAATTGGATTGGGATATCGTGTCATGTGTCGATCGCAAATCGCGACGCAAAAACAGAATAATATATCCTAATTTTGGATTTCGGAAACTGTCCCGAACTCATAAGTTTACGCCATTTTTCGTCCAACCTGTGTAATAATTCTAAAATTTACTTGAACAGTAATTTAGATAATATAACCGAGTTTTAAACCTGTAATTAGTTTAATTTACTGTGTTGTAGATTGTATTTTATTCGTGGGTGAAATTGACCAAAAACTTGGTTATTTAATTTCGTATTTTTTCGAAACTGGGTGCATCCTGCTAAACGAGGCGACTTTGTCGTGTGCAAATTTCACCGAAAGGTGCACATCGTCAATGCGGACGTGTGAGACTTCGTGAAAGTTGATTTAGATGTGCGTGCACACCAGAATCAACACGTATCCGTCGAAATTGTCCCGTATCGGCCCTGTTCTGAAACTCGTTGTAACTTTGTGTGTGTTTGTCGTTTCATAATAAAACTTATGCCATCAGACTCGTAGCGTTATGCTGGTGCTGTGACCCAAGTTTGGTTCGATTCTGAGAACATTGACGAAATCCCGTATTGTGGGCCCCACGGCTCCACTCGACGGACGATTTTGTGATTGACTCACCGGAATCCAGTTCTGGACATTCCGTTGGGTTCGTATCATTGTTCTGGACTTATAGACACTAAGTTTGACGAATTTGGAGAATTTTGTCTCTAGCACATTTTTCGGTGCGAAGTGGGCCACATGTGGTCTCGCTTGGACCAGAAACTGTCAATTTTGTCCATGTGTCCAAATTGGACTTATGGATAGGCAATCCTAGCTATTTCATATCTTCTGAGAATGATAGTAATATTTATTTCAGCATCCGGAGGAGTACTTGAAGATCTCGTTGTTACGGGAGCAATTGAAGAAATTTAAACTCCAGCCAAGTGTACCTTGACAAACTTGCAGTACCTGCTTCATATTATTTTCTTGATCTATTTCTGTGTTATATATGTTCAACCTAGGACTGTGAGACGTTGCTTAGCGTCCGAATAAGATTCAGGTGTCGACGCCGTACGCGGAGTCGTGTAACGTCACTTAGAGAATTGATATTGCGATCATATATATTTTTGTGCTTGTATTATCAAGTACATCATACCATAGGACACTTGACACTATTCATGAGACATAATCTTTCCTGAGATATTCATGGCTATTCTGTATAGGCTTACATGATTCATGACATAGATTTTACATATGCATAGTTATCATTATGACTCACTGCATTAGTTAGAGGTCATGATCTTGCGTGTTATGGATATGAGACGTGAGGTTACATTGGGTGGAGAGAGTCTTACCATACTAAAGACTGATTATATTATATATATATAGTTATTCTGGAGGTGCCATAGACTCTGAACAGAGCTTTGGCATAAGCACCGGCCCTTCGAGATATAAAATGCTGCTATGTGTTTCCCCGACACAGAGCCTATAGTAGTTTCAGCCTGAGTATGATTAATGCTCTCATTTGCATATCACATAGTTAGTTACATAGTTTGCCCTGCTGATATATTTTTATACTGCATTTATTTGGCTTGAGTTATTCTTATACCTTGCTATGTCCCCTGAGGACCTGGATCCGGAATATGTCCCCAGGTATAGCAGAGGAGATCTACCCCGAGGTATACGGGATAGGAGCAGACATTGGAGCAGTACCAGTACCAGAGGATGAGATGATGCCAGGAGATTTCTCCTGAGTATTTGCTTTATATACTCAGTCATTTCAATTCTTGATACTCTATTTCATGTCTTGTGGATTTCTGTATTAAACTCATTATCGGGTTGTTCCCCGAGATATTTTATTGAGACTTGTTGATTTTTATTTCATCATGATTATTCAGATATTTGATCTGGGATTATCTTCTGTAGATGAGATTAGATTTAGACTGTGACTTGTATCGTAGACCACTTTATTGTTGTTTTATAGCTTAAGTTCACTCTAATTGGTCCATTAAATTGGGTTTGGCAATTGGAGTGTGCTGCTGGCCACTGCCACGTGTCTAGTCCCTCGGTATTTTGGGACCGAGGTGTGACACATACACAGGGAAGTCATAAATCTCATTACACAGGTAACACTCCCACAGACAAGGCAATATCTGAAATACTATACATATAAATAAATAGATGTAATACACTATAGTATATATATATATATATATATATATATATATATATATATATATATATATATACTCTAAAGAACAATAGCTCAAACACGACAGAGGCAATATATATAGTACTTATGATACACTCTCAAATTAAAACCCAAAATCCACCAATTTCTCATAATAAATACTCTTATACTTTATATATATATATATATATATATATATATATATATATATATAGCTATTAGAACTAATTACAAAAGAAATTATAGAGAATTGCTAAAAAAACACACAAAATGGCCTCCATATCACACGATATTGCACCGTATCGCGATACGGCCTACTCGTGCCCAATTTTTGACACGTAGCTAGTATCCCAACCCCGATCTAAGTCCATTATAACTAAATTAGGCTCATGACACACACTTGATGTGTCCACCTCGTAATTCTCTCAAAATACACACAAATCACTATATATAATTCACAATATACAACCATTTAGCCTATAACTTGTTCCTATAGGTAGCCCTATGCCATTGGGATATTCCTAGGATTCAAATGCATGATTTAGGAGCTACAATGAAGAATAATTCAAAAATTACCAATTGGGAGATGAATTTTCAACGAAACTCAGTGGACACGATCCAGACACGATCTCTTCATCAATGCTCCTCTTTCTTGTGCTCATTGCTTCTCCAAGCTCCTAGAGTGATGTTAATGAGAGGAAAATGTGGATGAATTAAGAGAGGTTGATGGAGGGATGAATAAATTGGGAATCTAGAAATTAGGGATCTAGAAATTAGTGCAAAATGAGGAGGAGAGAGAGTGTTCCCCCTCCTTTATGTGGCCGGCCCTAGTAACCCCTTCCCCAAGCAATTGCCAAGGTCTAATGTACCCCCCACTTGTTGTCATATAGGTATTTTATTATGTTGTGGTAGTTTAGGAAGCTTCTATTCTAATTATGAAGGTTTAATTAAATCATCTAATTAAGCTAGGGGGATGAGTCTAATGGGCCTAGTCAAATATTGGGCTCTCTATTTGTCATGACAAGTCTAATTGGACTCACAAGAGCCAAGTCTAATTAATAGGCTAGCCCACTACTATAAATAAATGCTACAAGTCTCTAATTAAATATATGACACTCTAATAATTAAATTATTAATACAAGCATCAAATAAATATTCATAGCCCACTAATATTTAATATTATATTCCTAAAATTAAATAACTAGGCCAAATTATCAAATTATCCCTAATTGAAAAAGTGAGGGTGACAGATCTCGACGAACTCGAAGAGGAGAAGAAGAAGACAACGACGATGGAGACGAGGAGGAGGAGGACCGAGTCATTGGTGTCGTCCGTCCCCGCACCCCGCCGCACGCCCCCGTCCTTGCTTCTTCTTCTTCTTCTTCTTCTTCAATGGATTGTAAAAAAAAATTACAGTCCTTCCAATAGGAAGGACTGTCAATTTTTTTTTACAGTCCAAATTATTTAGGACTATCACAAACTATCAACATTTTTGACAATCCTAAATATGTTGACTGTCAAAAATGTTGACAGCCCTCCCAATTGGAAGGACTGTCAACAGTGTAACAGTTTTGGAAAAAAAAAATTGGGCTGAAAAATAGAAGTTATTGACTTTTATATAAGAATTTGGGCTGCCCTCAAACAAAAAAAATTAGTTACAAACTTGTAAATAAATTAAGAAAAAATTGGGCTGTCCTAAGCAAAATATGTAGTGCCTATAGAATTTGCCTTGATTAAGCTTCAACTGAAGCTATGCATCTTTTTTTAACTTGTAAAACATATCACCGTGTTTCTCCTGAGGATGTAAGGGCAATTATTGGAATGATATAATTAATATAGATGGTTGTAAGTTTATTTTTGTAAATACAAATCTATTATTTGGTAGAGAATCAAATGAAGAGAGAATGGGGGAGAAAATAATTTGGCTCATCAATGAAAATGGTGTAACAGTAAAACAAATTTTGCTTGAAGGCATAAAAAGATTAGATGATTTATTTAAAAAAAAATAACTTTTCTAAAAGAAGAAAAAAAAATAATTGAAAGCTAAATTCAAATACTTGATGCATATATTCACTATTATATGTTCTTCAACTCAAATGATGTCTCTCCTCTTCATCAAAATTAAAGTCATATGAATACAGCTATAATATATGAAATAAAAAAACTCGCATGAAATAACTTTAGGAATAACTATATTTTCCATTCATCCATCAGGCGGGAGAAATCCGAGTCCAATATATCATCATCCACCATGACCTCGTTATTATTGATATGAGAGGTTTGGCCAACATAATCAACATTAATCCAACCATGCGTTTGATCTGCTAATGCGTTCGTCATTCGAAAGTCGTTACTCTTTTTCTGATTAGTTTCAGGAGGAACATGCACTCCTAACTCCACTTTCTTAATATCCTCTCGCTTGTTTTTGAGCTTCTTCTTGAATTTCTAAAAGAAAACAAATATTAAACGAGAAAAAGGTACGACTAAAGTTAAATCAGGACAAGTAGAAATATAGAAATATGATTAAAATGCACATGATACACATCAGATACCAAACATGCACAATTGAAGTAGTATTAACACAGCTTAGAAAACATATATGTTTTTTTTCTCAATAGTAGGTTTTCACAAAAGAACTCAATGTAATATTAGTTGTCATCAAATATGCATAAAACTAAGTTGGGTATGTTAATGTTTCTGCGATTTTGTGTGTATGACTAGAAATTGTGATGTACATGAATGAAAGAGTTGGTAGTCTATTAAAATTTCTCCCTGAGTACACTTTGAAAAATAAAAAGAAAATAATTCGGTTTTTTTTCCTTCCTTTTTTTGACAAATTCAAAGTTATATTCCTAAAGAATCTAGCTCTAAATAGTTAATGAACAAAAAGAAATTAATAAAAGCATGTTTTCAGTAAGATACATTATGAACTTCGAAAATCTTGTGGATAATTAATAAACAAAGAAGTTATTGAAACAAACAAACAGACAAACAATCATTTTGTTTAATCAATGTCAAAGTTAGAGAGTAATTACCTGTAAATGGCTTGCAACATGTCTGCTTGTCATGCCGGGAACTGCCATTGCTTTTGTTATTTTCTTTGGTCCAGCTGCTTAAACCGACTCAACAATAATCATATATATTTTTGGAATAGTATAAGCCGTTTTTGGAATAGTATAAATATATATATATATATCTCTCTATTTTTATAATGAAACTTCAAAACTGTTCAAAAGTGAATCGTCTAAGCCGTTTGTAAATACTTAATTATTTATTTAAAAAATTAATATTACGTAAAAAATTTATTGAATTTTTTTTTTTATAAATAAATCATAGGGAATCGACCAACAAAGAATAATGCCTCACACTTTAACCACATGAGTTAGAAGAGATGTTTCCTTACAGTTATATAATATTATGTAGTTAAACAATTAGTTAAAATTTATTTAATAAAAAGTAAAAATATATCCATAATAAATAATAATTAAAATATATGAACTATTTTATAATAATATTAGAAAATTTTATTTTACGTGCAACACACATGCATTTACTAGTAAATATAAAGATTATAGATTTCGTACCTTTAATGCCAAGTAGATTGATTACATCGATAAACCTTTGGCAAAGTTCTTTTGTCCACTTCATTCTTGGTTTCATAAACAAATCTCCACTATTTTCCACTTGGATTAATGTTTCATCTTCAAGATGCATCGCTGGCTTAATATTGTTCCTGACTAACTGCCACAAGTTCTGTATCGAGTGCATTTGAATCGGTTTAACTAAATAATCACAAGCCCCAAGCCTTGTTGCTCTTATCACATCATCAATTTCTAAATCAGAAGACATCACTGCATATCCATAAAAATAAAAAATAAAAAATAAAAAATAAAATAAAGACGAGATAAATGATTATAATTTATTTATTTGTGAACTGAGGACTTAGTTACTACTTACTGACTACCGAAACGTCAAATTCACGGACAAGAATAGCAAGTAGGTCAAGGCCGTTCATTCCGAGCATATGAACTTCACATAACACAATGTTGTATGCGTGTTTCTTTGAGCGCATAAGAGAGAGTGCTTCTTCTGCCCCATTGCAACATGTAACTGCACACAAACAAAACTTGTCATGCCAACAATAAATTTGTTGGTTGGACCGAGGAGGGATTGAGATTCCGCTCTTACGTATTTTCGTATATTTTTCGAAAGAATAATATTTTTTTTAGATTTTTTTTAACTTCAATCATTTTTAAATATAATGAATAATACGTCCCCGTAGTTCGATCCACTGATCTTTCGCTATCCAGTCGGGGTCTTATATATCTTCTCGGTAACCACAAGGGTCATTCGAGTTCGGTCGAAAGAATAATGTTATTAATCTCTCCAAAGTATCCCTTCAAGTACTATATTCCTCCTTATGTGACAACTGACGTGACAATTAATGTGACAGTTGACATATCAAATTTTACAATAAAAATTTAATATTAACACTAAAAATTGGTTGATTAATTTTTTTTTTTAAAATTTGTTATGTCAACTGCTATATTAGAGACCAAATAATTCTATTTAACATTTTAAAACTTTGGAGAAATTAATAGCAATTACTTTTCTGGAAATAACAATCATTGGATTATATTTTCATCGGATTTGTTGCAAACATTTTGGATGTATAGAAGATGAAATTATGTTCGCAAGACGCAGATGAAATTATTAGGGACAAAGTTCAATGTATTGCTTGCTAATAATATTCTACTTAATTGATCCGACTAGAAAAATCTATATTCTACAATAGAATTGTCAGTCTAACAGCTATAGAGTATTTCCAACTTAGAATATATTAATTCGTCCTTGGAGTTTGTAGAAACTTGAAAAAAAAAGATTTCGAAACTAAAAAAAGCATAGAAACATGAAACTCAAAACTATTTCTCTTGGTTCAAGTACATGCTATTTCAATTAACTAGGCTATGCTAAAGCAATATTTTTAAGTTCCGTGTTTCCAAGGATTTAACAAGGTTTAGGGACTTATCTATATACTGTACATATAACATATTTAAGGAACTTATATGCAACAAAAAAATTCTTTCCTGTCCAACAACCAATGTTTTAAAAATCAAACCGAAGATTAACCTGGTGAGGATACTGAGTTGGATCAAATCGGTTCAACCGGTGGTTTAATTCGAGTTGAATCCGTTATATAGACTTACAATTTTATTTAAATATATTATATTGTACATAGCTACGCATATACTACTTATACTAAAATTAATCAAGAACCATACATATGATTTTTTATTGCATGTAAAGCCCAAACAAAAATTCAAAAATTTACAAAAAAAAAAAATTTGAATTGAAAAAGGTAGGTTCAAACCTGTCTAAAATCTAGCTGGATTAGACGGTTCGGTGGTCTAACCGCCCGGGTCGACAGGGTTACATAAAAGAAGTCGTTTTTTTTTAGGAAAAAATAATGGATCAATATTAAACCATCTTGAAAAAAATTACTGGTTCACAGGTTAACAGGTTAGTCCGATCCGATCCGGTCCGGATTTGAAAACACTACCAACAACAATGACTATCCCACTTCCAGAAAGGAAAAAAGGAAGTACAATATGCAAGTTATAGCATAATTAGAGGACGTGTATACAAAAAGTTATTGCATAATTATAAATAATAACCTTAATAATGTGAAACATGTGAGTATCATACTTAATGAACATTAATTTAGAAGTAATCCAAATAGCAAAGACTGTGACCAAGAATATTACAATTTATATATGTCATATTATCATAGTCAAGAGTAATAAGGTAATAAAAAATAATTTATGAACCGCAAAAAATGACCGCTAAACAGATCGCATCCCCACCTATTCCCACATGCCCCCCCCCCCCCCCCCCCCCACATTGGCTTGAGACTTTCCTTCCATATAGCGTCGGACCAGCCACCGCCTATGGGTAGCCGTCACGTGACCTGCGGGCCAGTGGCGGGCCAAAGAACTACTGACAACCTAGCAGCTCTGATAAAAAAATTTGATTGTTTTATACGAATGTAATCACATGCATATGTAGAATAGGACTAACCGGCGTGGTTGCATATCGACATCATCGCCTTCAGTATTTGTACACATGTTATGTCTTGATCAACTAACAATACTCGAAGATCAGGTGGAGATCGATCCGAGCTCGTACTCGACACTGTCAAATCGTTCACCATCTCCATGTACAAATTTTGTTCCCCAAGAAATAATAGGAGCTTTAAGAAAAAGAATTTTGGATGTTTATTTATCTTATAGTAGAGGCTATATATAGGAAACTGTATTATGGTATAAGATTCAATATGGTAATTAATAAATACAATATTCATTTGTATTACAATATATGATTGTATTATTATGTGTTAATTACCATATATGTATAGTATATTCCTATCATATACATGTATTTATGGTAAGTAAAAATCCTTGCCTAAAATTTTGAATTTTCATAAAAATTTAATCAATTATTTAGGTTTCACCTAAATAATAATATGCACTTGAATAAGCATCATAAGATATCAAAGTAAGTCATTGTTAACACTCCTAAAATGTCATCATATCATGCACTTCTCTTTCTATGTATGCATAGATTAATATCAGATTTAATGTAGAAACATATTTAAGATTTGAAATATAAAAAATTAAATATGAGTGCATGATGATATTTTAGAAGTGTTAACAAACCCTTTTTTTTTTTTTTTTGTATTGTTAGGAAAACTTTTATGATCTAACAATCGATAATAATTTTCTGATACAGTAGCCGGCTGTATCAAATTTTCTGATACAGACGGTGGTGTATGACAAGTGGGCCTCCGGCCGGATGTATAAAATCTGTCCATGACGCTGTTCCAAAGATCCGTTTTCCTCGTAATATCCCTACATTCCTTCCCACTCCCCATCCATCCCGGAGGTTTTCGAAAACCATGAAATCCCTTTCCGAGGTTTTCAAAACCCCGCTCCTCGTCCGGATCTCCGTCCTCCTCTTCGCCTCCCTCGCCGCCTTCCTCCTCGGCAAGCACTGGTCCGATGGCGACCATCCCCAGCTCCTCTTCTACTCCGACTCCTTGTCGGACACGAATAATTCCCCCTCCGTCGCCATCTCCCCCAACTCCGACCTCTCTTTCAACCTCACCTCCCTCATATCCAACCAAACCCTAACCCTAGATTCTCCTCCTCCGACACCCTCTCCTCCTCCTCCATCGCCTCCGCCGCCTCCGGCGACGTTCGGCGTCGTCGACGAGAACGGCAACATGAGTCCCGACTTCGAGGTCGGCGAGTTCGATCCCGATCTGGGCTAGGGTTCCGGTGGGGAAGTTTAGGGTTTGCGACGAGAGGACGAGGGAGTATATACCGTGTTTGGATAACGAGGAGGCGATCAAGGAGCTGGAGTCGACGGAGAGAGGGGAGCGGTTCGAGCGGCACTGTCCCTTGGTAGGATTAAGACTTTGCTCCAATCCTATTATTACTCGGATTCCTAATATGAGTCAATCTTAAGACACATCACGACACAAATACTCTTAACTAGAGTGAAGATTGAAATAAAAAGATTTGCTACTTCGTTTGCATTAATTCTACACCTGGTAATACATTACTACTATAGTACTGTATATGACGAATGCAGTGGAAAGCACATGCATTACTTCATCCCTGACAACTACTAACATGCTTTTAGGCGTATGGAACACATTTACACTTTCCATATTTATATCCAAGTCACTTTTTAATTATTTACTTGATGGAAGTGCCGCATCATTGCTTGAAGATAAACTATTATCTTTCAACTTTCTTGACAAGATATTACACTGCAAACTCAAGTGTGGTGGTGGAAGTTTTCCTGTTTGTTGCTTTCTAGAAAATTATTCATTTACTGGCACACATTTTTTTTAAGGTATGGTTTAGCAATGTGCCACATACGCGCTTGGTCGAGGATAAAGGCGGACAAAATTGGATTACGAGAGATAAAGATAAAGTTCAAATTTCCAGGAGATGGAACTCAGTTTATACATGGAGCAGACAAGTACATTGATCAGATCTCTGAGGCGTTTTGATTCTGACAAATGGCCTATCTTTTTCCACTTATTACTCAAGTATTTTGGAACCACCACGTCACATTAGTTACCTATATATGCAGATGGACCAGGGATGGTATGTCACTATCTTTTCAGACCTCTGTGATTTTAAGTATCGTGCTAATTTACAGGGTACTTTAACAAACATATGCATACACATTATGAAATGTCCTTATTTCTTGCTTCAAATAACCAATTTGTATATATATATATATATATATATATATATATATATATATATATATATATATATTCTCAGTTTCAGTATGCCAAACTTGATATGTTCTCATTAGCGTTTCAGAAAATGTTACATCTATTTTTAGTTATCTCCAAGTCATGTTTTTATTTGGACATGATGAAAATAACAAGAGCTCTAAATGCTTGGTATTCATTATCATTTATCAACCACCCAGTTAAGGATGATGCAATAACTTCTTGGAGCTATTTTCTCGAATTTCATGCTTTTAAAAGGAAGCAGAGTCTATCTGTGTTCATGAAGTGATTACAATTATATCCTATTCATACATGTTACTAGCATATTTCTGTTGGATTCACTAGTTTACAGTGAATTTAGTGCTTTTCCTGGACGAAAAGAGTGAACTTTCAGTAGTACATACATTATTCTACGAATAACACAAGATTTGTTGCTTTTTAAGCTACGTGCAATGAACTTAGTGTTGTTTTGCTTGCACAGTGTTAACAGGACAGATGCTTATCTTATGCTGCCACAATTTATGGGTTATACTGCACTAACGATTATTTCAGCTAAAATAGTATCATATGTTCTTACTTCTTGTAGAGTCGGCATTGCAGTGCTTTGAAACTAACATTCCTTTGTAGATTTGATGTTACTGCTTTTCGAACGAGTAGCTTTTAAAGACTTTGGCTGATAAAATATTTGAGACAAATTTGGTCAGGCAGTTGTAGATTGTCTTGAGGTCAAAAATGTTGTCTCTTTCATAAAATCACTGCAAAATATAGGGTCTGCTGTTTTACCATATTCATCTACCGCAGTCTAATATAATTTTCCTGCATGATGGCTATATAACTTTTGGAACTACAGATTTACTGTAAAGTTATCTGAAAATTTTGTTAAATGTAGGTGGAAACCTTTTTTTTCTTTATTTCTTACATGTTCGGAAGTTGTGAACCTTCTCTTCATGTTATATAAATACAAGCCTATATGGTGCGAATTTTTAAAGTTAATGCCACTGAATCTCCACGTTCCAAAAAATATAACCCATTTGTTTTCTGCTTAGTAAGTGGTTTCTGCAGGGAAAAATGGTGAAAGATTTGTTATGCTGTGGATAGATGTTATTTTATTGGCTTACACTGATTAACTTTTTAACTTATGCACAGATGGTGTTTTACTTCTCGAGGTGAACAAGATGCTAAGAGCTGGAGGTTGCTTTGCTTGGGCTGCACAACCAGTTTATAAGCATGAGGAGCTCCAACAAGAAGCATGGAAAGGTATATCCACTGAAGTATTTTTGAAAAAAAAGACTGAAATATCTGGGGGGTTTTTTCCGAACACGCTTCTGGTATTATTAATTGTTTATATTGCTGTTTTGTGCAATGTTGAGTACAACTGGGATAGTGTTGCACATAGCTGGTGAAATTTGGATAATTAAACTTCTTGTCTTCTATAAATCAACTCAACTTCCATCAAGTTGATGACCTAGGCATCGACCGAGCTACATTACATAAATTGCAAGCTTATGACTCCTTTTCTGATTTTAATTAGATAGCCCGAAATTCAGTTAAGTTTTACTTATGAGTCCATTTTTGTTCACCCACAAAAACTAAGGTGTATGTTCACCCTCCAATTAAGTGTTGCCATGTGTCAAAAAAGAAGTCAAAACCACTTTGAATGTTCACAAAACTACTTCTAAAGTAGTTTTAGGTTCAATAAAAATGTCACGTGGCAACACTTGATTCGAGGGTGAACATACACCCTAGTTTTGGTGGGTGAACAAATTCAGTTAAGCTTTACTTATTGCAATAAGATTATGTTACACGCAATAAGAATCTGGATGATCCCTCACATGCTTCCGTTAGTTGCCACCAATACCTGCTGCTTATAGCTGCCAGAGTTCCTTAGTAGCAGCAGGACAAGCTCCTTTCTTCAAACACCATCAACATCTCTGACAAAGCTGCTGTCTTTTCTCACTTTGTGTAGGCGTTTGTGGTGGTGGAGGCAGGCCACATGGACCTCCACGTGAAGTATGAATGAAAATCTTACTTTAGAGGTGATTCTGGTGGGTGGGAGAGAGGAGAATTGGAGGGAACGAAAGGTGTTCATTGCCTTTTGGATGGATTATGCTGCACACTACCTAGCAAGAGATTACAAGTCCTCGATTGCACTCACCAGGTCGGGGACGTTGGACTGGGTTGGTTGCGAGAGCCTGCAAGTGCGACAGAGGTGGCAGCTTGGGCTAGGGTTTATGACAAATGTTTTTCTAGGTTTTATGACAAGGCTTCTTTTGCTCATTGCTATCTTGTCTAGGAATTTGACTCAACACAGTGGGTTGACTTCAGGTAGACAAACGGGCATAATAGTTTCATCAATTCTTTTTAGGAGATTTTCTTGTACTTCATAGTGGAACCCATTCTGATGGAAGAAGTTTCCAATGAATATGATGATGATGATGCACAGTGGACCCAATGTAGTCGTTGTTCTAGTCAGACCCAAACTTTAGAAAAGGTCGTCTAGAACTCGAAGGCTATTCACATTGTGTAGATGTCACGTTCATCTTTGTGTAAAGATGTAGCATGCTAATACTAACATATTTCCTTTTAATCACAAGATTCCCTAAAGAATTCAGTTCTTAATAACGTTTTTTCTCTCGTAGTATGTGATGCTAACAAGTGTATTTCAATTTAGAGATGGAGGACCTTACAACTCGAATTTGTTGGGAGCTTGTAAAGGAGGAGGGATATATTGCAATATGGCGGAAGCCTTTAAACAGCACATGCTATATGAACCGTGATTCTGGAGTCCAGCCTCCACTATGTGATGCTGAGGATGACCCAAATAGTGTTTGGTATGTGCATGACCTTCCATCCTAACGTGTTGCACAATAAAAAAGAAAGGTTTATTAGTGCTCAAAAGATAAAAGGACTAAAAATTCTTCTTGAAGTATGCCAGCGTCTAAGTAATCATTTATACGGAGTGCAAATTTGTCTTAATTGTAGGTTCTTGTACTTTTGTTAGGTACTCGACTATTTTCCTTTTACTTGATCATTATACAACAAGAGAGCCTTTATCCCAAAATTTTGGTTTGGCTATTTTAATCCTTTTCTTCCGTTCAGCTCCATTAAAGACAATCTCCTCCCTCTATAACTTTAACAAAGAATGTTTTCCACTAAAAATAGTCTGAATATGTCCTTGTAACATTTAACAAGACTCTTTTAACTTTTAGTTTCACTCGTGTATTTTCCTGATATTCATGCAGCAGTTCATGTAAAACCCAGGGAAACATATCTCGTGCCATCATGATTAGTCAATCATAAGATACTGCCCAGATTCTGTAGTTTGCTTGTAGCATGCATTGCACAATGAATATGTTAACCAAAAGTTAAAAGAGACATCAATCATGACTATGACTTCTTGTCAATATCTTCATTAGACTTGCTTTATGCAGTTTCGTGTGAAGTTTTCAATATGGTGTATTTAACTTTCCTTATCTGGTTTATATGTTTCTTCTGTGATTTCTGCAGGTATGTTAACCTAAAAGCATGCATCAGCCGACTTCCCGAGAGTGGAGATGGAACAAACCTTACAGCATGGCCTGCTCGTCTACAAAAGCCACCAAAGAGGCTCCAGGGTGTAGAGATGGATGCATATATATATCTAAAAATGAACTCTTCAATGCAGAACTAAAATTTTGGAATGAGGTTGTTGAAGGTTATGTGCGTGTTTTCCGGTGGAAAATGTTGAGAATGCAAAATGTCATGTATATGAGGGCTGGATACGGAGGGTAAGTTATCTTTTTTCTTGCATGTGACCCCTGAAGTGTTAGCGAGCAGCAGGAAGGTGTAGTAAGTTACTATAGAGGAATTTCAAACTACTTGATACAGGAGCTAATCATAAGAAGTGCAATAGAATAAAGATAGGGAACAACAAGAAAAGGAACCAATAACATGTTATAAGTGAAAGCCAGAGTAGGATTTCATCAGTTCTCCAATATCAATATGTCTCGACATGATAACAACAAATATCTATTCAAATTTGCTTTACCTCTCGAGTTTGATATCTGATTGAACTATTATTATCCGATTAGATCACTATATGGATTTATCAAACTATTGACTCCAAGCATGCTTAATGTTACCTAAAATCTAACGCATGAATGAATATGAGTGAAATAGTGTTTTATAATTTGGAATACTTAAGATGTTCTGACACATATTCGTCAAGTATCACTATGTCTGTATGTCCGGTATTTTTCATGGATGCAGCTTCTCCAGTAAGCCGATGTGCGTCATAGTTTTCAAGCAGCTAAGGGTTGTCGGACAGAATATTTGTGCAATATATTAATCTGGATGTCATGAATAATTTTTGCACCCTTGTATCACAATGAAGGTGACACAAGGATAAGTTGAAGCTGAGGATGCTACTAGATTTTTAATAGTCTATGAGAAAGCTTGAGGAAGGAAGGATAAACGAGAGAAATCAGTTTCATAATGTTTCTGTTAGAAGTGTTTAGGTAACTGTCGACACTTAAAAAGAAAAAAAGAAAAAAACTTCCTTTAGTCCCACATTGTATGGTCTGTCATAACTTGCTCCCATAAATGTAGGAGCCAAGCCCATCATCCCAACATGAAAAGGGGGAGGCCTAAGATAGGCTAGTTTTGCCATGCAAGCTCAAAAAGCCTAAATGGCTCGCTTCGCCATTCAGGCAAGTTTTAGCTCTGTCGTAGAGACCAGCTTTCAACCTTACCTTTGCTATTCAAGCATGCTTTCAACCAACATGGCTAGATCCACCGCACAGGCGAACCTACAAGCCAAATTGGCTAAATGAGCTAGCCTTGCTATTTAAACGAGCTTATGAGCAAAGATGGCTAGCTCTGCATTAAGCTAAGACGACTATATCCGTTGTTGGCTAGCTTCGTTGTCCAAGCGAGCTTCTAAGCTGGCGACGCTAGCCTCCTTGTAGGCACAGTCTCTCCATGTGGCCATCTAACGTCACAAGACGCTAACTCCGTTGAGTAGATACCGGTTTCATATCGTTTGACCTATTCCACAAGTATGATTTTAGTCAAGTTACCATTTTTGAGGCTAACATGCCCATTAGGTTAGTGGTCTATTATTGCCACTTAATATGGGATAACTCCCCATAAAAGCAAGGAGCCTACGGGCTAGCCCTACTGAAGGATTTAGCCCCGCTATATGGGTGCTAAAATAGCAGTTATCCCCCGACGGAATTTCATTTAACAATTATGCCCCATAGCACTACTATAAATAGCCTATTCTTGGGTTGGAACATGGGACACTTTTCTCTTAGATAGAGGAGATCGCTTGTTAGAGCACATTACTAGCTCTAAAAGTCTTCTTTCCAAAGCTCACTCTACGCATACAAATGAGAGATCCCCAAGGACATTCTTTGGGTCATCCATGTAAGCCTCTCGGCTCTTAGCCATTCAGCTGTAACGAAGAGATCGGTCCCAAGCGAATCTGATCTCTTTCAAGCCACATTGGCTATAAGCTTCCCTGCAGAAGTTTTCAAGGCTACGCTCTGTGCTACTCCATTAGCCTTTCGGCTTCTCATCAGCTCCTTGAGCTCCTCGGCTACGTCCCGTGCTACGCTACCTTCCTTTCAGCTTCTTTGAAGAACGTCAGTCCAAGTGTCCCCGACGGCTCCCAAATACCAAGTGTTGTTTCAAAGGTTGTTCCAAGCACCCCGACCCTTTTGGAGAGTTTTCCTGCAAGAGAAGGATTGGTCCCGAGTGCCCCCGATCCCTCCAAGGCTTTTTAAGCCAAATCAAGATTCTACGCCGCAGGTCACGCTAGGTGCCACGCCGCCAGCTACGTCCAACGTTACGTCAAGCGCTACGCCAGAAGACTACAAAAGGCAGGAGAAAGCTAGTCTTGTCATGGGGTCATCAAAGCAGTAAAGCGGTCGCGTGCTGCCTGAATAGACCTCCATCGACACACTTCCCTGAAATATATTTCTTGTAGAAATTATATTGTAAATCATTTTCGAGAGATTCTTTGTAATCTTCTACAAATTAAAAAGTTTGATTATTTTGAGATCAAATTTTAATGCTTGTAAATTGACTGTTCATGTAGTAAAATATCTAATAGGATTAGTTGTTAGGTTATCTGAAGGTATTTGTTTAGTGTTAGGATTAGGCAAAGGCAAGTGAGCTGGTATATCTTATAGTGGTATCTAGCTTTACTTGAATAGAGTGGAAATTATGTAGTTGTTTTTCAGGCCTGAAAGTATTTTAGTTCAGCTTGAACAGAGTGAAAGATTTATGTTGACAATCATGTGTTTCGACCTGCCTATACTGTTGTGCTTTTTACATATATCCCATTTTACATGTGTCCTTGTGTTTCCCAATATTTTATAGAAATATAAGCGAGAAGAACTTGCCTATATCTCATTACACAAATTTATGGGTTCCGTATTAGCTTCCCGCCTTCGTCTTTTTGCTATTTGCTTCATAGGGACCATTTGATTTGGTTGAATTCTAATTGCTGGAACCCAATTCAGGAATTGAAGCAATTCAAGGTGTTTGGTTAGGATTAATTGTGGAATTAGAACTATATTCCAGTTTTTGTATAAAAAAATCTAGAATCAGAATTAACTCAAAGAATGAGTGAATTGCAATTCCAAGAATTTCTAGACAGACATATGAAGAAGTATGAAGAAAATGCCATCTTTCTGGAAATTGGATATAAGTTCAAGCTAACCAAGCACATGGGATTTGGAGCAATGTTTGCAGTATTTGTATCGAAATCGTTATCAGATCCTTCCTATTAATATCCGGATCAATGGTATGGGCAGTTTCGGATCGAAGTAACGGATATTTTGATATCGGAAAGCAAATAATTATAAAAAATTTAGAAAAAAAATATTTGATACATTTAGGCATAATTATTAGTATATGTGTTGTTTCTTAATAGTTTTGAAATTGAATGCAATAATAGTTATCCTTACTGAGTGGTTTACCTGCGATAATTTTTTTTTTTCATTTACATGCTTTTACAACCTTATTATGCTTTTACATCCTTGTTGATTGGTCTTTTTCATTCAATTTTTTTTCTACCGGAATGACCGGGAAAGAAACTCCTAACATCGGTATACAATCAATATCGGTAGTAGTCGGTATCGGATCGGGACATGCCAAACCGTATCCGTATTAATTGTATCGGATCGGTATCGTCCGATAATGCAAACTATGATTTGAAGTCCTCTTCATGAAATTCCAATTCAATCTAACAACACATGCAATTGGATTCTTGGAATTCCAGAGATTCCAATTTAAGCTAACAGAATGCATGGCATTGGAATTGCAAGCCATGATCCTTGAGTTATATAATCCATTAAAATTAATGGATTCCAACAATTGCTGTAATCGGAATTCAAGCTAACAAAAAAGATTATATTCCCAAAGCATAGATTTGATGCGCCATTTTGTGATCACTTCGTGCACTAGCAAGAAACTTCCAAAATGTTCTACATTGGTTTTTAGGCATTAGTGATATGAACAAAAAATTCTGTATTCTTCATTCCAGGGGCTCAGTAATCTAGTCTGTTTTGGTATTTTCTGAGATCAATTAGTGACATTTAATGGTACCATAAATACACGAGTTGATGAGTTCAATGTAATTCTTTAGATCATAGCTCTGTATATAGGAATTTAAGAAGAAGAGGGGGCCTTTCTTTAGCTTTATTTGGTTGAGCAGACTGTTCTTTATATTATTTTGCAGGATGACTATTTTTTCTTTTCCTTTGTTTTGATTTTTTTTCCTGTCTCGTGTTAACTTTTTTGTTTCGTTACCAAAGAAAGATCTGATTTTAACTTTACTTTATTGAGTAAGCCATCACTGGTTTTTAGTATTAAATAAGGATATGGATCTCGTTAGGGTTACAGAGGACATGGCCCTTACCAAAGCCAAATGGAAGAAGAAGATTCAAACAGCCGACCACAGAAATTTGGGATAAAGGCTTTGTTGTTGTTGTTGTTGTAACAAATAAAGTTATGATATTATCAGTTAGATCTATTGATCATTCTTTCTTGACAGTCTTGATTTGGATAAGTGTTGTTTTGTTGTATATAATGCATCTTCATGGGAATTGCCATTTCTTTTTTGCTTGATGGTTTTAGTATGCCAGCATTGCACTAATCAATAAAAAAATGAATAGCTGGGTGATGAATGTTGTCCCTGTTAGTGGGCCAAACACTCTTCCAGTAATATATGATCGCAGTATCGTAGGAGTAAGCCATGACTGGTACTTGTTACGCCTATGTCCTCTGATTAAACTGAGAACATTTTTCTTTTTTCCTTTTATTTCTGTATTCTTCCTTCTTTTAAGTCGGGTAACTGAACATGCCATACAGGCGTTTCACTTGGATTGTCATAAGACCTTGGAATTTTTTGTGGGTCATGCCAATAATACTTTGCAGTTCAATCAGAAGACAGGCATGCATATTGGGAAACCACTGGAATTTATAGCTTGCTTGAGTCAAAATCTCTGGACTGTTATATCCAATTAACTTAGCATCAACTGAGCTGATAACATGAAAAAAAAATCTTGGGATAGAAAGCTGATTTGATGTGCCAATTTTATTATCTTCTGGTTGAAACAACTTATGCACTGTAGTTCAGTTTTGTAGCTTATTAAATTTTGTGAATTCTCCCAAAGTTTTGTTAATGTTGAAGCTTCAATGTAGCCTATCCTGAAAGTATAACCTAGAGCGTACCAGGATCATACATAGTACTTTCCTTCAATTTTAAGAAGTCCATTGATCTTATCTCCCTTCCTTCAGGTTCCTCTAGTCATATCAACTCTCTCGTAAAGGTAGAAACTCACTACTTTCTTTTTCCCACTACAGGTGTGAGTCATTTGATACGTATCCAAGAACGTATGATCTCTTGCATGCAGCTGGTCTCTTCTCGCGAGAACAGAAAAGGTGATATGTCCCTTCATAAAAACAGATTTACAATTGCACTAGCTTTCTATAAATTTACATTTGCACTAGATTTTTTAGATATGATTTTGGTCCTTTTACACTGAAGGAGGTCAAGTTGGAAACGTACGGACCAGGTTTTGTGACTGTTGTCATATTGGACGGAAGCACGGACACTCAAAAAATGTGGACCATATCGCACGTATTGGACACAACCCGGACACTTCAAGACATACTAGGGCACACCCAGATAGTTATCTACCGTATCTTGCTTTGCCGTGTCCTTACTAGGTTGCCATCTCCCGATACATCGTGTATCGACTTGCTTGTGTATGCTATCGTGTAAAACGTATCATGTATTGATGAAAATTTTACTTGTTTTATTTTTATAGGTCTATCTAGTTCCATAATCTAGATACTTACATGTGCCTTGCATGACTTGAAGTAAAAAAAATCAACACTATCGATGAGCCTATATGTATCGTATTAGATTAATTGATACTACCTTATCAACCTATATGTATTCTATCATGTCAATACGTAACGAAATGGTAGTATATCTTATCGTAGTGTGTATAGTAAGATACTAACAACACATGTCCATACGGTGTCGTGCCATATCCGTGTCCATGCAACACAGTTGGATGCCATAGTCCTCTAACCCAGGCTAAGCAATCCAGAATGGTCTAACTCTCTGCCCGTGTTGTCCTAGCCCTAGCCAGAACTACTATAAATATAGTAGTTCTGTTGGGTTTAGGCTTGGCCGGCCCTAAGAAAACAATTGAGATTTTTTTTGCAACCAGCTTCAACTTTTTAGGCGTCTCTAAAGTTGGGTTTTGGCTAGGCAGGCCTTTGTGCTTCCCGGGGGGAGGGGAGGTGGGTGTTTGCCCAAGCCCGAAGTCTTGTTGGGCTTACTCTTCGTTGTCCGAGTCGTCAACTACGTTGCATGTATACAAATACGACACGACGTGGACACGGAGATCCGGACAAGTCGCTGGTTTTGGGACGTGCTTTCTGCACTTTGTTGTCTGTCTCGTGTTTGATACATGTCTGATGCCAGGTGATGCTGACCAGAGCTCGTCCGGGTTGGGGGGGGTGTCGTGTTGTTCTGGCCCTAGCCAGAACTACTATAAATATAGGTTTAAGTTGGGTTTAGGCTTGGCCGGCCCTAAGAAAACAATTAAGATTTTTTTTGCAACCAGGTTCAATTTTTTAGGCATCTCTAAAGTTGGGTTTGGGCTGGGCAGGCCTTTGTGCTTCCCTATTGGGGGCGGTGTTTGCCCAAGCCCGATGTTTTGTCGGGCGTACTCTTGGGCCGGCCCTGATGCTGACACGATACCTTCTAAGGGGCTATTTGGACGTATGAAAGTGAAGATTGAAAGTTTTTCACTATCTGGATTTTGAGAGTGTTTGGATGAAATTGGATTTGGAGATAAGAACTAGAGTCAAAATTGCTTCTGACATTCTGTTGGATGAATGCCACTTCCGAGTTACAAAATATCATGTATCCAAACATTGGATGTTAGGATATTTGTTGTATATTTTTCAATATGCTTGAGTTTATTATTGTAAATTAAAGAATCTAAAGAATAAACACCGAACTTATTAATTTGAAATACTATAATATTTGCTAAAAAGGGGAATAGCACTTTGTATACTAATTAAATAAGACCCTGTTGGGCACGCATGGATAGTTGGATACACATGTGGAATTGCTTTCTTAAGTGTTACTCCATACCATGTAATACTTTGCTACAAGACTTATGCTTTTTGATGACCTTCATTAGTTAATACTTAGAAAGTGATCGGAGATGGATCAGTTAACACTTTGGCAGAGCATTGCACATCTATACTCTGTTCCTTTTTCTTTTTTTCGTGTTTTGTAACTGTTGTTATCTTATTTATTTGTATAACGTCCTCAAAGATGTTGTCTACTTTCATCCTAATTTACGGAGTAAGATGTACCTTGCTCATGTAAAATACTAAAATTAGAGTAAGATGCTGTCTACTTCTTTCATCCAAATTTACGGAAGTAGGGAGATGGATCTGTAGATGAGATACGAGTGATTGATGGTTAAAGAGAGATTAAGGGGGGAAGAAAACAAGAATAATAAATGTTTGGAGGGAACAACTCCTCCAAATTTACTAATTAAACTCTCAATGGAGTTATAAAATTCTCAATTTACCCGTAGATAACAATTGTGGCTAAAGGTCTTGCTTTGTATAACCACATGAAACTAAAATAAGAGGAATATGACTCTAAACATAGTTTGCAGTATCGACCGATATCGATTCGATACGGCCGATACCGATACAATTTGGCATGTCCCTATCCGATACCAACCGATACTGACCGATTCCAACATTGGGGGTCTCTTTTTGGGCCAATTCAACAAAGAAAATTGAATGAAATAAGACCAATCAACAGGGGTGTAAAAGTATAGTAAAGTTGTAAAAGCATGTAAAAGAAGAAAACTTATTTATCTCATGTAAAACAATCGACAATGGTGACTAATATTCATTCAATTTTCAAAACTACTAAGAAAAAACACTGAAAATACTTAAAATTATGCCTAAATATATAAAATATATTTTCTAATATATTAATAATTTATTAATAATTATTTGCTTTTTGATACCAAAAATCCGATACTCAAGTCCGAAACAGCCGATACTATCGATAACGCAGTACTCATAGTAATGGTCAGATTCCGCTACCGATACTGCGAACCTTGCTCCTAAGACCTATTTACATTGATCATAGTGATTGCTTTCTACCATTGGATGGAGTAACTACATAAGTTAGTGACACCAATTCTTTGGAGTTTTCATGCTTCCTCGATTGTCAATATGTGTATCTTACTCGTAAACCTTTTTGTAATAATGGTACTATTATCCTTTAGATGCATGAACTTAAAATGCGTAATCATAGATTTTTTTCACCAAACTCTCGGTTTTCCTTCGTTAAGTTTTTCTAGTTGTTTTCTTAGATTTGTGTAGTGTACCGCCTGATATGAACGGTCCAAAATAACATTAGGACATCCCATAATAGGTGTCATGTCTGTGTTAATGTGTCCCTATTGTGTTTTGTGACCCATATCACATTCTTGTCCGTGCAGCTTTGTCTTAACTCTTAATTCTTAACTGTTAATATGGCATCTCCACTTCTATGGATCTTTCATAAATTTTCCAGGAGTTATGCTCCGTCAAAAATTGATCTTTTATGGATTTAGTCATGTGCTATTAGATTACCTCCTGCCATTCTCTGCTATGTTTGCGCCGAGGTGGACCAAATTCTCTCATGATTTTTGGATGCAAACTTAAGTTTTGTAAAGTAAAACAGATGGACGGTGTGGCCATTTTCCTAAAGAAAGACGCATACAAACTTAAGTTACTTAAAAATATTTATATTTACAGATAGCGTTTCCTACTAAATTCTGACAGAAAACTGATTGAAAGAAAGGGTAACATAAGTACGTATAGATATGTAAGCAATATTAACGACTTATAGAAATCTAATATCATCTTCTTACAAATACTGCATAAATAAGTTATCTATATATTCTCGTTTTTTGTCCATATTTGCAAAATGTTAATAATGTAACAAGAGGAAAGGAAGCTTATGACATTGATTCAAGGATAATCTTATAAACATGTATTGTGCATATTGATTAAAATTTCCATGGCTATTATCACAAACATCAAAGACAAGAGTATAGGGGAAAATGTGTTCGAAAGATAACTTTTGGATCCATCCAGAAACATAAAATAATATGTTAACAAGTTTAAACTTTTTTGGCGGAAAAACGAGTTTTGTGGCTATCTTTATTTTAAGTGAACTCAAACGTGTTGCCTCAAAAACATTTTTGATGAAGTTTTAGACGAGTTTTGCTGATAATGTTCTCAGGTTGGATTGGACTTTGGGTGTGTTCCCAATCTGCCCGATTACACTCCTAATTCTAGTTCACCCAACTATGGGTTCGAAATGTAAATTCAAAATCATCAGTGGCTTTTACATAACACCCTTCCATCTGCAAATAATAAATTATAACACTCATTTTTTTCCTTTATTTCTCCTTTCCTGATTGTTCTTGCCTCCGCTGCAAATACTAAATTATAGCACTTAAGCCCCCCCTATTTATCCCTTCCTAATTGTTCTTGCCTCCGCTCCAGTCTCCATTAGCCCCCGTCAGTCTTCTACCAACAGACTGCCAGATACTTCAAGCCTGACCTTTGGATCTTAATAGTTAATATCCTATGGTCGAGATACCATCATCTACATTTTAGGGTTTTCAGTTCTAGAAAAAGTGACTAGTTTATGATTAGGGTGGATTGTCTGTGGAAATTCGTATGATGACAGAAAGTATAAAGTTCGTCTCCCATAGTCTGATAAGAATCAGATGACTTCTTATTCTTGATTTGCAGGTTAGGGTATTTTCTAGCCTAGGATTTCAACTGGAAATCATTTTCCATATCGTATTTTGATGGATTTATATTTTGCAAATTTATAAATGAATGATTGATATTTGGAATTATGATTTATTTCCTTTGATTATTTGACTATCAAACTCAAACTAGCAGGTTTTATTTGTTAGATTCAGAATTAAGTAATAGTAGTTATTTGTATTGTATGATTATCAAGTCTTGATGTTTTGATTGTGGTAGATTGTCTAAAGTTCCACGATAATTATTGCTAACTCAGCAATTGGTGCAATTGTTTACACAAGGGTTTTTAAAGTATGTTGCATGGATACATATATTGTTACGTTCCGGTTTCGCAGAACCAAAAGTCTCTATTGGACGTGGTGTCGTACAAGTCTAAATTGCACTTGTGCAAGTCATGAATGTGCCCAGTCGACGAAGCATCTCAAAGCAAAATTATTGCAGCAGAAATAAACAAAAAATTTAATTAGATAATAGATATACAAAAACAATTCTCTTTATTGATAATTTGAATCAAAATATAAAGGCTCTCGATGGCCGATGAAGATATGCCAACTGAGTTAACAACTCACGAAACTAATGCAACGAACAATGTTCCGTACATGTCTTTTATAACAAAAGATAATATCATCTAAAGGAAAGTTTCAACTTGCCGAAGAGCTTTGAAAGCCTTAGAATGTTTAAGTAATTCTTCGCACCTATAGAGGCAAGGGTCAACACTTTGAGGAATGTACTGGTGAACGGTACTCACCAAAATCAACACAGTAATCATGTGAGAATGGTGGAGTTATTATGTGATCTTTCTACTTTTACTTGGGTCGGTTAACAAATTTAATAAACATAATATGCAGCATAAATGTCACTCACACAATGTGTCTTACCTAAGGCCACTATCCTCCCCTGCCAAACAAGGATTAGCATACCAAATTTCAATTCCATATTTTTTTGTCTCTGCAAAGCAATGTTAGAATTCCCAATATAGGTCACTAGTCCTACCTGCATCAAACGGTTAGGCATACAAAATAATTATCATTAGCATGCAACCTAATTATATGATAGTTACTTGTGGCATACCATTATAGACTATTTATAGTAAAACAACGATCCTTTCGGTGCAAGTAGTGAGCCCCACTGAAGGTCTCGTAATCATTGTGCTTGTACTTCAGCCCCAATTATTCCTATTTCTCCTAAGTCGAATCGGTTTTGTAGCCGTAGATACCGTTCGAGGAATTAAAACCTTGTGCTGTCCAGACGGTCGCCTAGATCTAGGCGGTTCAAATAAATAAAATAAAATCTAAAAAATCTACTAAAAATTGCAGAAAAAGTCCATAAAACCATAAAATATGTATAGTCGAGCGTCAGGGGGACTAGGCGGGCCCCTAAGCGGACATCGGACGGGCACCAGGCGCCTAGGCGCCGCCTAGGTGGTCTAGGCGGCCGCCTTTTAGAACATAGGTCCCAATTCATCACCGGTGATCCAACGGTCCCAAAATAATCCATTTTCATATAATAACTAGTTCAATGACACTTCAATCTCATACAATTTTACTATAGTTTTACAAGGTTCATTTATTCATCATCGCTTTTTTATAAACCTACATGAATTAAAACATATATATAATCTCTTTTATCTTGGTTCTTTTATTTTTAGTATTATCGAACTTATAGGAATATAACAACAAAGACTAACAAGAATTCTTTTTATTAAAAAGTGGAGATTCAGGAAAGCATGATCGAAACTACTCACATTTGAAGAATTGTCTTTCCGTCCCAATCATATAGATTAGTGAAATGTTTCCTTCGCATGAATCCAAGTCCAACTAGGTTATTCAAGCCAACAAGCCAGCACAATACCACTGTGCGTCGGCATTACACATACTACATGATACAAACACAGTGACATGAACACATCACAGTTTTTGACATTTCCTAGTGCGTTTGTAGAGTCTGTCATGTCGAATACTGACACGACATACCATGGACATGACACCATCTTTATCCAAAATCGTAATAATGGTGTACTATCATCCCTTACCTGCTTGTGCTTAAACTGTACAATCGTACATATTTTTACTAATTGGCTGCTCTTAATTCCTCAAGGTTGCCTAGTTGCTTTGGCTAGGTTCTGGCACCAGCTTAGAGGGATAATATTTTGATTGGAGAAGTCTAGCTGACTCGGGAAATTTACGAGTTGACAACCACTCCTAATATTTGGTTCATCTTTCCATGGACCCTTTTCTATCAGAGTTCCATTTCATATATTTTGATTGGAAAAGTAGGAGGCAATTTGGGAAATCCTTTATATGATATATCTGTCTTCCGTCAAGCTTCAACTATGCAACTATACTGTGCTAGAAGAGTTGTTGGTTTTCGTTTATTTTTGGAAAATATGAAGAAGTCATCTACTCGTTCTTAAATATTTAATAATTAATATAGTTTCTCTGCTTCTCTGTATGATTAATAAATTCTCTTGTGCTTTATCAGAACTTTATCTTTGTTGAATTAGCCATGTGCAGTTTGATTTATTTGGTCTGTTTCCTGCTATGTTTACGTTGGGATGGACCATATTAATTTATGATTTTTGAACACAAAAGGTTAACGTGGACACTTGGATATTGGATACATGTGTAGTTTTTAGTGTCAGATCCCTAGTGGATACAAGTATTTTTATTAGGAAGAAATATCATGCGTGCGTGACATACCACACTTGTTAGTATTGTTACTTGTATTCCTATTTTCTAACAAATAAAAATAAACTAGTGCACATTTTTAATAATTGAAGATTGTTACTATACTACAAGATTGCTCTATTTTGATGGAGAAAACCCTCGGTAATTGATTTGTAATGCTTTATAGGTCTTATTCTCTCTTTCAGTTGCTCTTAAATATGCAGTTCTCACAGAACTTGACTTATTTTATTTGACCTCCATAACGAATTATATACTTCTTTTGGTCGAGTTATCTTTTGGCAAAGAAGAGCAAGTCTTCTACTCAAATTTTGGCTCGTTTAAGTGTACGATCTCCATCATGTCTCCCGGTTGATCACCTCACCTCCATGAAACAGTTCACAATGACTGGTACTCCCTGAAAAGTCAATTCTAAGAATTTTTGTTCACAGTGACATGTGCCTGAGAAGTTAATTTGAAGAATTTTGTTCATCTACAATCTGAGTAGATGATGCCTACATCCTCTGGAATAACTTTGTATAGGGAGCGGATATACCTATAAGGGGCTATAAATTTTTGATGCAGGACTTTAGTTTGTAATCCAACAGGTTCTAGCAATTCTCTGAAATGCAGACACTAGGAAATAATGAAAAATGACTAGTACTTGAAAGTTGGTTATAAGTCATTAAATGAGATGGACCTAAATCTTTAGTAACTCAATATATGAAATTGTCTGCCATCACATCCAAAGAGTCTGCAGCCTCTTATTGAAGGACATTCGAGTTATTTCTCGGTGGTGGTTCAGTCTTGTGCTTACAGAATGTAAGAGCACACTTTCATGTCTACTAATTTTTTTTTTCCTGCTCTGCTTAAGTAAGTTTTTCTTTTCTTGCAAATGTAACTGCCTCGCCAACCCCCAACCTGACCTCAAACATAATATAGATAATCATATATTCCTGACAAAGGTAGAGTTGTTAATATGTTGAAATTTGTGCACTGGCATGATATATATAAGGGAGAATGGAATTCACTACTTTGTAGCTCGAGGAATTACATTACATTACATTTTCTTCTGTCTCAGTTTCAGGATGACAGATGTTGTGGAACCACCTTTTACACCCAGGGAGAGGCTTCTGAAGTATCAACAAATTTTCTGGCCATTGGAATACCCTTCTCTCTACTAGAGTAGAATAAAGGACTCTGTTGGCAGCTCAGGTCTCTTAGATTAAATAGGAAATAACATTAGAAAAACATTGATGCCACCATCGGTATCAAATTTTAGACACTGTCATGTGTCCCCTTCTTTATTATTTTATTAGTTTTTTTTTCCTTATTAGTTTTACTGTATTTACTTTTTGACACAGTGGCAGAAGGTTAAGACATTTTGTAATCTAAAGTTTGATACCGATGGTGGTATCAAAGTTTTTTCTGGAATTACATGAGGTACGATATTGATATTTTAGATAAGTATAAATGTCGACAGCTCTTAGTTTACTCCTCTACGAATGGAATTCCGTAAAGAAGACCATCCAAATTGGTTTGTTACTCAAACAAAGCACCTATCATTCTTCTCAAATAGACTGCATCTCCTTTATTGCTTGCCTCCAAGTTTCTTCTTTATTTGCATCTTCAAATAAAATTGGATCTTCTCCTGCAAAGAAAGCAAAATATATAGTATCATTTGATTCAACTTGCTTAGTTGAGTCATAAAGTTTTTGTATACTTCTCATGTTTTAGGAGGACTTTGATGCACATCTTCTCTTGGTGAAGTTGGAGATGCACTTTCAGTTTTAGAGTCAACTTCTTCATCTTCTTGTATAAGAGTATGAGTTGTACTTGTATCACCTTCATAGGTTGAAGCTTCGTCAAATCGAACATTTCGAAGGATCACTATTTTCTTTGTTGCTGGATTCGATAACTTGTAGGCTTTACTTCTTTCACTATAGACAACAAATATACATTTTTCTGCCTTGTCATCGAGCTTGGACCTTATAGCACCAGGAATGTGTGCATAGGCAATACTCCCAAAGATTCTTAAGTGTTGAACATTTGGTTTCAATTTGTACCATGCTTTATGAGGTGTGATGTTATGTAAACTCTTCATTGGTGATCTGTTTATCAAGTAAACAACACACGAAACAACTTCTGCCTATGGAGCTTTGTCCAGCTTCTTTCTACTGAGCAATTACCTCATCATGTCCATAATGGTGCGGTTCTTTCTTTCACAAACACCATTTTGTTGTGGTGTATATCTAGCAATTACTTGATGCTTTATTCCATGATCTTTTCAAAATATTTCAAATTTATTTGGAAGATATTCACCACCATGATCAGTTCTTAATGTTTGAATATGAAGGCCAGAAAATTTTTGAACTTCAGCTTTAAAATCTTTAAAGGCTTGGAAAGCATCAATTTTTTCTTTGAGTAAATAAATCCATACTTTCATGAGTAATCATCAATGAAGGAGATTAATATCGATTTCCTCCATGAGATGTAACTTGCATTGGTCCACATAAGTCTGAATGAACAAGTTGAAGTGGCTTCTTGGCTCGCCAAGTGGACTGCAACGGAAAGGTAGATCTATGAAACTTCTCGATTTGACAATCTTCACAAACATCATCGGTAGTATAGATTTGGGGTAGTCCTTTTAACCATTTCCTTTGTCACTAGCTGCCTCAAACTTCTATAATTCAAATGACCAAACCTGTCATGCCATAGTTTGGAGCTTTCACTGTCAACACCACTGAAACATGACAAGTTAGAAGTCTGTAGTTTTAGGGGAAACATATTATTTTCTGCAATAGTAATCTTTGCAACAAGTTGATTGTTCTTCGATAAGAAACAAGCAGAATAAGCAGTGGAAAATAAATAGGCAGATACAATAGGCAATGAACAATAATGTAGGAAAATAAATAGACAGATACAATGTGGTAATAGACAATAATGTGAAACAATACTGGAAAGACCGAACTATATTGACTGTCACTACCAGAAAAAGTCAAATTAGCGACGTAAAGAAACGTCGCTAAATGACAAAAAAATGTCGCTAATCACTTTTAGCGACGTAATTAGCGACGTTTTACAGAAGTCGGTACTCAGCTAGTCGCTGAAAGGAAAAACGTCGCTAAACATCGCTATACCGATGTTTTTTAGCGACGTAAATGTGACGCTAAATTAGCGACGTTTAGCGACGCAACTTCGCTAATTAGCGACGTGCTCATTAGTCGCTTAACGTCGCTAATTAGCGACTTATATAGCGACGTTACAGCGACGTCTTTAATGACCTGACAATACTGCCATGTCAGCAAGTTGCGACGTATATCGACGTTTTTAGCGACATTTTTAGCGACGTCATTAGCAACGTATAGAAACGTCGCTAATTATCGACATATTTAGCGACGTGTATTAACGTCGTTAAACGTCGCTAAACGTTGCTAAAAATGTCGCTAATTGTACAGTGAAAAAATAAAAAAATGAATACTGAATTGTTTTCAAACTATTATTCCTGCAGTTTATTAATTCACAATCTGTACAAATAGACCCGGAGCAACCCTCCGTTGAATTTTCTGGGTTTGCTGACCCCCTTGGATTGAACACTCAACACCGGTAAATTAACATATATTTAATATTAATAATATAATAAAATTTGAAGAAAATAAAATATCTAACAAATATCGTCGTAAAGAATACAGCAAATATATATATCCATACAATGAGTCTCATCCTAAATAATACAAAGAATACAAATATCCATGCAAATATCTATACTACTGCGGATCTGCAGGAGGATGACCACCGGCGCACGTGAAGGATAAGAACAGATCATACTGCTCCCATGAAATCGACACATGTGTCTTTGAAGTACTGCTTTCAATATGTGATCAATCATCCATGATACTATACAATGTCTACGATAGTACGGCTCAATCATACTGGTAAGGTATGATCAGCTATCAAACATTGTATGTGATGGTACGGCTCAATCACATACGTGATTAGCTATCATATAATGTCTATAATGTCTAAAAATGGTTGATCGCGTATCTACTTAGAACTCCCCCGCCCCGACTAGTACAATGGATCCAAGTTACGATACTTCACAACACAATAATCATGATGCAAGGTCTATAATACGAGAACGATGATCACGGTCTATATAATCAATGATATATACAAGGTAATCACGATAGAATAACATCTCATGACGGGGATCCACTATATTCCAATCTGTGTAACCATCGTGTCAGGAATCAAATAAGATGTCACTAAATACATGCATTATAATAATGTAAACCCCCTGATTTTTCTGGAATTTCTAAAATCAATTTTCATAATTTTCTGGAATTTTTCTGGGATTTTTAAACTAATTAAAAATAAGATATTTTGAAATTAAATAATTTTTAAATAATGTTAAATAAAATTAAAATATTTTGAAAATAATATTTTTAGGTGTAAAATAAAAAATTAGACATAGGGTAATTTTTCGGGAATTTATTGGATACCGAAAACATTTTTAAAGACCTAAAAACTAAGTTTTAAATAAACCAAAATAAATCCTAGAAAAAAAAACCCGGTTTAATTAAACAAACCAACTCGAACTGGACCGGTCTAACTGAACCCAACCCAACCCTTATTGGGTCGGATCCGGGCCCAAAACTCAGACCCGACCCACTAACCCGTACCCGAACCCAATGCCCATCGGATCGGGTCGGATCCCATCCGCCCGACCTGGACCCGACCCGGGAACTCAATCCCTAACCCCCGTCCGCTCGAATCGTAGCCGGCCATCGCGATTTCCGCCGGCGGTTACGACCAGCGGCCGTTCTCCGCCGCTCCGCCTCCCGTAACCGACGCCGGTCCTTCTCCTCCCTCCCTGCTCTTTATAAAAAAAACCCCTCTATCCGTCGAGACCCCGCTGCCGCTGCCCTAGCTCCGCCGCCCTCTCCTCGCCGTCCTCCGCCTCTCTCCCCTATCCGTAGCCGACTCGTCGACCCGAGCCCCGGCGTCTCCCCTCTGCCTCGTCCCTCGCTGCAGTAGCTCCGCCACAGAGCCGACGACCCCTGTCTCCACTCGAGCCGCCTTCGCCCGCACTTCCCCGGAGACGACGAAGCGCCGCCCTGACTCCACCTCGCCGTAGCAGCTCAACCGTGCCCTAGCCTCCACCAGCTCCGGCCGCCTCCAGCGTCGAAACCCTAGGCGCCGTGTCGAGTGGTATCGTGTTGCCTCGCGGACACGAGAAATCCAGTTTTGCGGAGCCCTGTTCAGGTAACCTTTTCTCTCTCCTCGTTGTCCCGTTTCTCGTCCCGTCTGTTGTGACACGAACCCTGCGTGACCCTCTCGATGCCCGTGCAACCCGCTCGGTGTGTCGCGTCCTCTGGCGATCGCGAACTGCGGTCCAATAACAGGAAAATATTGCCCTATTTTTTTCCGGAACTGAGTGCGTCCCGCCAAACGGGATGACTTGGTCGCGTGCGGTCTTCACCGAAAGGTGCGCGCCGTTGATACGGACGTGTGAGATTTCGCAGAAGTTGATTTGGATGTGCGTGCACACCGGAATCAACGTGTATCCGCCGACAACGTCCCGTATCGGCCCTGTTCCAGAATACGTTGTAACTTTGTGTACACACGTCGGATCGAAACGAAACTTACGCCATCGGACTCATAACAATACGCTGGTCCTGTGACCCAAGTTTGGTTCGATTCTGAGAACGTTGACAAAATCGCGTATCGTGGGCCCCGGACTCCACTTGACGGGCGATTTTGTGATCGACTCATCGGAATCTAGTTCTGGAAGTTCCGTTGGGTTCGTATCATCGTTCTGGACTTGTTGACACCAAGTTTGACGAATTTGGAGACCATTGTTTCTGACACTTTTTCGGTGCGAAGCGGCCCACATGTGGACCCCGCTTTGACCAAGAACTGTCATTTTTGCCCCTGTGTCCAAATTGGACTCAAGGACAGGCATTTCTAGCTATTTGATATTTTTTGAACCTGATGGTGATGTTTATTTCAGCAATCGGAGGACTACCTGCAAATCCCGCTGCTACCAGAGCTACAGTTGGAGTCAGAACCCTAGGCAAGTGTACTGTAAATCCCCTCGACCAGAATCCAGTATTTTAGGATTATTTTTAACAATTTAGGATTTATGGCAATATTTTAATTAATTTTTTTCTACATATCCTGTTGACTTGTGCACCTGTCCATCACCGAATTATTTAGAGCGTTACACTGACTATTATCCCCGAACAAAGTTCACATACCTGTCCTAGACATGTTAGACTATTTTCCTGAATTTTGTGCAACTTCCAGATACTCTGTTTTGAGCCTCGTATGAGACGCACAAATATCGTTACAAAAGTCCGTATTTATTTCCTATTTTATTTCCTGCTCTTTACCCATCTCTGTACCCCTAGAGATTTGAGGCCCAACATGCACCTGTTTTGCCCAAACAAAAATATGTTAATTTTCTACACTGAGTATACTACATTCAGTGTATTGACACCGTAGAAAAATTATGGCCCTACCTGCCTCTAAATAATTAGTGAACACAGTGCGCAGTATTTATTAATTAATAAATACGATGGCCCGTATCACCCCAAAACCAGGCCCAGTCCCTGCCCAGACTCACCCCTACCCCCTCAGGACCCTCACATAACAATTCCCCTCAGTTCTGTGCATTTTTAGAATTTTCAGGAATCGGGTGTTTTTTCAGACAATTTCGTAAATTACACAATTTCCCAAAATAGGACCATTATGCAATTTATGAAATTGCAAGGACCTTTCTGCAAATTTTGTGTGAGGTGTCAGTCCCCTATTGGCCGGTGAACCTGCACCGTCCATTTGGAGACGGGACCCACCCGAAAAGATCCCGGAAATATCCCGAAAATATCTTGTAAATATCTCGAGATATTTTTACTTATTTAATTAATAAAAAAATTTCTATAAAACAAAAGAAAATAAAAGATAGTAAAAGAAAAGAATGAAAAAAACCTAAACCTAACCTGGCCGCAGCCGACCCCCCCTAGCCGTCGGCTACCCCCCCCCCCCCCCGCCGGAGTAGATCCCCCCCCCCCTGCGGCGAGTCCTCCCCCGCCCGCGGCGAGCCCCCTTCTCCCCGTGGCGAGTCCTCCCTCGCCTGAGCGGCGAGCCCCCCCCCCCCGCCTGGAACGCCACCACCACCGCCACCATCTCCCTCCTCCTCTTCTCCTCCACCGCCCGCCCTTCCCGACGAGCTCCACCCGACTTCCCATCTCCTCCTCCCAACCGACAAGCCGCCCTCCCCTTCTTCTTCTTCCTCCCTGTTCTCCACTGCCACCCCCATCACAGCTCGCCACCACCACCATCCTCATCACTCGCCATCTCCTCCGCCCTCCGCCACTGTGAACCCCCCCTGGCCGAGACCACAGCCCCTCGACCTCCTCCTCTCCTCCATACCCCCTCGATGACCGAAGCCGATCCCCCTCCGCCTGAGCCACTGTGCTCGACGCCACCCCCGCCTCTGCACCTCACGACCCGCCGACTCCACTCCCTGAGATCCGCCTGCCACCTCCACGAGCAGCCTCGCCCTCCCTGCTCGACTCGACCTTGCCAGAGTCGAGCAGCGGCCACCTCGGCTCGACACAGCAAGTCTCCCCTCTCCCAGACCTCGTCGACTCCCAGCCACCTCGCCGTGCCCTGCCCGGATGCCCCGTTGACCGCCAAGCTCCACCTGAGCGCCTCCGGCGAAGCCCCGACGAGTCTCCACTGGACTCAAATTGGATACAGCAGCCGGACACAGCCCGGACACGTCCAGGACGCAAATCCTGTGTCAAGATGACTCACGGACACGCGAAATTCAGTTTTCACAGAACCCTGTTCAAGTAACCCGTTCTAACTCCTCGTAATTCTGTTTTTATTTTCGTCAGTTGTGACGCGTAGGCTATGTGACTCTCTCGGTGCCCGTGCAACCCGCACGGTGCATCGCGACCTGTGGCGATTGCGGCACGCGATCCAAAAACAGGAAAAACAATGACCCGATTCACCCCGGAACTGAGTACGCCCCGCCAAACGGGACGACTTGGTCGCACGCGGTCTTTACCGAAACGTGCGCGTCGTTGATACGGACGTGCAGGATTTTGCAGAAGTTGGTTTGGATGTGCGTGCACACCGGAATCAACGCGTATCCGTCGACAACGTCCCGTATCCGCCTGTTCTGGAACACGCTGTAACTTTGTGTACACACGTCGGATCGAGACAAAACTTGCGCCATCGGACTCGTAGCAATACGCTGGTCCTATGATCCAAGTTTGGTTCAATTCTGAGAACGTTGGCAAAATCCCGTATCGTGGGCCCCACAGGCTCCACTTGACGGGCGATTTTGTGATCGGTACATCGGAATCCAGTTCTGGACATTCCGTTGGGTTCGTATCGACGTTCTGGACTTGTTGACACTAAGTTTGGCGATTTTGGAGACCTTTGACCCTGACACGTTTTTCGGTGCAAAGCGACCCACATGTGGACTCCGCTTTGACCGGAAACTGTTATTTTTGTCCCTGTGTCCAAATTGGACTTAAGGACAGGCGTTTCTAGCTATTTGATATTTTCTGAGACTGTTAGTGATGTTTATTTCAGCATCCGGAGACTTTCCTTCTGAGGCCATAGTTTCTGACTTCTTGGCATTTGACATCTGGACATTATATTTTGCAGCTCTTGTCAGGCAAGTATACCTTGCCTTGTTGTACTTCAGTTATTGTTAGTTACATGTTTATCTATTCTAATATTATATAAATGTGCGCGTCCGAAAAAACTCGGGTGCAGTCAACGAAGGCGTTGACGTTAGGACTTGTGTCTGACCTATTGTCTAGTCGACCCACCTAAAGTTGTGGTGTTATTGGTATGACTCCCCAGGCCTTGACACGTATCATTACACGTCACAGAGTGAGTTCATATAGGGACGCGTGTCTCATGCGCGACTGGCCATCAGTATGAGCAACACGTGTAACGGTATTTAGCTTAGTTGATTATTTCTATAGAGACTTGCATCATAGTTCGTGATGTCCACATCGTTTTCACGACTTGTATATCTACATTGGGCGGGGAAGACATCTAGTAGGCGTATGGGACACCCCCCCTTATATATACTCAAGTTACCATGCTCTTCGGAGATGGGGATTACGGTATATATAGCGAGTTACCATGCTCTTATGAGATGGGGAGTTGCAACATATTTCAGGTTACCATGCTCTTCGGAGATGGGGAGTTGCAATATGTTTCAAGTTACCATGCTCTTAGGAGATGGGGATAGCATCAATGCCCTTAAACGGGGGCATATGTGGCATATACTAGCCAGTCCCGACGATTGGTGAATTACGTCAGCATATGTCTGAGCCTACACATTCCCATGCGTACTACCAGGTCTTTAAATTGCATTCACTTAGATGGTTAGCACATCCCATTTATTTATTCAGTATTTACATTATGGCATGTTATTTTTATGTATCTTGCTATGTCCCTCTGAGGACCTGGTCCCCTGCCAGGTGTATATGTTCTTGAGCATTCGCAGGAGCACAGAGCCGGACATGTTACGTATATCCCGAAGAGGTCTTCTATTCGAGCCTCGTGATAGTCAGATGTTGTTCTTATATGGTGTGTATCTGGTTCCTTTTATATTCTATTTCGGCAGTGAATTTGTTTCCATCCGACTGTCATTCTTTAGATATTTGTTATTGAGATCTAGTTACCTGATTATTGGTTATTCCTGTATATATGATATTCTGTGGATGAGATTTAGATATTACCCTGTGACTTGTGATTAATTATACCACTGGTGAATTATTGTTCATCATACAGCGTACGCACATATATATGGTTTCCACATATTGGAGTTGCCATATATACGGGCGGCTGGCATGGTTACGTATCCTAGTCCTATGTATTTTGGGACTGGGACGTGACATGTACCTTGCCAAAAACTTGTAGTACCTGCTTCATATTATTGTCTTAAATTATTCATATATTGTATATGCTTAACTTAGGACCGTGTGACATTACTTAGCGTCCGAATAATATTCGGGTGTCAACACAGTACGCAGAGTTATGTAATGTCACCTAGACATGGATATCGAAACACTATACATTCTCGTGCTTGCATTATCAAGTACATTATACCTCAGGATACCTGACACTATTCATGAGACAAAATCTTCCTGAGATATTTATGGTGATTCTGTATAGGATACAGGTTTCATGACATATACTTTATTCATATACTTAGATCTTATTATGACTTGCTGCATTAGATATAATCTTGCGTGTCATGGACATGAGACGTGTGATTACATTGGGTGGGAAAAGATTTACCATACAAAAGGCTGATTATATATATATATATATATATATATATATATATATATATATATATATATATATATATATATATATATTACTTTACTGGAAGTGCCTTAGACTCTGACAAAGAGCTTTGGTACCATACTGGCCCTTCGAGAGAATACTTCTATGGGTTTCTCCGACACAGATCCTATAGTAGTCTCAGCCCGAGTATGATTAAAAACTCTCACTTGCATATCACTTAGCTGGTTAAATAGTTTACCCTATTGATTCATTTATTGCTGTACTGCATTTATTTATGGCTTGAGTTATTTTGTACCTTGCTATGTCCCCTGAGGACCTGGATCCGGATTATGTCCCCAGGATTAGCAGACAAGATCGATCCCGAGGTGTACAGGACAAGAGCATTAGCAGGAGCAGGAGCAGGAACAGGAGCAGGCACTGGAGCAGTACCAGATCCAGTAGACGAGTGATCCCCGAGGATATCTTCTGAGTATATGCTTTATCCATACTCAGTATTTGCAGTTGTTATATTTATTTCTGTATCTTGACTATTGTATCAGACTTGTTATCGGGTTGTTCCCCGATTTATTTACGTGTGACTTGATGATGTTTAAATTTTTTGTTGTTGATATTGATGTATTCATTCTGTGGATGAGATTAGTAGACCCTTATTATTGTATTACAACTTTAGTACATCATGATGGGTCCATTAAATTGGGTTTGCCCATCGGTGTGTACTGCTGGCCATTGCCACGTGTCTAGTCCCTCGATATTTTGGGACTGGGGTGTGACAAATAACCATAAAGTAAGAAAACTGTCAGAGAATGTACTCGCATGTGGTCCTGAGCAAAGAACTGCCAACTGTGTAAAATTGGAGTCTGGGAGTCCTAAATATGGAATCTCAATGTAAAATAGTGATATGAAGGGATAATCGTGTATAATTAACTCTAGGTTAAGTATTTGGGTAATCTCTAACTCTCTTGGTACATACTAGGTCAATACTTGGTTATTCTAGGCTATACTAACTAATTGGTTCACACTAGGTTATAGACACTAGTATGTATTCATATATACTCTATACTTTAATACCTATATGTTATCTTGACCTCAACACTTATACTTAGCTATATACCACTACTATTTAGCTGGAGTAATTCCTTAACTAGGTACTTAGCTCTATGGCTCAAACCTGATACTAGACTCTTACCCATCTAATATTACCTTATCTATAAATATTTCCCTTAGCTATCTATTAAATTAACCATAATATCCCTAATAACTTAGTATAATGCCTTAACTACCATTTTTATTACCTTAATTGATACCCTACTCATCATTGGTATCCTTGGTATCAGTTCACCTAAGTACCCCTCTCTAATACACAACCCGACACTTACATCAAGTACAGACCAACCCCCATCAATATAGTCCAAACTGGACTGAACTACAACTCTGATACTTGCACACCCTAACCCAAAGTACCAACTAAACATCTTAACTGAAGAAAGTGTTCAGTTTCCAATATGTGCAATGCACTGCTCCATACCAACTTGGGCTCTCCTTCACTAACTCTGGAACTTATCCCACACTCACACTCACTAGCTTAAGCACCCACACTAACATCTAACCTATTGCACTTGGTATCCTACTAATGAACCTCCACTCAAATTCTAATTGCACTAGCAGTTGCCTGATACACACTATATCAGATATCCTAACCCTATACTAACTGACATTGATTTCACAAACCTTGATACACACTTCCACCCGACACAACTGACTTACTCTATCTCTCACTGATATCAATACACTTGTATCACCTGCTACCTCTTCCATTCTTTACATGTGAACCCCTTTTACCAAAAATTGCCTGTAGAAAATATATTGCACTGTGTAGTATCAGACATCAATGGGTACTGCAGACCCAACTGAGTGTTGTCACTGCTAGCTCTAGTTCTCAGGTCTGAGCTAAATCCTCCCCCCTCCTTGAACTTGCACTAACATTATACAACTCCCTAAGGACACATGGTATTTTGAGATACCCAATATCCTAACCAATATCTTGATATACTAGATAACCAACTTCCATACCTCCTAGTTACTTAATACGTGTTACTCACTAACACTCCACTTAACCTCACTTCCACACCTTCACTCTCAAACATTTCCCACACTTGGACTGTGCACAGCAATGTTCCATCAGCTGTAGTGCAACACGTGTTGCAGTCCCCCAAACAATTTTCTCACTCCCCTAATCACTGGTGCCTCCATCTCCTAACTGCAGACCAGTGTTGCACTCCACCCCTCCAAGCAGTGCACTGGCACATGTCCTATCCTAGTCCCTGCATTTGCTCCCCTCCATGGTGCACTGTAGGCAGGAACACCTACTGCTGCTGTTGTTGTTTCCCTCACATACCTGTTTGCCAGCACTTGCTGCCACTGCTTCTCTGCCCGAATCACCACACACTCAAATGAGACATACCACAACTTCAATACTATCCACCACCAAGACACACAGATGTCCACAGTTAATTGATACATTATCCTCCTCGAGTTCTTCCTAATACCACAGTGCCCTACCCACACAAAATACAAATACACATACTGTAAACACCCGTATTTTTTCAAAAAATTAAAATACGAATTTTTGGGATTTTTCTGCGATTTTTAAATAATTATAATAAATGTTCTTCTAGATTAAATATTTTTAAGTATTAAATTAAATATTAAAATATTATAAAAATAATATTTTGAGTGTAAAATAAATAATTAGTCATAGTGTAATTTTTCAAAATTTATTGGACCAAAAAACTATTTTTAAACACCTAAAAACATTATTTCTAATTAAACCAGAATAAAGCGGTTTAAACCAACCTGAGCCGAACCGGACCAACCTAAATAAACCAACCCAAACCCAATTGAACTGAACCCAACTAAACCAACCCTAACGGGTCGGATCTAGACCCGACCCGAACCCACAACCCGAACCCGACCCGTTAATCAATTGCTACAATAACATTAGAAACCGACGTCCCTGCATCCCGTCGACTTCCCGTAACCGTCGTCGGCCGTTTTGTAGCCGCCCGCACGTCTCCCCCACCGATCGCCCCTACCCCTTCACCTTCCCTAATGCCCGACCGAGCTCCCTTATAAAAAATCCCACCGACGGCCACACCCATCATCCACCAGCACCGCCGAGCTCCCCTGCCTCCGCCACCTTCTCTCTCCGACGACACAGCAGCCGCTGCACCCTGAGCTCCCCGTAGCAGCCCGACCTCCGACGAAGACTCCGACGACCACCCTGAAGATGAAGACGACCGCCGCCGACAAGCATAGCGCCGCCGACGACCTGCCGAGCACCGCCGTGTGTACGCGAAGTATAATCAATTCCGACTCCTCGTTCCAGTGAGTTTTTCTCTCTTCTCGTCACGTCAATTTTTGAACGGTCTATTGCGACATGTTCGCTACGTGACCCTCTCGAACCCCGTGCTATTGAACTGGGATATCGTGTCATGTGTCGATCGCAAACCGCGACGCAAAAACAGAATAATATATCCTAATTTTGGATTTCAGAAATTGTCCCGAACTCATAAGTTTACGCCATTTTTCGTCCAACCTGTGTAATAATTCTAAAATTTACTTGAACAGTAATTTAGATAATATAACCGAGTTTTAAACCTGTAATTAGTTTAATTTAATGTGCTGTAGATTATATTTTATTCGTGGGTGAAATTGACCAAAAACTTGGTTATTTAATTCCGTATTTTTTTGAAACTGGGTGCATCCTGCTAAACGAGGCGACTTTGTCGTGTGCGAATTTCACCGAAAGGTGCACATCATCAATGCGGACGTGTGAGATTTCGTAAAAGTTGATTTAGATGTGCGTGCACACCAGAATCAACACGTATCCGTCAAAATTGTCCCGTATCGGCCTTGTTCTGAAACTCGTTGTAACTTTGTGTGTGCTTGTCTTTCATAATGAAACTTATGCCATCAGACTCGTAGCGTTATGCTGGTGCTGTGACCCAAGTTTGGTTCGATTCTGAGAACATTGACGAAATCTCGTATTGTGGGCCCCACGGCTCCACTCGACGGACGATTTTGTGATTGACTCACCGGAATCCAGTTCTGGACATTCTGTTGGGTTCGTATCATTGTTCTGGACTTATAGAAACTAAGTTTGACGAATTTAGAGAATTTTGTGTAAACCCCCTGATTTTTCAAAATTTTAAAAACTGGATTTTTCACAATTTTCTGGAATTTTCTGGGATTTTTCTGTAATTTAAAAACAGGGTTTGAATTATTCAGTAATTTTTAAATGATAATAAATAGTATTAAAAAATTATGGAAATAATATTTTTTGGTGTAAAATAAAAAACTAGACTTAGGGCAATTTTTCTGGAATTTATCGGACCCCGGACCTATTTTTAAATGCCTAAAAAGTATTTATTTAATTAAATTATTTATTAATTAATTAATTTACTGATAATTCTTTATTATTATTATTATTATTATTATTTATTTATAATACCCGGCCCACGAACCCAGCCCGGCCCAATTCCCCGAACCCAGCCCAGCCTTAGCGGGTCGGGTCGGATCCGCCCGAACACGACCCGACCCGGCGCCCAGACCCGCCACGACCCAGGAAAGAAAATGCAGGAAATATAAATATATATATAGGCTGTATTATCCAGTAATAATAATATTTAATAATATTAGCAGGGTATATCCACTGATTTATATATATATATAAATAAATGAAAAGACAGTGTAGAAATGTAAATACATATATAAATGCTGTACTATCCAGCAATTATAATATAAATATTTTCAGGGTCTATATGTGACCACTGTTATATATAGTAGTATATATTAGCAGAGTATATCCACTTATATATATAATATAAATAAATTGAAAAGACAGTGTAGAAATGTAAATACATATATAAATGCTGTACTATCCAGCAATTATAATATAAATATTTTCAGGGTCTATATGTGACCACTGTTATATATATATATACATATTTTATATATATAGATAAATGGAATAAGTGCATGTATAATAAGAAGAAAATGCATAGTATATGCATACATGTATATACTGTGGATATAATAATTATGATATAGTGCATAACATATATAGATATGTATATATTATATGCATATATATAATATATATATATACATATTATAGATACATAGATATAATGGTTATTACATAACATATGTATAGTTATATATATATATATATACATATATATACATAGTTATACATAAACATACATATATATATAATATACATATGTAATTACATATATATTAGTAGTATTCATATACATATTTAAATAAATGAAATAAAAGCATATTTAAATAATGAAATGCATAATGAATATATACCCTGTATATATTTTTAATTTAAATATAATAATAACTATATATACAATATATATATAATTATATAATGCATTAAATATATAATATATATGTATAAATATACATATATATATATATATATATATATATATATATATATATATATATATATATATATATATATATATATATTGATACTCATTTAAATATATAATAATAAAATTTGTATTTAGTATAATTATACTGTATTTATACAGTATATAATTAATATAACAGTATATATTAATATATATATATATATAACATATATATATAAGTATATGTATACATATATATATACATATTATACATATGTAAAATAATACATAAATACGTATAAATGATAGAGGGGGGGTATACCTACTGTCAGGGGGCCCACTGGGCTTGCCGCCGGCGGAAGGACGGCGGCGGAGGTGGCGGTGGCTGGCCGGGGCGGCGGTGGCAGCAGCAGCTACAGTGAGTAGTAACAGCAGCAGCGGCTACTTGCAGCGGTGGTAGCGGCGTCAGCGGCGGCGGGGAAGGCGGTGCAGGGTGGGGGTTCAACGGAGGAGGGGGCGGCGAAGGGTTCGGGGTGGGTGGCGGTGGTCAGAGGCGGTGGTGGCGGCCGTTAGAGGAGGTCGGAGTGGCTCGGGGGCAGTTGGCAGGGTGAGTCGGTGGAGGTTTACGGGGGAGCTGCCGGTGGTGGAGGGCGTCGTGGGACGGTGGGGGCAGGGTGGTTCGATAGGGGGTGTCACGGCGGATCGGATGGGGGTGGTGGCGGTGGTCCACAACGGCCAGGGTGGCGGTGGTGGACGGTCGGAGGTGGTGGAGCTGCTGTGGAGTGGAGGGGAGGTTGGGTGCTGCGGGGGCTGCCGGAGGCGGAGGCGGCGGCCAGGGAGGGTGGCGTTCGGCTGGAAAGTAGCTGGGGGAAGGGCGAGGGGGTTGGCGGTGGTCCGGTGGGCGGATGTGGCCGGAGGGTGGTGTGGGGAGTTCGGGAATGGGGGGTGGCTGGGTATATATAGGATTTAGGGTTGGGGGTAGTTTGGTAAATAGGATGAATAGTTAAGGGTATTTAGGTAATTTATTAACTAGATATTTTTAGGATATTTATTCTGATATTATCAGGATTTTTAGGGGGTCCCACTTGACACGTGTCCTGTGCACGTTCACCGGCCAATAGGAAAGTGCCACTCGTACTGTAACTTACAGAAAAACCCCTGTAATTCCATAAATTGCAGAAAAGTCCAAAAATTGGTATTTTACGTAATTACGCAATTTGTCTGGAAAAATAGCTGGTTCCTAGAAATACCAAATTGCACAGAAATGAGGGAAAAAGCTGGGGGAGTGCCTAGGCAGGGGTGGGGGTGAGTCTGGGCAGGGGCAGGGTCTAGTTCTTTGGGTGATACGGGTCACCGTATTTATTATTTAATAAATACTGCGCACGATGTTCCCTAATTATTTAGGGGCAGTTAGGGTCATAATTTTTCTACGGTGTCAATACACTAATTGTAGTATATTCAGTCTAGAATATTATCGTATTTTTGTTTGGGCAAAACAGGTGCCTACTGGTCCTCAAATCTCTAGGGGTACAGAGATGGGTAAAGAGCAGAAAATTAAATAGGAATTAAATACGAACTTTTGTAACGATATTTGTGCGTCTCAAACGAGGCTCAAAATAAAGCATCTGGGAGTTGTACAAAATTTAGAAAAATAGTCTAACATGTCTAGGACAGGTATGTGAACTTTGTTTGAGAATTACAGCTAGTGTAATGCTCTAATTAATTGTGTAATGGACAGGTGCACAATCAATAGGATATAAATAAATAAAATATTGCAATAAATTCTAATTTGCTAAAAATAATTTTAAAATAGTGAAATCTGGTCGAGGGAGTTTACAATACTAAAGGCTGGTTATATTATATATATATATATAGTTATTCTGGAGGTGCCTTAGACTCTGAACAGAGCTTTGGCATAAGCACTAGCCCTTCGAGATATAAAATGCTGCTATGTGTTTCCCCGACACAGAGCCTATAGTAGTTTCAGCCTGAGTATGATTAATGCTCTCATTTGCATATCACATAGTTAGTTACATAGTTTGCCCTGCTGATATATTTTTATACTGCATTTATTTGGCTTGAGTTATTCTTATACCTTGCTATGTCCCCTGAGGACCTGGATCAAGAATATGTCCCCATGTATAGTAGAGGAGATCTACCCCGAGGTATACGGGATAGGAGCAGACATTGGAGCAGTACCAGTACCAGAGGATGAGGTGATGCCAGGAGATTTCTTCTGAGTATTTGCTTTATATACTCAGTTATTTCAGTTCTTGATACTCTATTTCATGTCTCGTGAATTTCTGTATTAAACTCATTATCGGGTTGTTCCCCGAGATATTTTATTGAGACTTGTTGGTTTTTATTTCATCTTGATTATTCTGATATTTGATCTGGGATTATCTTCTGTAGATGAGATTAGATTTAGACAGTGACTTGTATCGTAGATCACTTTATTGTTGTTTTATAGCTTAAGTTCACTCTAATTGGTCCATTAAATTGGGTTTGCCCATTGGAGTGTGTTGCTGGCCACTGCCACGTGTCTAGTCCCTCAGTATTTTGGGACCGAGGCGTGACACATACACAGGGAAGTCATAAATCTCATTACACAGGTAACACTCCCACAGACAAGGCAATATCTGAAATACTATACATATAAATAAATAGATGTAATACACTATAGTATATATATATATACACTCTATAGAACAATAGCTCAAACACTACAGAGGCAATATATATAGTACTTATGATACACTCTCAAATTAAAACCAAAAATCCACCAATTTCTCATAATAAATACTCTTATACTTTATATATATATATATATATATATATATATATATATATATATATATATATATAGCTATTAGAACTAATTACAAAAGAAATTATAGAGAATTGCTAAAAAAAACACACAAAATGGCCTCTGTATCACACGATATTGCACCGTATCGCGATACGGCCTACTCGTGCCCAATTTTTGACACGTAGCTAGTATCCCAACCCCGATCTAAGTCCATTATAACTAAATTAGGCTCATGACACACACTTGATGTGTCCACCTCGTAATTCTCTCAAAATACACACAAATCACTATATATAATTCACAATATACAACCATTTAGCCTATAACTTGTTCCTATAGGTAGCCCTATGCCATTGGGATATTCCTAGGATTCAAATGCATGATTTAGGAGCTACAATGAAGAATAATTCAAAAATTACCAATTGGCAGATGGATTTTCAACGAAACTCAGTGGACACGATCCAGACACGATCTCTTCATCAATGCTCCTCCTTCTTGTGCTCATTGCTTCTCCAAGCTCCTAGAGTGATGTTAATGAGAGCAAAATGTGGATGAATTGAGAGAGGTTGATGGAGGGATGAATAAATTGGGAATCTAAAAATTAGGGATCTAGAAATTAGTGCAAAATGAGGAGGAGAGAGAGTGTTCCCCCTCCTTTATGTGGCCGGCCCTAGTAACCCCTTCCCCAAGCAATTGTCAAGGTCTAATGTACCCCCCACTTGTTGTCATATAGGTATTTTATTATGTTGTGGTAGTTTAGGAAGCTTCTATTCTAATTATGAAGGTTTAATTAAATCATCTAATTAATCTAGGGGGATGAGTCTAATGGGCCTAGTCAAATATTGGGCTATCTATTTGTCATGACAAGTCTAATTGGACTCACAAGAGTCAAGTCTAATTAATAGGCTAGCCCACTACTATAAATAAATGCTACAAGTCTCTAATTAAATATATGACACTCTAATAATTAAATAATTAATACAAGCATCAAATAAATATTCATAGCCCACTAATATTTAATATTATATTCCTAAAATTAAATAACTAGACCAAATTATCAAATTACCCCTAATTGAAAAAGTGAGGGTGACAGATCTCGACGAACCCGAAGAGGAAAAGAAGAAGACAACGACGATGGAGACGAGGAGGAGGAGGACCGAGTCATTGGTGTCGTCCGTCCCCGCACCCCGCCGCACGCCCCCGTCCTTGCTTCTTCTTCTTCTTCTTCTTCAATGGATTGTAAAAAAAATTTACAGTCCTTCCAATAGGAAGGACTGTCAATTTTTTTTTTACAGTCCAAATTATTTAGGACTATCACAAACTATCAACATTTTTGACAATCCTAAATATGTTGACTGTCAAAAATGTTGACAGCCCTCCCAATTGGAAGGACTTTCAACAGTGTAACAGTTTTGGAAAAAAAATTGGGCTGAAAAATAGAAGTTATTGACTTTTATATAAGAATTTGGGCTGCCCTCAAACAAAAAAAATTAGTTACAAACTTGTAAATAAATTAAGAAAAAATTGGGCTGTCCTAAGCAAAATATGTAGTGCCTATAGAATTTGCCTTGATTAAGCTTCAACTGAAGCTATGCATCTTTTTTTAACTTGTAAAACATATCACCGTGTTTCTCCTGAGGATGTAAGGGCAATTATTGGAATGATATAATTAATATAGATGGTTGTAAGTTTATTTTTGTAAATACAAATCTATTATTTGGTAGAGAATCAAATGAAGAGAGAATGGGGGAGAAAATAATTTGGCTCATCAATGAAAATGGTGTAACAGTAAAACAAATTTTGCTTGAAGGTATAAAAAGATTAGATGATTTATTTAAAAAAAATAACTTTTCTAAAAGAAGAAAATAAAATAATTGAAAGCTAAATTCAAATACTTGATGCATATATTCACTATTATATGTTCTTCAACTCAAATGATGTCTCTCCTCTCCATCAAAATTAAAGTCATATGAATACAGCTATAATATTTGAAATAAAAAAAACTTGCATGAAATAACTTTAGGAATAACTATATTTTCCATTCATCGATCAGGCGGGAGAAATCCAAGTCCAATGTATCATCATCCACCATGACCTCATTATTATTGATATGAGAGGCTTGGCCAACATAATCAACATTAATCCAACCATGCGTTTGATCTGCTAATGTGTTCGTCATTCGAAAGTTGTTACTCTTTTTCTGATTAGTTTCAGGAGGAACATGCACTCCTAACTTCACTTTCTTAATATCCTCTCGCTTGTTTTTGAGCTTCTTCTTGAATTTCTACAAGAAAACAAATATTAAACAGGAAAAAGGTACGACTAAAGTTAAATCATGACAAGTAGATAAAAGAGCACCAAGAACACAAATATGATTAAAATGCATTCATAATTCATATATATATATATATATATATATATATATATATATATATATATATATATATATATATATATATGTATTTTTCATGGTTCACTAGCGTAATTATTTTCTTTCTCCATCAAGTCATGATACACATGAGATACCAAACATGCACATGATACACATGAGATACCAAACATGCACAATAGAAGTAGTATTAACACAGATTAGAAAACATATATTTTTTTTCTCAATAGTAGGTTTTCACAAAAGAACTCAATGTAATATTAGTCTATTAAAATTTCTCCCTGAGTACACTTTGAAAATTAAAAATAAAATAATTCGTTTTTTTTTTCCTTATTTTTTTGACAAATTCAAAGTTATATTCCTATAGAATCTAGCTCTAAATAAGATACATTATGAACTTCGAAAATCTTGTGGATAATTAATAAACAAAGAAGTTATTGAAACAAACAAACAGACAAACAATCATTTTGTTTAATCAATGTCAAAGTTAGAGAGTAATTACCTGTAAATGGCTTGCAACATGTCTGCTTGTCATGCCGGGAACTGCCATTGCTTTTGTTATTTTCTTTGGTCCAGCTGCTTAAACCAACTCAACAATAATCATATATATTTTTGGAATAGTATAAGCCGTTTTTGGAATAGTATAAATATATATATATCTCTCTCTATTTTTATAATGAAACTTCAAAACTGTTCAAAAGTGAATCGTCTAAGCCGTTTGTAAATACTCAATTATTTATTTAAAAAATTAATATTACGTAAAAAATTTATTGAATTTTTTTTTTATAAATAAATCATAGGGAATCGACCAACCAAGAATAATGCCTCACGTCTTAACCACATGAGTTAGAAGAGATGTTTCCTTACAGTTATATAATATTATGTAGTTAAACAATTAGTTAAAATTTATTTAATAAAAAGTAAAAATATATCCACAATAAATAATAATTAAAATATATAAACTATTTTATAATAATATTAGAAAATTTTATTTTACGTGCAACGCACATACATTTACTAGTAAATATAAAGATTATAGATTTCGTACCTTTAATGCCAAGTAGATTGATTACATCGATAAACCTTTGGCAAAGTTCTTTTGTCCACTTCATTCTTGGTTTCATAAACAAATCTCCACTATTTTCCACTTGGATTAATGTTTCATCTTCAAGATGCATCGCTGGCTTAATATTGTTCCTGACTAACTGCCACAAGTTCTGTATCGAGTGCATTTGAATCGGTTTAACTAAATAATCACAAGCCCCAAGCCTTGTTGCTCTTATCACATCATCAATTTCTAAATCAGAAGACATCACTGCATATCCATAAAAAAATAAAATAAAAAATAAAAAATAAAAAATAAAATAAAGACGAGATAAATGATTATAATTTATTTATTTGTGAACTGAGGACTTAGTTACTACTTACTGACTACCGAAACGTCAAATTCACGGACAAGAATAGCAAGTAGGTCAAGTCCGTTCATTCCGAGCATATGAACTTCACATAACACAATGTTGTATGCATGTTTCTTTGAGCGCATAAGAGAGAGTGCTTCTTCTGCCCCATTGCAACATGTAACTGCACACAAACAAAACTTGTCATGCCAACAATAAATTTGTTGGATGGACCGAGGAGGGATTGGGATTCCGCTCTTAAGTATTTTCGTATATTTTTCGAAAGAATAATATTTTTTTTAGATGTTTTTTTAACTCCAACCATTTTTAAATATAATGAATAATACGTCCCCGTAGTTCGATCCACTGATCTTTCGCCATCCAACCGGGGTCTTATATCTCTTCTCGGTAACCACAAGGGTCATTCGAGTTCGGTCGAAAGAATAATGTTATTAATCTCTCCAAAGTATCTCTTCAAGTACTTTATTCCTCCTTATGTGACAACTGACGTGACAATTAATGTGACAGTTGACATATCAAATTTTAAAATAAAAATTTAATATTAACACTAAAAATTGGTTGATTAATTTTTTTGTTAAAATTTGTTATATCAACTGCTATATTAGAGACCAAATAATTCTATTTAACATTTTAAAACTTTGGAGAGATTAATAGCAATTACTTTTCCGGAAATAACAATTGTTGGATTGCATTTTCATCGGATTTGTTGCAAACATTTTGGATGTATAGAAGATGAAATTATGTTCGCAAGATGCAGATGAAATTATTAGGGACAAAGTTCTATAATGTATTGCTTGCTAATAATATTCTACTTAATTGACCCGACTAGAAAAATCTATATTCTACAATAGAATTGTCAGTCTAACAGCTATAGAGTATTTCCAACTTAGAATAAATTAATTCGTCCTTGGAGTTTGTAGAAACTTGAAAAAAAAAGATTTCGAAACTAAAAAAAGCATAGAAACATGAAACTCAAAACTATTTCTCTTGGTTCAAGTACATGGTATTTCAATTAACTAGGCTATGCTAAAGCAATATTTTTTAGGGACTTATCTATATATAGTACATATAACATATTTAAGGAACTTATATGCAACAAAAAAAAATTCTTGCCTGTCCAACAACCAGTGTTTTAAAAATCGAACCGAAGATTAACCTGGTGAGGATACTGAGTTGGATCAAATCGGTTCAACCGGTGGTTTAATTCGAGCTGAATCAGTTTTATAGACTTTTAATTTTAGTTAAGTATATTACATTGTACATAGCTACGCATATACTACTTATACTAAAATTAGTCAAAAATCATACATATAAACTTTTATTGAATGTAAAGTCCAAAAAAAAAGTCAAAAGTTTACAAAAAAAAAAAATTGGAATTGAAAAAGTTAGATTCAAACCTGTTTAAAATCCAGCTAGATCAGACGGTTCGGTGGTCTAACCATCCGAGTCGACAAGGTTACACAAAAGAAGTCATTTTTTTAAGAAAAAAATAGTGGATCAATATTAAACCATCTTGAAAAAAAGTACTGCTTTACGGGTTAACAGGTTCAACTGACCAGTCCAGTCTGGTCCGATCCGGATTTTAGAACACTACCAACAACAATGACTATCCCACTTCCAGTAGGAAAAGAGGAAGTACAATATGCAAGTTATAGCATAATTAGAGGACGTGTATACAAAAAGTTATTGCATAATTATAAATAATAACCTTAATAATGTGAAACATGTGAGTATCATACTTAATGAACATTAATTTAGAAGTAATCCAAATAGCAAAGACTGTGACCAAGAATATTACAATTTATATGTCATATTATCATAGTCAAGAGTAATAAGTTAATAAAAAATGAAAAATAATTTATGAACCGCAAAAATGACCGCTAAACAGATCGCATCCCCACCTATTCCCACATGCCCTCCCCCCCCCCCCCCCCACATTGGCTTGAGACTTTCCTTCCATATAGCGTCGGACCCGCCACCGCCTATGGGTAGCCGTTACGTGACCTGCCGGCCAGTGGCGGACCAAAGAACTACAGACAACCTAGCAGCTCTGATAAAAAAATTGATTGTTTTATACGAATGTAATCACATGCATATGTAGAATAGGACTAACCGGCGTGGTTGCATATCGACATCATCGTCTTCAGTATTTGTAAACATGTTATGTCTTGATCAACTAACAATACTCGAAGATCAAGTGGAGATCGATCCGAGCTCGTACTCGACACGGTCAAATTGTTCACCATCTCCATGCACAAATTTTGTTCCCCAAGAAATAATAGGTGCTTTAAGAAAAAAAAATTATTGGATGTTTATTTATCTCATAGTAGAGGCTATATATAGGAATCTGTATTATGGTATAAGATTCAATATGGTAATTAATAAATACAATATTCATTTGTATTACAATATATGATTGTATTATTATGTGTTAATTACCATATATGTATAGTATATTTCTATCATATACATGTATTTATGGTAAGTAAAAAGTCCTGCCTAAAATTTAGAATTTTCATAAAAAATTAATCAATTATTTAGGTTTCACCTAAATAATAATATGCACTTGAATAAGCATCATAAGATATCAAAGGAAGTCATTATTGACACTCCTAAAATGTCATCATATCATGTCCTTCTCTTTCTATGTATGCATAGATTAATATCAGATTTAATGTAGAAACATATTTAAGATTTGAAATATAAAAAATTAAATATTAGTGCATGATGATATTTTAGGAGTGTTAACAACCCTATTTTTTTGTATTGTTAGGAAAACTTTTATGATCTAACAATCAATAATAATTTTCTGATACAGCAGCCGGCTGTATCAAATTTTCTGATACAGACTGTGTATGACAAGTGGGCCTCCGGCCGGATGTATAAAATCTGTCCATGACGCTGTTCCAAAGATCCGTTTTCCTCGCAATATCCCTACATTCCTTCCCACTCCCCATCCATCCCGGAGGTTTTCGAAAACCATGAAACCCCTTTCCGAGGTTTTCAAAACCCCGCTCCTCGTCCGGATCTCCGTCCTCCTCTTCGCCTCCCTCGCCGCCTTCCTCCTCGGCAAGCACTGGTCCGATGGCGACCATCCCCAGCTCCTCTTCTACTCCGACTCCTTGTCGGACACGAATAATTCCCCCTCCGTCGCCATCTCCCCCAACTCCGACCTCTCTTTCAACCTCACCTCCCTCATATCCAACCAAACCCTAACCCTAGATTCTCCTCCTCCGACACCGTCTCCTCCTCCTCCATCGCCTCCGCCGCCTCCGGCGACGTTCGGCGTCGTCGACGAGAACGGCAACATGAGTCCCGACTTCGAGGTCGGCGAGTTCGATCCCGATCTGGCCGAGAGCAGCGACAACGCGACGGCGGCGACGAAGGAAGAGGGGGGAGCTAGGGCTAGGGTTCCGGTGGGGAAGTTTAGGGTTTGCGACGAGAGGATGAGGGAGTATATACCGTGTTTGGATAACGAGGAGGCGATCAAGGAGCTGGAGTCGACGGAGAGGGGGGAGCGGTTCGAGCGGCACTGTCCCGGGGAGGGGAAGCGGCTGGACTGCCTGGTGCCTGCCCCGAAGGACTACAAGGAACCGATCCCGTGGCCGAGGAGTCGAGACGAGGTATTTTGTTCTTTCCGATTCTCTTTTCATCTGGCTTTCCTCTCTTTAGATCTAGCAATTGGAAATTTGGAAAGTCACTTAAAATTATCAGCTGCAAATTCAACGGCATGAACCGTATATATTGCTCATTCCCTCCATCCTAGCACTCCCATTGCTGTATCCTTGCCCCCACTGCCCCGGAGACAACACGTTAGTCCCGAGACAGATCTATAGACGGAGGAACGGAAGGTTTACGGTATACCCTCTGTTGGATCCTGAACTTGTAGTCGAGAACAGAGGTTCACACAAGAGTTCCTCTTTGATATCCTCAATTTCGACGAAGAACTTATATAATATCTCTAAATTACAACTTCCAGAAAATGATTACAATGAAACGAAAATAAACTTCGTTCTTCCTTGCAAACTCCGTTGCAATAAGACAGAACGTATAGCAACGAAGGAGAAGAGAAGTAGACGAAGACAGAAACAACTTCTTGCTGGGGTGATAAGGATCACCGATGCTCAAAGCAAGATTCGTCCCACACGATCTGCTCCCAGGAACCAACAAGTTATGAGAAGAACTACTGGAACGCTCGCTGTCACTCATGTCATGAACTCGGACGAACTCCCAGACTCCAATGGCAGCAACATCAACCTACTCTTTTCGTCTCTCAATTTCGAAGTAAGTTCTCAAAGAGGCACGACGATAGTATTTATAGAGTAGGGTGGAAACCCTAACCATAATCCTGGCAGCCAACCAATTAAAGAAAGATATGAATGAATTAAATACAAATTCCACAAAATTTGGATCTGATTAATTGACTCAATCTTTCTATAACCGTTCAAATCCCGCAATTAGCGGAATCATGTGCCAACTACCCTCTTTGTGCATATGCGCACAGCAGCACAGCCACAACTGCTCCTGCGCGCATAAGCTAGTAGCGCAGCTGCTCATGCGAGCATGTCCGCAACAACCAAGAAACACATGCTCGCAATAGTGCAGAAGCGCATGTGCGCATACGCGTATAGCCCGCTCATGTGTTCGCACATGCGCCCTTGCTAGCAACTGCGCATGCAACTCGGTATAAAACGAGCGCACGAGCACAACATATGCGCACAAGCGCCATGCGACGATGATGACGTGCTAAGTGCAAAATGCACCATCAAAGCGCCACTTTGCGTCCGAGTTCGAGTCGCTTAGCTGCTAATGGAATTTTCCTAAGAGAGTGACAAAAAGCATAAATGCTTTCTTGAGGAGTTTAGCCTTCACCCTTCTAGAAAAATATTCCACATTGCATCCATCATTGGGCCACCACCCAATGTGCATCTCTCAACACCCACATGGTATTATATTTAGATACCCACTTGGAGTGTTTTTCAATGTTGGACTATCTTTCTAGCTTTGTGAGAGGAAACCTCACACAACCAAAGGAAAAACTCCAACACAACACATGCATTTCAAAATAAACTAGGACACGCCATAACAGATGTTGTCTAAATCACGCCACAACACATGCTATATTTGTGTCGGTGCAACATAGCTACATCTTATTCCAACCTTTGTTTTTTAAGTAGTAGCTATGGAATAAGCGGACACTGCATTATAAATAACATATTGTTGGGAATAAAAGCGAAAAGTATTCTCCAAGATGAGCGTCAACGACGAAACGATACCCGTCCACACCAAATACGATGGTTGACTTATGCAGAAAAATAGAGACCACACAATTCAAAGACAAAGACGTAAGAATTAAGTGAAAAATCCTAACCCAACTACAGAGAAAGTACACAAGAATTTTTTAGAGATTACATCCAAGAAGACCCGAGAGACCCAATTTCTCTCTGTCTTCTCTCTTTCTTTTTCTCTTTCTTTTTCTCAACCGTTTGGTAGTTACCCAACACCTTTCTTGAGCAAAATTAATTTTCTATACAAGGAATCTTAGGTCCCTTTATATAGCATGTCATGTGTCCATACATATCCAATCTTATGTAGGCATGACATACGTTTCCATATTTAGAACTCATTGACTAGGTAGAATTAAGACTTTGCTCCAATCCTATTATTACTAGGATTCCGAATATGAGTCAATCCTAAGACATTACGACACAAATACTCTTAACTAGAGTGAAGATTGAAATAAAAAGATTTGCTACTTCGTTTGCATTAATTCTACACCTGGTAATACATTACTACTATAGTACTATATATGACGAATGCAGTGGAAAGCACATGCATAACTTCATCCCTGACAACTACTAACATGCTTTTAGGTGAATCGGTATGGAACACATTTACACTTTCCATATTTATATCCAAGTCACTTTTTAATGTGTGCACATCAAGTGAGAGTACATTTTTTCACCCCATGATAATTATTTATTTGATGGAAGTGCCGCACCATTGCTTGAAGATAAACCTATTGTCTTTCAACCTTTCTTGACAAGATATTACACTGCAAACTCAAGTGTGGTGGTGGAAGTTTAACTGTTTGTTGCTTTCTAGAAAATTATTCATTTACTGGCACAAAATATTTTTTAAGGTATGGTTTAGCAATGTGCCACATACGCGCTTGGTCGAGGATAAAGGCGGACAAAATTGGATTACGAGAGATAAAGATAAGTTCAAATTTCCAGGAGGTGGAACTCAGTTTATACATGGAGCAGACAAGTACATTGATCAGATCTCTGAGGTGTTTTGATTCTGACAAATGGCCTATCTTTTTCCACTTATTATTCAAGTATTTTGGAACCACCACGTCTCATTAGTTACCTATATATGCAGATGGTGCCAGATATTGCATTCGGTAGTCATACAAGAGTTGTGCTGGATGTTGGATGTGGTGTGGCCAGTTTTGGTGCTTTTCTACTTTCACGAGATGTGCTAACCGTGTCAATAGCTCCAAAAGATGTTCATGAGAACCAAATTCAGTTTGCTCTTGAGCGTGGTGTTCCTGCAATGGTAGCGGCTTTTGCAACACGTCGTTTATTGTACCCAAGCCAGGCATTTGACCTAATTCATTGCTCAAGATGTCGAATAAATTGGACCAGGGATGGTATGTCACTATCTTTTCAGACCTCTGTGATTTAAGTATTGTGCTAATTTACAGGGTATTTTAACAAACATATGCATACACATTATGAAATGTCCTTATTTCTTGCTTCAAATAACCAGTTTATATATATATATATATATATATATATATATATATTCTCAGTTTCAGTATGCCAAACTTGATATGTTCTCATTAGCGTTTCATAAAATGTTACATCTATTTTTAGTTATCTCCAAGTCATGTTTTTATTTGGACTTGATGAAAATAACAAGAGTTCTAAATGCTTGGTATTCATTATTTCTTGCTTCAAATAACCAATTTATATATATATATATATATATATATATATATATATATATATATATATATATATAATCACTTCATGAACACAGATAGACTCTGCTTCCTTTTAAAAGCATGAAATTCGAGAAAATAGCTCCAAGAAGTTATTGCATCATCCTTAACTGGGTGGTTGATAAATGATAATGAATACCAAGCATTTAGAGCTCTTGTTATTTTCATCAAATATATATATATACATCCACAGTTTCAGTATGCCAAACTTGATATGTTCTCATTAACGTTTCAGAAAATGTTAAATTTATTTTTAGTTATCTCCAAGTCATGTTTTTATTTGGACTTGATGAAAATAACACGAGCTCTAAATGCTTGGTATTCATTATCATTTATCAACCACCCAGTTAAGGATGATGCAATAATTTCTTGGAGCTATTTTCTCGAATTTCATGCTTTTAAAAGGAAGCAGAGTCTATCTGTGTTCATGAAGTGATTTTAATTATATCCTATTCATACATGTTACTAGCATATTTCCGTTGGATTCACTAGTTTACAGTGAATTTAGTGCTTTTCCTGGACGAAAAGACTGAACTTTCAGTAGTACATACATTATTATACGAATAACACAAGATTTGTTGCTTTTTAAGCTACGTGCAATGAACTTAGTGTTGTTTTGCTTGCACAGTGTTAACAGGACATATGCTTATCTTATGCTGCCCCAATTTATGGGTTATACTGCACTAACGATTATTTCAGCTAAAATAGTATCATGTGTTCTTAGTAGAATCAGCATCGCAGTGCTTTGAAACTAACATTCCTTTGTAGATTTGATGTTACTGCTTTACGAACGAGTAGCTTTTAATGACTTTCGCTGATAAAATATTTGAGACAAATTTGGTCAGGCAGTTGTAGATTGTCTTGAGGTCAAAAATGCTGTCTCTTCATAAAATCACTGCAAAATATAGGGTCTGCTGTTTTGCCATATTCATCTACCGCAGTCTAATATAATTTTCCTGCATGATGGCTATATAACTTTTGGAACTACAGATTTACTGTAAAGTTATCTGAAAATTTTGTTAAATGTAGGTGGAAACCTTTTTTTCTTTATTTCTTACATGTTCGGAAGTTGTGAACCTTCTCTTCATGTTATATAAATACAAGCATATATGGTGCGAACTTTTAAAGTTAATGCCACTGAATCTCCACGTTCCAAAAAATATAACCCATTTGTTTTCTGTTTAGTAAGTGGTTTCTGCAGAGAAAAATGGTGAAAGATTTGTTATGCTGTGGATAGATGTTGTTTTATTGGCTTACACTGATTAACTTTTTAACTTATGCACAGATGGTGTTTTACTTCTCGAGGTGAACAGGATGCTAAGAGCTGGAGGTTACTTTGCTTGGGCTGCACAACCAGTTTATAAGCATGAGGAGCTCCAACAAGAAGCATGGAAAGGTATATCCACTGAAGTATTTTTGAAAAAAAAGACTGAAATATCTGGGTTTTTTTCTTCCGAACACGCTTCTGGTATTATTAATTGTTTATATTGCTGTTTTGTGCAATGTTGAGTACAACTGGGATATTGTTGCACATAGCTGGTGAAATTTGGATAATTAAACTTCTTGTCTTCTATAAATCAACTCAACTTCCATCAAGTTGATGACCTAGGCACTTCACTTTAGTCGACCGAGCTACATTACAGAAATTGCAAGCTTATGACTCCTTTTCTGATTTTAATTAGATAGCCTGAAATTCAGTTAAGTTTTACTTATGAGTCCATTTTTGTTCACCCACAAAAACTAATGTGTATGTTCACCCTCCAATTAAGTGTTGCCATGTGTCAAAAAAGAAGTCAAAACCACTTTGAATGTTCACAAAACTACTTCTAAAGTAGTTTTAGGTTGCATAAAAATGTCACGTGGCAACACTTGATTCGAGGGTGAACATACACCCTAGTTTTGGTGGGTGAACAAATTCAGTTAAGCTTTACTTATTGCAATAAGATTATGTTACACGCAGTAAGAATCTGGATGATCCCTCACATGCTTCCATGAGTTGCCACCAATACCTGCTGCTTATAGTTGCCAGAGTTCCTTAGTAGCTGCAGGACAAGCTCCTTTCTTCAGACACCATCAACATCTTTGACAAAGCTGCTGTCTTTTCTCACTTTGTGTGGGCATTTGTGGTGGTGGATGCAGGCCACGTGGACCTCCACGTGAAGTATGAAGGGAAATCTTACTTTAGAGGTGATTCTGGTGGGTGGGAGAGAGGAGAATTGGAGGGAACAAAAGGTGTTCATTGCCTTTTGGATGGATTATGCGGCACACTACCTAGCAAGAGATTACAAGTCCTCGATTGCACTCACCAGGTCGGGGACGTTGGACTGGGTTGGTTGCGAGAGCCTGCAAGTGCGACAGAGGAGGCAGCTTGGGCTAGGGTTTATGACAAATGTTTTTTCTAGGTTTTATGACAAGGCTTCTTTTGCTCATTGCTATCTTGTCTAGGAATTTGACTCAACACAGAGGGTTGACTTCAGGTTGACAAACGGGCATAATAGTTTCATCAATTCTTTTTAGGAGCTTTTCTTGTACTTCATAGTGGAACCCATTCTGATGGAAGAAGTTTCCGATGAATATGATGATGATGCACAGTGAACCCAATGTAGTTGTTGTTCTAGTCAGACTCAAACTTTAGAAAAGGTCGTCTAGAACTCGAAGGCTATTCACATTGTGTAGATGTCACGTTCATCTTTGTGTAAAGATGCAGCATGCTAATACTAACATATTTCCTTTTAACCACAAGATTCCCTAAAGAATTCAGTTCTTAATAACGTTTTTTCTCTCATAGTATGTGATGCTAACAAGTGTATTTCAATTTAGAGATGGAGGACCTTACAACTCGAATTTGTTGGGAGCTTGTAAAGAAGGAGGGATATATTGCAATATGGCGGAAGACTTTAAACAGCACATGCTATATGAACCGTGATTCTGGAGTCCAGCCTCCACTATGTGATACTGAGGATGACCCAAATAGTGTTTGGTATGTGCATGACCTTTCATTCTAACGTGTTGCACAACAAAAAAGAAAGGTTTATTAGTGCTCAAAAGATAAAAGGACTAAAAATTCCTCTTGAAGTATGCCAGCTTCTAAGTAATCATGTATACGGAGTGCAAATTTGTCTTAATTGTAGGTTCTTGTACTCTTAGTAGGTACTCGACTATTTTCCTTTTAATTGATCATTATACAACAAGAAAGCCTTTATCCCAAAATTTTGGTTTGGCTATTTTAATCCTTTTCTTCCGTTCAGCTCCATTAAATATGATCTCCTCCCTCTATAACTTTAACAAAGAATGTTTTCCACTAAAAATAGTCTGAATATGTCCTTGTAACATTTAACAAGACTCTTTTAACTTTTAGTTTCACTCGTGTATTTTCCTGATATTCATGCAGCAGTTCATGTAAAGCCCAGGGAAACATATCTCGTGCCATCATGATTAGTCAATCATAACATACTGCCCAGATTCTGTAGTTTGCTTGTAGCATGCATTGTACAATGAATATGTTCACCAAAAGTTAAAAGAGACATCAATCATGACTATGCCTTGTTGTCAATATCTTCATTAGACTTGCTTTATGCAGTTCCGTGTGAAGTTTTCAATATGGTGTATTTAGCTTTCCTTATCTGGTTTATATGTTTCTTCTGTGATTTCTGCAGGTATGTTAACCTAAAAGCATGCATCAGCCGACTTCCCGAGAGTGGAGATGGAACAAACCTTACAGCATGGCCTGCTCGTCTACAAGAGCCACCAAAGAGGCTCCAGGGTGTAGAGATGGATGCATATATATCTAAAAATGAACTCTTCAATGCAGAACTAAAATTTTGGAATGAGGTTGTTGAAGGTTATGTGCGTGTTTTCCGGTGGAAAAAGTTGAGAATGCGAAATGTCATGGATATGAGGGCTGGATATGGAGGGTAAGTTATCCTTTTTCTTGCATGTGACCCCTGAAGTGTTAGCGAGAAGCCGGAAGGTGTAGTAAGTTACTATAGAGGAATTTCAAACTACCTGATACAGGAGCTAATCATAAGAAGTGCAATAGAATAAAGATAGGGAAAAACAAGAAAAGGAACCAATAATATGTTATAAGTGAAAGCCAGAGTAGAATTTCATCACTTGTCCAATATCAATATGTCTCGACATGATAACAACAAATATCTATTCAAATTTGCTTTACCTCTCGAGTTTGCTATCTGATTGAACTATTATTATCCGATTAGATCACTATATGGATTTATCAAACTAATGACTCCAGGCATGCTTAATGTTACGTAAAATCTAACGCATGAATGAATATGAGTGAAATAGTGTTTTATAATTTGGAATACCTAAGATGCTCTGACACATATTCGTCAAGAATCACACTGTCTGTATGTCTGGTATTTTTCATGGATGCAGTTCTCCAGTAAGCCGATGTGCGTCATAGTTTTCAAGCAGCTAAGGGTTGTCGGACAAAATATTTGTGCAATATATTAATATGGGTTGTCGGACAAAATATTTGTGCAATATATTAATCTGGATGTCATGAATAATTTGTGCACCCTTGTATCACAATGAAGGTCACACAAGGATAAGTTGAAGTTGAGGATGCTACTAGATTTTTTAATAGTCTATGAGAAAGCTTGAGGAAGGAAGGATAAACGAGAGAAATCAGTTTCATAATGTTTCTGCTAGAAGTGTTTAGGTAAATGTCGACACTTAAAAAAGAAAAAAAAAACTTCCTTTAGTCCCACATTGTATGGTCTAAAGAAGGATGTCATAACTTGCTCCCATAAATGTAGGAGCCAAGCCCATCATCCCAACATGAAAAGGGGGAGGCCTAAGATAGGCTAGTTTTGCCATTCACGCTCGAAAAGCCTAAATGGCTCGCTTCGCCGTTCAGGCAAGATTTAGCTCTGTCGTAGAGACGAACTTTCAACCTTATCTTTGCTATTCAAGCATGCTTTCAACCAACATGGCTAGATCCACTGCACAGGCGAACTTACATGCCAAATTGGCTAAATGAGCTAGTCTTGCTATTTAAACGAGCTTCTAAGCAAAGATGGCTATCTCCGCTTTTAAGCTAAGACGACTATCTCCGTTGTTGGCTAGCTTCGTTGTTCAAGCGAGCTTCTAAGCTGACGACCTAGCCTCCTTGTAGGCATAGTCTCTCCATATGGCCATCTAGCGTCACAAGACGCTAACTCCGTTGAGTAGATATCCGTTTCATATTGTTTGACCTATTCCACAAGTATGATTTTAGTCCAAGTTACCATTTTTGAGGCTAACATGCCCACTAGGTTAGTGGTCTATTATTGCCACTTAGTATGGGATTACTCCCCATAAAAGCAAGGAGCCTACGGGCTAGCCCTACCGAAGGATTTAGCCCCGCTATATGGGTGCTAAAATAGCAGTTATCCCCCAACGGAATTTCATGTAACAATTATGCCCCATAGCACTACTATAAATAGCCTATTCTTGGGTTGGAACATGGGACACTTTTCTTTTAGATAGAGGAGATCGCTTGCTAGAGCACATCACTAGCTCTAAAAGTCTTCTTTCCAAAGCTCACGGGACACATACAAATGAGAGATCCCCAAGGACATTCTTTGGGTCATCCATGTAAGCCTCTCGGCTCTTAGCCATTCAGCTGTAACGAAGAGATCGGTCTCAAGCGAATCTGATCTCTTTCAAGCCACATTGGCTATAAGCTTCCCTGCAGAAGTTTTCATGGCTACGTTCTGTGCTACTCCATTAGCCTTTCGGCTTCTCATCAGCTCCTTGAGCTCCTCGGCTACGTCCCATGCTACACTACCTTCCTTTCAGCTTCTTTGAAGAACGTCAGTCCAATTGTCCCCGACGGCTCCCAAACACCAAGTGCTGTTTCAAAGGTTGTCCCAAGCACCCCGACCCTTTTGGAGAGATTTCCCGCAAGAGAAGGATCAGTCCCGAGTGCCCCTGATCCCTCCAAGGATTTTAAAGCCAAATCAAGATTCTACGCCGCAGGCCACACTAGGTGCCACGCCGCCAGCTACGTCCAACGTTACGTTAAGCGCTACGTCACAAGACTACGCAAGGCAGGAGAAAGCCACTGTCTTGTCATGGGGTCGTCAAAGGAGTAAAGCGGTCACGTGCTGCCTGAATGGACCTCCATCGACACACTTCCCCGAAATATATTTCTTGTAGAAATTATATTGTAAATCATTTTCGAGAGATTCTTTGTAATCTTATACAAATTAAAAAGTTTGATTATTTTGAGATCAAATTTTAATGCTTGTAAATTGAGTGTTCATGTAGTAAAATATCTAATAGGATTAGTTGTTAGGTTATCTCAAGGTATTTGTTTAGTGTTCGGATAAGGCAAGTGCGCTGGTATATCTTATAGTGGTATCTAGCTTTAGCTTGAATAGAGTGGAAATTATGTAGTTGTTTTTCAGGCCTGAAAGTATTTTAGTTCAGCTTGAACAGAGTGAAAGATTTATGTTGACAATTATGTGTTTCGACTTGCCTGTACTGTTGTGCTTTTTACATATATCTCATTTTACATGTGTCCTTGTGTTCCCCTATATTTTATAGAAATATAAGCGAGTAGAACTTGCCTATATCTCATTACACGAATTTATGGGTTCCGTATTAGCTTCCCGCCTTCGTCTTTTTGCTATTTGCTTCATAGGGACCATTTGATTTGGTTGAATTCTAATTGCTTGAATCCAATTCAGGAATTGAAGCAATTCAAGGTGTTTGGTTAGGATTAATTGAGGAATTCGAACTCTATTCCAGTTTTTGTATAAAAAAAAATCTAGAATCAGAATTAACTCATATAGAATGAGTGAATTGCAATTCCAAGAATTTTCAGACAGACATATGAAGAAGTGTGATGAAAAGGCCATCTTTCTGGAAATTGGATATAAGTTCAAGCTAACCAAGCACATGGGATTTGGAGCAATGTTTGCAGCATTTGTATCGAAACCGTTATCAGATCCTTCCTATTAATATCCGGATCAATGGTATGGGCAGTTTCGGATCGAAGTATCGGATATTTTGATATCGAAAAGCAAATAATTATAAAAAATTTAGAAAAAAAATATTTGATACATTTAGGCATAATTATAAGTAGTATATATGTTGTTTCTCAATAGTTTTGAAATTGAATGCAATAATAGTTATGCAATAATAGTTATCCTTACTGATTGGTTTACCTGCGATAAATAATTTTTTTTCATTTACATGCTTTTACAACCTTATTATGCTTTTACATCCTTGCTGATTGGTCTTTTTCATTCAATTTTTTTCTACCGGAATGACCGGAAAAGAAACCCCTAACATCGGTATACAATCGGTATCGGTAGTAGTCGGTATCGAATCGGGACATGCCAAACCGTATTAACTGTATCGGATCGGTATCGGCCGATAATGCAAACTATGATTTGAAGTCCTCTTCATGAAATTCCAATTCAATCTAACAACACATGCAATTGGATTCTTGGAATTCCAGAGATTCCAATTCAAGCTAACAGATTGCATGGCATTGGAATTGCAAGCCATGATCCTTGAGTTATATACTCCGTTAAAATTAATGGATTCCAACAATTGCTGGAATCGGAATTCAAGCTAACAAAAAAGATTATATTCCCAAAGCATAGATTTGATGTGCGCCATTTTGTGATCACTTCGTGCACTAGCAAGAAACTTCCAAAATGTTCTACATTGGTTTTTAGGCATTAGTGATATGAACAAAAAATTCTGTATTCTTCATTCCAGGGGCTCAGTAATCTAGTCTGTTTTGGTAGTTTCTGAGATCAATTAGTGACATTTAATGGTGCCATAAATACACGAGTTGATGAGTTCAATGTAATTCTCTAGATCATAGCTCTGTATATAGGAATTTAAGAAGAAGGCCTTTCTTTAGCTTTATTTGGTTGAGCAGACTGTTCTTTATATTATTTTGCAGGATGACTATTTTTTCTTTTCCTTTGTTTTGATTTTTTTTCTGTCTTGTGTTAACTTTTTTGTTTCGTTACCAAAGAAAGATCTGATTTTAACTTTACTTTATTGAGTAAGCCATCACTGGTTTTAAGTATTAAATAAGGATATGGATCTCGTTAGGGTTACAGAGGACATGGCCCTTAACAAAGCCAAATGGAAGAAGAAGATTCAAACAGCCGACCTCAGAAATTTGGGATAAAGGCTTTGTTGTTGTTGTTGTACCAAATAAAGTTATGATATTATCAGTTAGATCTATTGATCATTCTTTCTTGACAGTCTTGATTTGGATAAGTGTTGTTTTGTTGTATATAATGCGTCTTCATGGGATTTGCCATTTCTTTTTTGCTTGATGGTTTTAGTATGCCAGCATTGCATCTTGATAGCATCTCCTTTGTTTGCAGGTTTGCAGCTGCACTAATCAATCAAAAAATGAATAGCTGGGTGATGAATGTTGTCCCTGTTGGTGGGCCAAACACTCTTCCAGTAATATATGATCGCGGTCTCGTAGGAGTAAGCCATGACTGGTACTTGTTACGCCTATGTCCTCTGATTAAACTGAGAACAATTTTCTTTTTTCCTTTTATTTCTGTATTCTTCCTTCTTTTAAGTCGGGTAAGTGAACATGCCATATATGCGTTTCACTTGGATTGTCATAAGACCTTGAAACTTTTTGTGGGTCATGCCAATAATACTTTGCAGTTCAATCAGAAGACAGGCATGCGTATTGGGAAACCACTGGAATTTATAGCTTGCATGAGTCAAAATCTCTAGACTGTTATAGCTAATTAACTTAGCATCGAATGAGCTGATAACATGAAAAAAAAATCTTGGGATAGAAAGCTGATTTGATGTGCCAATTTTATTATCTTCTGGTTGAAACAACTTATGCACTGTAGTTCAGTTTTGTAGCTTATTACATTTTGTGAATTCTCCCAAAGTTTTGTTAATGTTGAATCTTTAGTGTAACCTATCCTGAAAGTATAACCTAGAGCATACCAGGATCATACATTATCTCCCTTCCTTCAGGTTCCTCTAGCCATATCAACTCTCTCGTAAAGGTAGAATCTCACTACTTTCTTTTTCCCACTACAGGTGTGAGCCATTTGATACGTATCCAAGAACGTATGATCTCTTGCATGCAGCTGGTCTCTTCTCGCGAGAACATAAAAGGTGATATGTCTCTTCATAAAAAGAGATTTACAATTGCACTAGCTTTCTATAAATTTACATTTGCACTAGATTTTTTAGATATGATTTTGGTCCTTTTACACTGAAGGAGGTCAAGTTGGAAACATACGGACCAGGTCTTGTGATTATTGTCATATTGGACGGAAGCACGGACACTCAAAAAATGTGGGCCATATCGCACGTATTGGACACAACCCGGACACACACACACCCCCCTTCCCCGCTGATTTGTGGTCCCAGAATATGGAGTCATTGAAACGAATCAAATCCCAAGAATGCTACTGCTAAAAAAAGTCACTAATTGACCTAATTCATTTTGCATTACTCGGGGTTGTTAAGGCCACTTTCATTATTTGCACACTTTTTCAGTTCCTCCATGCACTACAAAGTCTTCGTTTGGGATTGTCGCCACTTTTCAAAAAAATAACAGCAGAACAAGCTTTTGACAGCAGTCTCCCAACTCCTTTCAAAACATGTCCCAAGGTGGTGGTCTAGTTGTAACCCTTAGTAAGGGAGGGGAGGGGAGGGATGGGCACGGATTCAAATTCCAGGCCGGACAATAATTTAATGGGAGGGAGTCTTGGTGCCTGGTGCCAGTAGCCCATGACATGGACTGTGATTAATGACCGACCGTATCTCCATAAAATAAAAATAAACCTGCCCCAAAATTGAACAAGCTCTCCAAGAGTTTTTTGTTAAGCATTTATGACCGAAGTCCTTTTGGAACTGCTTTTCGAAAAAAAGCAGCAGCAGAAGAGCCATGATAAGCAGTCCCATGCCCGGCCTAAGCCTACATCATGTTTCCCTTTGTAACCTCTTTGTTAGTAAAATTTTTCGTGCTGAAGTAAATTTTCATTATGGATTTGCACATAATGTTCTAAATTATTCATATTTGTTTAACCATGAACAATATTTTGTCTAATTGCTCTCTCTCTGTTTAACAATCAGGTGCAACATCTCTGTCATTTTGCTGGAGATGGATCGCATACTTAGGCCTGGGGGGCGTGCTTACATCCGTGATTCCCGGCCTATCATTGAGGAGATGAAAGAAATTACAGAGGCCATGGGATGGAGAGTTGATCTTCGTGACACATCTGAAGGCCAATATTCGAACATGAGGATTTTGATATGCCAGAAAAATATGTTGAGAAAGTGAGAAAAGTCAGTCTTTACATTCGAAAGAAAGATCACCCCTCATTTCTCTCCACTTCTCGGAGGATCAAGAATGAAAGACATCCATCCCAGACTAGGGAGCAAATTATGTGTGTGTTTGCTTTTGGGGGTTATCAGTGTTACACAGATATAGCTGATTCATTGTTTCATTAAGTTAAACATTTTTATTTTGGATTATACTAATTAAATTTTGGTTTTATACCAAGTAAGAGTTAGTTCAAAGTGAAAATTAATTTATTGAGAGTTGCGTGTTCACCCAACGGCATGACATTGCTGGAATTTGATCATCTCAGGTTGGTTGGTTGCAGAAAATTCGTCGGAATTAGTAAATGATTTGGTCAATACTTATTTTCTTCCCGCGGTAGAGCACTATTATTTAGGCTGGATTTAAATTTGCTTATGGTACATTTGCTTATTTATTTTATTTTGAAAAGCAGTCCCAGCCTCTTCTCTCTTAAAAGCTGTTTGGTAACACATAATCTACAGATTTTATTTTAAGCCTATGCAGAATAGGGAGAATCTCACATAGACTAAGTTCTATACGACGAAAATGACATGTTGAGTGTTGATTGTTTTCTAGTTTTATAGGACGAAAATGACAAATGAACAATTGTTCTATACGACTAAATGTCAAATATTCGAGTTCCTTCTCCTCAAGAGTTGGGTGTTGATTGTTTTCGAGTTTTATACGACGAAAATGACATGTTTGGAACTAAAGATGCTCGTCTTTGTTGTTATGTCAAAAAATAACGGAAGCACACTAGATAATCTCTAGCTCTACTTTTGTATTGAGGTTTCAAAACGGCTCAAAAATGAACTGTCTAAATCGTTTGTAAATTCTCAACTATTTATTTAAAAAATTAATATTACGTAAAAAAATGTTGGAAAAAATAAATTTGTTATAAATAACGTCATGAGGAATCAAACTTGGCTAATCAAGAAAAAGTCGCTCACATTAACCGCATGAACTAGAAGAGGTGTCTGATTACAGTTATATAATATTATGTAGTTAAACAATTAGTTAAAATTTATTTAATTTTTAATTTTTAATTTTTATAAAAATTTAATTACGTGAAGATATACGTACAACTTAGATGGTAAGTCTTTTCAAAATTTTTTATAAAGAGTAAAAATATATCCATAATAAATTATAACTATAAATATATTTAAATATTTAAACTATTTTATAATAATATTATAAAATTTTATTTCAGTGCAACGGACGTACATTTACTAGTAAGTATATAAGGAGCTTCTTATTTAATGTGTTGAATATAGCCTAGTTTTTCTTTTTTTTTTTGGTAAAAAGAAGGGCTTTAGACCGAGTTCCTCTAACCATTTTGGTCCAACCTAGGTCCTTAGGTTGGGTCAGCGTGGGCTTGAGTTGGAGAATTTGGGCCGGAGCGAACCCAATTGGGTTCGAAGTGAAAATTCAGAATGATCGGTCTCTCAATTGCAATTCTCCTTATAAATTACAACACTGTTCCCATTTTTTCCCTTCTTTCTCATCCTCTCCTAATACTTAATTGTTCTCCGCCTCCCTCCGCCTCAATCTCCGCTATCGCCAGCGACTCTTCTACCAACAGCAGATCGTCAGGTTACTACTTGAAATCCTGACCATTGGATCTTAAATATACGGTCAATATACCATCTTCTTCTTTCTAGGGTTTCCATTTCACGATTCAATCGTATTTTGTTTTTTATTTTTTTAGAATTTTTTTATAATGATTTCAAGAAACTATAAAGTATTTCTCCCTTGAAATGGTAAGAATTGAACTGAGTTCTTTTGGCAGTCATACTTCCCGGATCTGAACGACCAAGTGGATATTTGGGGTATTGTTTTATTTCAGTGATTATTTGACTACCAAAATTAATTTAATTTTTCGTTTTGTTTAGATCCAGAATTGACTGATAATAATTATTTGTATTGTTATGTCATCTTTGTTGGTTTGATGCTACTGCCAATTCTGCGGTCAGTACAAACCGGTTTGTTATCTGAGTCGTCAACTACGTTGCATGTATACAAATACGACACGACGTGGACACGGAGATCCGGACATGTCGCTGGTTTTGGGACGTGCTTTCTGCACTTTGTTGTCTGTCTCGTGTTTGATACATGTCTGATGCCAGGTGATGCTGACCAGGGCCGGTCCGGGGGGGTGGGGGGATCGGGTTGTCCTAGCCCTAGCCAGAACTACTATAAATATAGGTTTAAGTTGGGTTTAGGCTTGGCCGGGCTCTAAGAAAACAATCGAGATTGTTTTGCCCAAGTCCGAAGTCTTGTCGGGCTTACTCTTGGGCCGGCCCTGATGCTGACACGATACCTTCTTTCTAAGGGGCTATTTGGACGTATGAAAGTGAAGATGAAAGTTCTTCACTATCTGGATTTTGAGAGTGTTTGGATGAAATTGGATTTGGAGATAAGAACTACAGTCAAAATTGCTTCTGACATACTGTTGGGTTAATGCCATTTCCGAGTTACAAAATATCATGTATCCAAACATTGGATGTTAGGATATTTGTTGTATATTTTTCAATATGCTTGAGTTTATTATTGTAAATTAAAGAATCTAAAGAATAAACACTGAACTTATTAATTTGAAATACTATAATATTTGCTAAAAAGGGGAATAGCACTTTGTATACTAATTAAATAAGACCTTGTTGGGCACGCATGGATAGTTGGATACACATGTGGAATTGCTTTCTTAAGTGTTACTCCATACCATGTAATATTTTCTACAAGACTTATGTTTTTTGATGACCTTCACTAGTTAATACTTAGAAAGTGATCGGAGATGGATTAGTTATACTTTGGCTGAGCATTGCACATCTATACTCTGTTCTTTTTTCTTTCTTCGTGTTTTGTAACTGTGGTTATCTTATTTATTTGTATAACGTCCTCAAAGATGCTGTCTACTTCTTTCATCCTAATTTATGGAATAAGATGTACCTTGACCCTTTAAAATACTAAAATTGGAGTAAGATGCTGTCTGCTTTTTTTCATCCTAATTTACGGAAGTAGGGAGATGGATCAGTAGATGAGATACGAGTGATTGATGGTTAAAGAGAGATTAAGGGGGGAAGAAAACAAGAATAATAAATGTTTGGAGGGAACAACTCCTCCAAATTTACTAATTAAACTCTCAATGGAGTTATAAAATTCTCAATTTCCTAGTAGATAACAATTGTGGCTAAAGGTCTTGCTTTGTATAACCATATAAAATAAGAGGAATATGACTCCTAAACATAGTTTGCAGTATCGGCCAATACCGATTCGATACGGCCGATATCGATACATTTTGGCATGTCCCGATCCGATATCAACCGATACTGACCGATTCCGACATTGGGGGTCTCTTTTTGGGCCAATTCAACAAAGAAAATTGAATGAAATAAGACCAATCAACAAGGGTGTAAAAGTATAGTAAAGTTGTAAAAGCATGTAAAAGAAGACAACTTATTTATCTCATGTAAACCAATCGACAAGGGTGACTAATATTCATTCAATTTCAAAACTACTAAGAAAAAACACTGAAAATACTTAAAATTATGCCTAAGTATATAAAAAATATTTTCTAATTTATTAATAATTATTTGTTTTTTGATACCAAAAATCCGATACTCCAATCCGAAACAGCCAATACTATCGATAACGCAGTACTCATAGTACTGGTTCGATTCCGCTATCGATACTACGAACCTTGCTCCTAAGACCTATTTACATTGATCATAGTGATTGCTTTCTACCATTGGATGGAGTAACTACATAAGTTAAGAGACACCAATTCTTTGGAGTTTTCATGCTTCCTAGGTTGTCAATATGTGTATCTTACTCGTAAGCATTTTTGTAATAATGGTACTATTATCCTTAGATGCATGAGCTTAAAATGCGTAATCATAGATTTTTTTCACAAAACTCTCGGTTTTCCTTGCTTAAGTTTTTTAGTTGTTTTCTTCGATTTGTGTAGTGTACGGCCCGATATGAACTGTCCAAAATAACATTAGGACATCCCATTATAGGTGTCATGTCTGTGTTAATGTGTCCCTATTGTGTTTTGTGACCCATATCACATTCTTGTCCGTGCAGCCTTGTCTTAACTCTTAATTCTTAACTGTTAATATGGCATCTCCACTTCTATGGATCTTTCATAAATTTTCCAGGAGCTATGCTCCATCAAAAATTGATCTTTTATGGATTTAGTCATGTGCTATTGGATTACCTCCTGCCATTCTCTGCTATGTTTACGCCGAGGTGGACCAAATTCTCTCATGATTTTTGGATGCAAACTTAAGTTTTGTAAAGTAAAACAGATGGACGGTGTGGCCATTTTCCTAAAGAAAGACGCATACAAACTCAAGTTACTTAAAAATATTTATATTTACAGATAGCGTTTCCTACAAAATTTTGACAGAATATTGATTGAAAGAAAGGGTAACATAAGTACGTATAGATATGTAAGCAATATTAAAGACAGAGAGAAATCTAATATCATCTTCTTACAAATACTGCATAAATAAGTTATCTATATATTCTCGTTTTTTGTCCATACTTGCAAAATGTTAATAATGTAACGAGAGGAAAGGAAGCTTATGACATTGATTCAAGGATAATCTTATAAACATGTATTGTGCATATTGATTGAAATTTCCATGGCTATTATCACAAACATCAAAGACGAGTATAGGGGAAAAATGCGTTTGAAAGTTAACTTTTGGATCCATCCAGAAACATAAAATAATATGTGAACAACAAGTTTAAACTTTTTTGGCGGAAAAACAAGTTTTGTGGCTATCTTTATTTTAAGTGAACTCAAATGTGTAGCCTCAAAAACATTTTTGATGAACTTTAAGACGAGTTTTGCTAATAATGTTCTCAGATTGGATTGGACTTTGGGTGTGTTCCCAATCTGCCCGATTACACTCCTAATTCTAGTTCACCCAACTATGGGTTCGAAATGTAAATTCAAAATCATCAGTGGCTTTTACGTAACACCCTTCCACCATCTGCAAATAATAAATTATAACACTCATTTTTTCCTTCATTTCTCCTTTCCTGATTGTTATTGCCTCCGCTGCAAATAATAAATTGTAACACTCATCCCCCCCCCAACCACCACCACCACCACCCCTTCCCCCTCATTTATCCTTTCCTAATTGTTCTTGCCTCCTCTCCAGTCTCCATTAACCCCCGTCTGTCTTCTACCAACAGACTGTCAGATACTTCAAGCCTGACCTTTGGATCTTAATAGTTAATATCCTATGGTCGAGATACCATCATCTACATTTTAGGGTTTTCAGTTCCAGAAAAGTGACTAGTTTATGATTAGGGTGGATTGTCTGTGGAAATTCGTATGATGACAGAAAGTATAAAGTTCGTCTCCCCTAGTCGGATAAGAATCGAATGACTTCTTATTCTTGATTTGCAGGTTAGGTATTTTCTAGCCTAGGGTTCCAACTGGAAATCATTTTCCATGTCGTATTTTGATGGATTTATATTTTGCAAATTTATAAATGAATGATTGATATTTGGAATATGATTTATTTCCTTTGATTATTTGACTATCAAACTCAAACTAATAGGTTTTATTTGTTATATTCAGAATTAAGTAATGGTAGTTATTTGTATTGTTTGATTATCAAGTCTTGTTGTTTTGATTGTGGTAGATGCCTAAAGTTCCACGATAATTACTGCTAACTCAACAATTGGTGCAATTGTTTACACAAGGGTTTTTAAAGTATGTTGCATGGACACACATATTGTTACGTTCCGGTTTCACAGAACCCAACGTCTTTATTGGACGTGGTGTCGTACAAGTCTAAATTGTATTTGTGCAAGTCATGAATGTGCCCAGTCGACGAAGCATCTCAAAGCAAAATTATTGCAGTAGAAATAAGCAAAAAAATTAATTGGATAATAGATATATGAGAACTATATGACAGTTGTCATTAGCATGCAACCTAACTATATGACAGTTGCTTGTGACATACCATTATAGACTATTTATGGTAAAACGACGATCCTTTCGGTGCAAGTAGTGAGTCCCATTGAAGGTCTCATAACCCTTGTGCTTGTACGTCAGCACCAATTATCCCTATTTCTCCTAAGCCGAATCGGTTTTGTGGTCGCAGATACCGTTCGTTCGAGGAATTAAAACCTTGTGCACAAGTTGTCCATGACCATTTATGCATATACAACTTAGCTATAAAACATAACATGCAGTGATATATAAATTTGAAATAATCTTTTTATTAACACATTCTCATTTCATATATCACATTCCTTGTGCCGTAACTCGCAAACTACCTTCTCATTCCAGGGTTAATACAACTAGTGACTCAATGCTTCCAAAATATCCCTTGCGACTTAATAGCCCCAATCAAGGTTGTGAAAAGCGCTAGGCGCCGCCTAGCGCCTAGTCCGCCTAGGTGGTGGCCTAGATCTAGGTGGTTCAAATAAATAAAATAAAATCTAAAAAATATACTAAAAATTGCAGAAAAAGTCCATAAAATCTTAAAATATGTATAGTGGAGCGTCGGGGGACTATGCGGCCTCCTAGGCGGACATCGGACGGGCACCAGGCGCCATGCGCCTAAGTGGTCTAGGCGGCCGCCATTTAGAACATAGGTCCCAATTCATCACCGGTGATCCAACGGTCCCAAAATAATCCATTTTCATAGAATAACTAGTTCAATGATAGTTCAATCTCATACAATTTTACTAGTTTTACGAGGTTCATTTATTCATCATCGCTTTCTTATACATATATATAATCTCTTTTATCTTGGTTCTTTTATTTTAGTATCATCGAACTTATAGGAATATAGCAACAAAGACTAACAAGAATTCTTTTTATTAAAAAGTGGAGATTCAGGAAAGCATGATCAAAACTACTCACATTTGAAGAATTGTCTTTCCGTCCCAATCATATAGATTAGTGAAATGTTTCCTTATTCAAGCCAACAAGCCAGCACAATGCCACCGTGCGTCGGCATTACACATACTACATGATACAAACACAGTGACATGAACACATCATAGTTTTTGACATTTGTAGTACATTTTGTGGAGTCTATCATGTTCGATATTGACACGACGCACAATGGACATGGCACCATCTTTATTTGAGTGTGCGTGCTTCCTAGGTTGTCCATATGTACATCTTTATCCAAAATTGTAATAATGGTACTATTTCTATTTTTCAGATGAAAAATAAGAAGTGGGTAAATTAAAAACTTGAAAAACGATTTGCATGAGGTTTAGTTAAGTACGTTGCATGGTCGCATATAGTACATGATACAAACACAGTGACATGGACACATCACAGTTTTTGACATTTCCTAGTGCGTTTGTAGAGTCTGTCATGTCGAATACTGACACAACACACCATGGACATGACACCATCTTTATCCAAAATCGTAATAATGGTGTACTATCATCCCTAGCTGCTTGTGCTTAAACTGTACAATCGTACATATTTTTACTACTTGGCTGCTCTTAATTCCTCAAGGTTGCCTAGTTGCTTTGGCTAGGTTCTGGCACCAGCTTAGAGGGATAATATTTTGATTGGAGAAGTCTAGCTGACTCGGGAAATTTACGAGTTGACAACCACTCATAATATTTGGTTAATCTTTCCATGGACCCTTTTCTATCAGAGTTCCATTTCATATATTTTGATTGGAAAAGTAGGAGGCAATTTGGGAAATCCTTTATATGATATATCCGTCTTCCGTCAAGCTTCAACTATGCAACTATACTGTGCTAGAAGAATTGTTGGTTTTCGTCTATTTTGGGAAAATATGAAGAAGTCATCTACTCGTTCTTAAATATTTAATAATTAATATAGTTTCTCTGCTTCTCTGTATGATTAATAAATTCTCTTGTGCTTTATCCGAACTTTATCTTTGTTGAATTAGCCATGTGCAGTTTGATTTATATGGTCTGTTTCCTGCTATGTTTACGTTGGGATGGACCATATTAATTTATGATTTTTGAACACAAAAAGGTTAACGTTGACATGGGGTGTGGCAAACTTACGAATAGTGATGATGGTATACTCATCGATCTTAGGTTATAACTTGATCATGAGCCCTGAATAAAGATATGGAGGAAGAATATATGTATATCCTTGTAATTTTTAAGTATTTTACACTTATTTTTAAATTTGTTGTTTTATATTTAAGAACCCAAATAATAAATAATGAACAAGGTTTGGAGAAACTTGTGTGTGTGTTGAGGTGTGGAGGTTGAGGCGTAATACTCTTCATCTTATGCATATCTTTAATTGAGTAAAATGAGCTAGGTCCTAGCCATATATTGGACACTTGGATATTGGATACATGTGTAGTTTTTAGTGTCAGATCCCTAGTGGATACAAGTATTTTTATTAGGAAGAAATATCATGCGTGCGTGACATACCACACTAGTTAGTATTGTTACTTGTATTACACTAGTTAGTATTGTTACTTGTATTCCTATTTTCTAACAAATAAAAATAAACTACTGCACATTTTTAATAATTGAAGATTGTTACTATACTACAAGATTGCTCTATTTTGATGGAGAAAACCCTCGGTAATTGATTTGTAATGCTTTATAGGTCTTATTCTCTCTTTCAGTTACTCTTAAATATGCAGTTCTCACAGAACTTGACTTTTATTTTATTTGACCTCCATAACGAATTATATACTTCTTTTGGTCGAGTTATCTTTTGGCAAAGAAGAGCAAGTCTTCTACTCAAATTTTGGCTCGTTTAAGTGTACGATCTCCATCATGTCTCCCCGTTGATCACCTCACCTCCATGAAACAGTTCGCAATGACTGGTACTCCCTGAAAAGTCGATTCTAAGAATTTTTGTTCACAATGACATGTGCCTGAGAAGTTAATTTGAAGAATTTTGTTCATCTACGATCTGAGTAGAAGATGCCTACATCCTCTGGAATAACTTTGTATAGGGAGCGGATATACCTATAAGGGGCTATAACTTGTTGATGCAGGACTGTAGTTTGTAATCCAACAGGTTCTAGCAATTCTCTGAAATGCAGACCCTAGGAAATAATGAAAAATGACTAGTACTTGAAAGTTGGCTATAAGTCATTAAATGAGGTGGACCTAAATCTTTAGTAACTCAATATATGAGAAATTGTCTGCCATCACATCCAAATAGTCTGCAGCCTCTTATTGAAGGACATTCGAGTTATTTCTCGGTGGTGGTTCAGTCTTGTGCTTACAGAATGGAAGGAGCACACTTTCATATCTACTAATTTTTTTTTCCTGCTCTGCTTAAGTAAGTTTTTCTTTTCTTGCAAATGTAACTGCCCCGCCAACCCGCAACCTGACCTCAAACATAATAGATAATCATATATTCCTGACAAAGGTTGAGTTGTTAATATGTTGAAATTTGTTCACTGGCATGATATATATAAGGGAGAATGGAATTCCCTACTTTGTAGCTGGAGGAATTACATTACATTTTCTTCTCTCGGTTTCAGAATGACAGATGTTGTGGAACCACCTTTTACACCCAGGGAGAGGCTTCAGAAGTATCAACAAATTTTCCAGAACACTCAGAAACACACTTACCTCAAAGGACGCTATGACAAGATAACATCTGTCGCTATCCCCCTTGCATTGGCAGGCTCTGCCTTGTTTCTCATCGTGAGCATTCTTCTAATGCACATTGTATCTTGTCTATGGTATGGATTTTTTTCCCCCCCCACTAAAATAATGTCCGTCTTTTTTTTTCACTAGGGACGTGGAATCTACAACATGTCTCATGGGATTGGAAAGAAAGAATGATAAGTAGCTCCAGCGTTTGGCATGGCATATGATGGTTGCTGGATTTTTAGTTCTTTCGTTCCAATAATTGTGTATTCCTGGACGTGGGACCTCTGTTTGATTTTGTCAGAATTTTGTTATCAATTTCCAAAACAAATGAATGCCTGGTACAGACAGACAATGGCTGACGGGTGGTACTTGCTTTTTTAAATTTATTTGTTGATGTTTCAGAATGATAGTATAATCAGCTCCGGGTTTTCCTTCCTCGCTTAATAAAATGGTGAGCTTTGGCATCAGTAGAATTAGGATGATTTAGCTATTGCTTTGGAGTATTTGATACTCAGGTTTCCAAATATCTGATATATTTTATTGATGGTTATTCTGGATGTTGTTGCTGGAGTTGATATAAGTATGACGAATTGTTTGTTTCGCTGAACTTTGATAATTTAAAATATATATTTTCATTTTCCTAGTCATTTTAAACAACTGTATGCGTGCAACTACAACGTTCATGGAGCTTCTCTTTTGCTGCACTTGCAAATTGCTAAACCACATGAGATGCTTTCGTCCGAACTTATCCTTGATTGGTGCAGCTTACTTCCCAAGCTCATTTTCTAATATCCAGTGACAAATCAATTTGCGAAAAAGAAGAAGCTTTGGTGGCCTAGGCAAATTATTAAAATGGAATCATGTTTCCGAGATTGGGACGTATATAGCCATTGGAATACTCTCTCTGCTAGAGTAGAATAGAGGACTGTTGGCAGCCCAGGTCTCTTGGATTAAATAGGGAATAACATGAGAAAAACATCGATACGATATCAAATTTTAGTTACTGTCATGTTTCCCCATCTTTATTATTTTATTAGTTTCTCTTTCCTTATTAGTTTTACTACATTTCTTTTTGACACGTGGCAGAAGGTTAGACATTTTGAAATCTAAAGTTTGATACCGATGTTTTTCTGTAATTACATAGAGGTACGATATTGATATTTTAGATAAGTATAAATGTCGACAGCTCATAGTTTACTTCTCTAAGAATGGAATTTCGTAAAGGAGACCATCCAAATTGGTTTGCTACTCAAACAACTTTGGCTCACGCGGAAGTGTGCACCAACATCCTCTTTTCTCATTTTTTTGGTCATGTCGAACAAATGACAAAATCTCAAGTAGTTGCCAAACGTTTTTTTTCACCCCCCCCCCCCCCCCCAAATTCAAGTGTTGGAGAAAAAGAAAACTAAAAAGTGTTTTTACACTTTTGAGTCTCAAAAAAGTTACAAAACTTATATTTGGATTTTAATAATCGACTTAATTAGTATTTGCATCTTGACTAATGGATGACTGAATTATCAATCATTCCGGTAAATACCATTTTTTTAATAATAATTTAGATAAGTATAAATGTCGACAGCTCATAGTTTACTCCTCTACGAATGGAATTCCGTAAAGGAAACAATTCAAATTGATTTGCTACTCAAACAACCCTGGCTCACGCGGAAGTGTGCACCAACTTCCTCTTTTCTCATTTTTCTTTTGCCATGCCGAAAAATGACAAAATCTCAAGTAGTTGCCAAACGGTTTTTTTTCTTTCAAATAAAAGTTTTGGAGAAAAAGAAAACTAAAAAGAGTTTTTAGACTTTGAGTCTCAAAAAAGTTACAAAACTTACATTTGGATTTTAATAATCGACTTAATTAGTATTTGCATCTTGACTAATGGATGACTGAATTATCAATCATTCAGGTAGATACCATTTTTTTTTTAATAATACAATCGAGTAAGTAGGAATAACTATTATTTTAAAATTTAAATATTAATTAGATCGATTATTCAAACAAAAACAAAGTGCTACAGTAGTTGGTGTTGGTTTTGTGGGGCCTGGATCCGGAAGGGAAACGACTAGGGGTGGCCCACACAGGAGATCCTTTCAGTTTGAGAATTGAGTATCCAACAAACTCCGCATGTGGACAGTCTGTCCTTCCTAAATGTTACATTCTTCTTCTTCTTCTTCTTCGTAGTTGTTACTCTCTTTTCTCATTAATGGCGTCTCTTCTAGAATCCGGATGGCTGGTAATTCCTTCTCCTTTCTCTACTGCTACCGCTACTGCGGATCTGTTGTTGAATCAACTTCGCAAGGGTTTATGGCTTTGATCTTTAATCTCATCACTATCAGCTCTCATTTTGGTGGTGTACATTGTAGTTTGATAAAAAATGTAGATTATTATGTTAGATGACTAATTTTTTGGAGGAACATCATGTGAGTGTGATTGTGCTGTGTAAACTTGATTTGTCTCGGTCGGGGTGATATAGTATTGGATTTACGAAACAGACATTTCTGTTATGTATTGCTCAGAGTGATAAGGAGTTAGACCTAAGTCTAAGTACTTGTAGGATACAAAGAGGATGATAACACAAAAGATGATATTTGATTTTAGGGGTTGAATAAACAATTTTGTATCTTGCTTGCTTGATTTGTTCCACACAACAAGCATTTGCTTACATAGCTATTTATAGGACTCAAGATACATCAAGAGCAATGAACACGACTCTTAGTATTCCTAAGAACATTCATGCATGCAACAATGAACATGACACAATTTGGTTTACATCTCCAACAATGCCTCCCGTAAACCAAATTTGCTTTTGACTCCTAAAGCTTCGATATTTCTTCTGAAGACTTGGCCTCCTAGAGGTTTTGTAAACACATCTGCAAGTTGGTCTTCAGTTCTGCAATATTCAACGTTAATTTCTCCTTCATGAACAAGTTTCCTTGGGAAGTGAAATCGCATGCGAATATATTTTGTCCTTCCATGTAGGACTGAATCCTTTGAGACAAAGATAGCTTATTTGTTGTCATAACAAATTGTTGTTGGTCCTTCTTGCTTGAACTTCATGCTTTATAAAACCCCTTTCAGCCAAATACTTTGACATGTTGTAGAAGATGCAGCAATATACTCCGCTTCTGTGGTAGAAAGTGCCACAATTGGCTGCTTCTTTGAACTCCAAGAAATAGCTCTGCTACCAAGGTTGAAGACATAACCAGAAGTGCTTTAAGAATCATCAATGCTTCCTCCCAAATCACTGTCAGTATAGCTGACAAGTTTGACAGAAACATTAGCTTGATAAAAATGCCATAGTCAGTAGTTTTCTTGACATATCGTAATATTCTTTTAGCTGCTTCCCAATGATTTGAATAGGGCTTATCCATGAATCGACTCACCAGACTTACTGCATACACAATATCTGGTCTTATGACAGTCAATTACATCAAATTTTTAACTAAACTTTGGAACATAATGGAATTAACAAGCTTGTCTTCACCATCTTTACTTAATTGCATTCCTACTAAGCATGGAGAGTAGACTGGATTTGCATTCTCCATCTTAAACTTCTTTAATATTTCTTTTGCATAGCTTTTTTGTGAAATGAAGATACTTTTCTTGGATTGATGAGCCTCAATACCAAGGAAATGATGTAGTTCTCCAAAGTCAGTCATTTCAAATTCTTTCATTGTGGAAAGCTTGAATTTCCTTAGCATTTTCATATTATTTTCTGTGAAGATAAGATCATCAACATAAAGATTTACTATAATAAAGCTTCCATCTGGTCTTTCTTTGGTGTAAAGAGTGTGTTCATATGGACATTTTTGAAATTCATGCTTCTCAAAGTATAAGTTGATACGACTGTACCAAGCTCTTGGAGATTGTTTAAGGCCATATAATGCTTTCTTCAATTTGTAGACTGTCTTCTCCTTTTTCACAAAGCCAAGAGGTTGCTCAAGATAAATCTCTTCTTCAAAGATGCCATTTAAGAATGCCGACTTCACATCCATTTAGAATATTTTCAGCTATTTTGAGCTGCAAGAGATATCATTAGTCTAACGGTCTCAATTCTGGAAACATGAGCAAAAACTTATGTATAGTCTTCTCCTTTCTTTTTCTTGTATCCTTTTGCCACAAGCCTTGCTTTTTTACTTGTTGGTTGAGCCATCAGGGTTCTTCTTGAGTTTGTACACTCATTTTATACCAATAGGAATCTTGTTTGGAGGTAGATCTGTGAGCTCCCACGTATCATTCTTCTCAATAGACTTCATCTCATTTAGTGCTTGCCTCCAAGTTTCTTCTTTATTTGCATCTTCAAATAAAATTGGATCTTCTCCTGCAAAGAAAGCAAAATAGACAGTATCATTTGATTCAACTTGCTCAGTTGAGTCATAATTTTTTTGTATACTTCTCATTTTTTTAGGAGGGCTTTGATGCACATCTTCTCTTGGTGAAGTTGGAGATGCACTTTCAGTTTTAGAGTCAACTTCTTCATCTTCTTGTATAAGAGTATGAGTTGTACTTGTATCACCTTCATAGGTTGAAGCTTCGTCAAATCGAACATCTCGAAGGATCACTATCTTCTTTGTTGCTGGATTGTATAACTTGTTGGCTTTATTTCTTTCACTATAGCCAACAAATATACATTTTTCTGCCTTGTCATCGAGCTTGGACCTTATAGCATCAGGAATGTGTGCATAGGCAATACTCCCAAAGATTCTTAAGTGTTGAACATTTGGTTTCAATTCGTACCATGCTTCATGAGGTGTGATGTTCTGTAAACTCTTCGTTGGTGATTTGTTTACCAAGTAAACAACACACGAAACAACTTCTGCCCATAGAGCTTTGTTCAGCTTCTTTCTACTGAGCATGCACCTCATCATGTCCATAATGGTGCGGTTCTTTCTTTCACAAATACCATTTTGCTGTGGTGTATATCTGGCAATTAGTTGATGCTTTATTCCATGATCTTTACAAAATATTTTAAATTCATTTGGAAGATATTCACCACCACGATCAGTTCTTAATGTTTAAATATGGAGGCCAATTTTTTTTCAACTTCAGCTTTAAAATCTTTAAAGGCTTGGAAAGTATCATTTTTTTTTGAGCAAATAAATCCATACTTTTCTTGAATAATCATCAATGAAGGAGATTAAATATAGATTACCTCAATGAGATTTAACTTGCATTGGTCCACATAAGTCTGAATGAACAAGTTGAAGTGGCTTCTTGGCTCGCCAAGTGGACTGCAACGGAAAGGAAGATCTATGAAGCTTCTCGATTTGACAATCTTCACAAACATCATCGATAGAATAGATTTGAGGTAGTCCTTTAACCATTTTCTTTGTCACTAGCTAGCTGCCTCAAACTTCTATAATTCAAATGACCAAACCTGTCATGCCATAGTTTGGAGCTTTCACTGTCAACACTACTGAAACATGACAAGTTAGAAGTCTGTAGTCTTAGGGGAAACATATTATTTTCTGCAATAGTAATATTTGCAACAAGTTGATTGTTTTTCGACAAGAAACAAGCATTGTTTCGGAAATGAATGTTAAACCCTTTTCTTAAGAGATAACTAGCACTTAGAAGATTGCTATTTAGTCAATGGTAGCATTCAATATAGCCATGACCGCTTCCTCTTTGATGACCACGACCTCGTCCTCTTTGTGAGCCTCTTTGTGGGTATCTGGAGTTGGAATTTTCTTCTTTTTTATTTTGGTTATTGCTATAATAATCCCTTCCTTTGCCATTAAAATTTAAACTTCGTCCTCGAAAATTCTTTCCTCTTCCACGTCTACGGTTCTGAGAAGAACCACGACCTCCCGTAGACGTGACATTAGACTTGAGAGCTTGATCAGGCTGAGAAGAAATACTTTGCAGTCATCTTTTGTTAATCCAAAATTCATGAGCTTCTAATCTTCCTTGTAGACTTTCTAAAGACAGAAATTCAAGATCTTTAGTTTCTTCAATAAAAACTACAACATGATCATATTTTCTTGGCAGACTTCGAAAAACTTTTTTAACAACTTTTTGAGTTTCTAAATTTTTTCCATTTGAACTAATTTGATTCATAATCGAGTTCACTTTTGTAAAATATTCTTCAATCTTTTCATTATCTTTCATTTTCAGCTTCTCAAATTCAGCCCTTAGAGCTTACAAGCGTACCTTTTTCACTTGATATTGGCCAAAATATGTTGTCTCAAGAATTGTCCACACCTCCTGGGAGCTTTTTGCCTTGAATATTTTCTCATAAACTAGAATTTCAATTGCTTTATAGATTTGGAAAAACGTCTTCTTGTCTCTTTTCCTTCAACACCTTTTTTTGTGCGTCGGATATTTAATTTTCATTTGCTGGTTGCTCCACTCCTTCTTTACCGGCACTCCATAGATCTTGAAATTCAAGACATAGCTTCATGAGATTGCTCCAATAATCATATTTTTCACCATTGAAAGGAGGCACAAGAGAGACACGGTTGTTATTTGAGGTGGACATTGTTTTTCTTTGGCTCTAATACCACTTTGTAGGATACAAAGATGATAACACAAAAGATGATATTTAGTTTTAGGAGTTGAATAAACAACTTTGTTTCTTGCTTGCTTGATTTGTTTCACACAACAACCATTTGCTTACATAACTATTTATAGGACTCGGGATACATCAAGGGCAATAAACATGACTCTTAGTATTCCTAAGCAAGGTAGTCAAAGGCACAAGGTGCACTTGAGGCACAAGGTGTCCATATCGCCTGAGGCACAAGGCGCACTTAAGGCACACATTCGAGCGATACGAGACACAAATTATATATATATATATATATATATATATATATATATATATATATATATATACACCTTTTGAATTGAAGTTTTAAGATATTCTTCAAGTGATTTGTAAGGATAATTCAAATTATTAGGACTTTCATTTCATCAAAAGATGAAAATGCTATTAAAAATAGTAAAAAAATAATATACAAAATAAACATTATACAAAACAATATAAGAAAACAGAAAGAAAAAAAAGTATAAAAATAACATTATATAAAACAATATAAGAAAACATAAAAAAGAAAGAAAAATAGTATAAAAATAACATTATACAAAACAATATAAGAAAATAGAAAAAAAACAGTATACAAAATAAAGTATTAAAGAAATAGTAAAAAAGAGAGTATATAAGCTCTTTTTTTCTGAATATTCTCTAGGCGCGCCTTAACCATCCCGCGCCTTACGAAACGCGTCTCGCCTTGACTCCAATGAGGCGATGTCCCTACGCCTTTGAGCAAGACGCTCCTTTGACTACACTGTTCCTAAGTACATTCATGCATGCAACAATGAACTTGACTCTTCCTAGATACATCCATGCATGCAACAATGAACTCGACTTTTCTTAGATACATCCATGCATGCAACAATGAACATGACACAATTTAGTTTACATCTCCAACAGTACCGGCACATGAAGAGAACAAGATCTACACTTTTGTTGAATCCATAAGTGGCTGCTAATTTCAAAAGCTTGTACATAAATGCCAGTAGTGGATTATTATTTTGGCTTAATTTCAACTTGATACCCTCAACTATTCAAGTTTTTTGATTTGATACTCTAGACTTTAATATTATACCAATCACTACCCTCAACTATTGAATATTTTTAAGTCGATACCCTCCGTTAGTCAGAAGTTAATTTTTCCTTCTCAAGAAAAATAAATAAATTTTTTTTGACCAAATTATCCTCCATCCCCTCTGGAGATATTTGACGTGACCACGAATGAGGAGGATATTTTTATCATTTAGGTTTTTCCGTTAACACTAATAGGATATTAAGTTATACAATTATAGTTATGTATTAAGTTGTCTAATATTAAAGTTTAGGGTATCAAGTTGAAAAACTTGAATAGTAGAGGGCATCGAGTTGAAATTTTACCTATTATTTTTCATGTGTATTGAAGAAGTTGTTATACAGTTACACAAGCTAAATTCTAATTCCTCTCTTTATTTTGGTGATGCAGTACCTCATAACCCATTTTAGTGATTTTCAATTGGCTACCTTTGGCACGTTCATAATTCACGAAAGCGTCTTTTTCTTGTCTGGACTCCCATCTGTGTGCTTCGAAAGGTTGGGCCTTTTCAGCAAATACAAAATCCAGGTTCACTAACTGGAACACTCGGACTCATATTTCAGATTTTTATACTTCAAATTGCACCATTTCACACTTCATCGATATATACATATATATATATATATATATATATATATATATATATATATGTGTGTGTGTGTGTGTGTATACAATGCAGTGTACATTTCAAGTTGCACTAGGTTTTACTTTCCGATTTATGTATGTGTTTAATTTCCATTACAACATGGCATCATATCTCCCTAACGTTTTAAACCTTAATGCATAATCCATTAAGTTTTGGAGATAACATCTGAATCATAGTTTAAAGTATCGGCCGATACCGATCCGATACGGCCGATACCGATACAGTTTGGCATGTCCCGATCCGATACCGACCGATACCCGATACTGACCGATACCGACATTAGAGGTCTCTTTTCCAGTCAATTCGGCAAAAAAATTTGAATTAAAAAGACCAATTAGAAAGGATGTAAAAGCATAGTAATGTTGTAAAAACATATAAAAGAGGAAAACTTATCTATCGCATATAAATCAATCGACAAGGATGACTACTATTTCATTCAATATCAAAAATACTAAGAAACAATACTGAAAATACTTTAAATTATGCATAAATGTATAAAATATATTCTCTAAAATGTTAATAATTTACTAATAGTTGTTTGCTTTCCGAAACCAAAAATTCCGATACTCCGATCCGAAACCGCCGATACTACCGATACCGTCGATCCCGATACTCATAGGAATGGTCCGATACCGATTCCGATACCGATACTTTGAACCTTGATCTGAATATCATTTTGAGTTTTAACATATCTTGATCTTCATAGGTGTTATCAATATTTATAACAATATATATATATATATATATATATATATATATATATATATATATATATATAATTTTTTCAGATATTTATAGGATAACAAAGAAACTAAAAAAATAAAATTGTTACCGGCCTCTGGGGAAGTCGTGCACGAAGCACTGCCCTAAGAGTTGATCCGAGGTCTATGTACAGACGATTCTCGGAAGCTCCTAGTGGTAAAACCCCCTGACTACCGGGTTCTCTTCGTCGCACACAACTCGGAGAGAGAGACCGAACTTAGCTCTGCCAAGAGCAATGATTTAGAGATCAGAAGGTGCATCGAGAGAGGAATGAAAGAGAGGTTTCACGTAGGATAAATTTTTTTGTTCAGAAAATGAAGGAGTAGAAGACCATTTTAAATAGGCTGAACCTTATACACAGCCACAGACAGGATACTTAATGACTCATAAATAGGCCATTAAGGAGCAAATAAAACGTGGGAAAAAGACTGTCAAAAGAGCTGTTGCAAGGTTCAAAGGATCTGGACATGAGCCTCAACATTCAAATTTGAATGAAACAAAACAGTTCAAAAAATAAAGGGGAGCAAAAAGATTTTTGGATCCCAGCCCGCAGGTGTGGGCACGTACCCGCACCCGTTACGCGCCGAACCGAACCGAGCCGAGCCGGGCCGGGCGGCGGCACACGCGTGTGGCCCAAGGGGTTCCCCACACAACACCTTTAAGATAGCAATGAAGAGGAACTAATATATACATACGAGGAGGGTTTGGCCCATCCGATGTGGGACTAAAGGAAAGAAGAAAGTTGAGCTTTTGCTCAAGCAAAGCTAACAACCCCCCCCCCCCCCCCCAAAAAAAAAGGTCAAGTTCCGAAATAGAAGTGACAAAGAAATTAAAAGGAAGAGTTTCTGTACAGATATATACTATGCATAGATGAGATGGACTACAACCTTGAATCTCACTTAGTGACTATTGTCTTTGTCTGAAGAAGTGCTTGATGGACTATGCCTTGAGTCAGACTTCTTTGACCAGATTCAGAAAAATAGCACACATAGTACGCTAGAGGTTCTGGGTCTAACAAGTGGCACTTTTGGTTGGCCATGCGCACTTAATTCCAAATTCCTTAGAGTTGTCTGGGATCGTCCTGTCCCATAGTCGCGGCCTTCACGACCTCTCATATAGGTAAGTCCTTAAGGGTTGGTGATATGTTTCAACCCCGCATATCAGCTTGGACCTATTAAGAGTTTTAAAACTCATCCTAACCATATCACTCAAGAACACTGTCACCATAGGGATGGAGAATCATTGTACGCATGTACAACCACTTGGGCAATATAGAATGAGATTTTAATCTCGGGTCAGTGTTCCATAAAAGTCACCTAAGTCCAGCTTGTTCCTACCCATTGTACCGGCTTCTTGGGATCTCTAGTCAGACTCGGTTGGGTTGCCACTGCTGGTGACTTTACTTATGGGCTTAACCCCATCCTCCTCGATGATTCTAGGATCAAAGTCCTAGACAGACCCTTCGTCAAGTGGTCTGCAAGATTCTTTTCTTACTTTATATAGTCAAGAACCACATATTTGTCCAATAGATTCTCTATAGACTTGAAGCGCAACTGCAGGTGCCTGTTCATCTTAGCATTCACAGAATCATGCTTTAGTAGTTCCATAACAGATTTATTATCACAGTTTATAGAAATTGCAGGAACAAGATTAATAGAAACATGTATATGCATAATAAGGTTTCTTAGCCATTCAGCTTCTGTACATGTAGTGTCCAATGCTATCAGTTCGGAGTCCATTGTACTCCTAGCTATGATAGTTTGTTTACATGAGCCCTAGGAGATTGCAGCTCCTTCTAGAGTGAAAACATATCCAGTAGTGAATTTTACATCATGTGAGTCAGTTACCCAGTTTGCATCTGAATAACCTTCTATGATATCAGGGTGTCTAGTATAGTGCAACATATAATCTAGAGTACCCCTAAGATATCTGAAAACTCTTTCTAATGTTGTCTAGTGTAATTGATTTCGGTTACTAGTATATCTACTTAGTCTCCCAATAGCAAATGCAATATCAGTTCTGGTCATGTTTGATATGTACATGAGAGAACCTATAATCTGAGAATATCTGTGTTGTTCCATGGGAGAACCCTCATTCTTCTTGAGAACAACACTACTGTCATAAGGAGTAAGGACATGTTTCTTATCAAAAAACAATTTTTTTTAGCATTTTCTCGATAGAGTGTGCTAAGGATAGAGTATAGCCCTCCTTGTATTTGGACAGTTGCATGCCTAGAATCAAGTTGACTTCACCTAGATCTTTCATATCAAACTGGCTGGATAAATAGTCCTTGGTATTAGTTATCAATTCTAGTGATGATCCAAAAATAAGGATGTCATCTACATACAAACATAAGATGACACAACTTCCATCTACAATTTTAGAGTATTTACATTTGTCATACTCATTTGACACGAAACCATATTCTGAGATGACTATGTCAAATTTGTTGTGCCATTGTTTGGGAGCTTGCTTTAGGCCATAAAGAGATTTAGCTAATCTGCAAACTTTCTTTTCTTGGCCTTTAGCGATGAAACCTTCAGGTTGCTCCATGTTGATTTCTTCCTCTAGGTCCCCATTTAGAAATGCTGTCTTTACATCCATTTGATGGATTATCATATTATGAATGGATGCTAAGGCTAGAAGGGTTCTAATAGAGGTGATCCTAGCTACAGGAGAGTATGTATCAAAATAATCTAGTCCATTTTTCTGGGTAAAACCTTTGGCTACTAATCTAGCCTTGTATTTCTCTATGGTACCATCAGCTCTTAGTTTCTTTTTGAATATCCACTTACAACCTATGGGTTTACTACCTAAAGGTAGGTCTGCTAGAAACCAAGTATTATTCTCCATGATGGAGTTATACTCACTGTTAATGGCTTCTTTCCAGAAGGGGGCAGCAGGAGAAGATATTGCTTCTTCATAAGTTGAGAGATCACCCTCTATCAAAAAGGTGAAGAAACCTTCTCCTAAGTTCTTTTCAATTCTTTCTCTTTTACTCCTTCTAGGTTCTATATTTTGTTCGGGTTGTGAACTAGATATTTGAACATGAGAGCTGGTGGACGGAGTAAGAGAGAGATTGGAGGGAGAGGAATAAATTCTATCTTTGAAATGATATATATTCTCAAAGTAAACTGCATCTCTTGCTTCTATAATAGTATTGTTAGAGATTTCATTTACTTCTGAGTGAGTAACAAGAAATCTATTGGCATTGCTATCTAGGGCATATCCTATGAATACAACATTTACAGTTTTAGGTCCAATCTTCCTCTTTTTAGGTTTATGAATTCCTACTTTAGCCAGACATCCCTAAACTTTGAGATAATGGATCCTAGGAGCTCTACCATTCCATAATTCATAGGGAGTCTTATCATTAGACTTACTAGAAATTCTATTAAGGATGTAACAGGCCGATAATAATGCTTCTCCCCATAAATTATCGGGAGCACATGAGCTGAGGAGCATGGCATTCACCATGTCTAACAGGATACGATTCTTCCTTTCAGCAACTCCGTTGGACTGTGGTGAATATGGAGCAGTTACCTCATTGATTATTCTGTATTCTTCACAGAAAATGGTCATATCATTTGATGTATACTCTCCACCACGATTTGATCTAAGAATCTTAATCTTTCTCTCTAACTGGTTCTCAGCTTCAGATTTATAGACCTTAAATCTGTCTAGAACTTCATCTTTGGTTTTGAGAAGATATGTATAATAATACTTTGAATGGTCATCTATAAAGGTAAAAAGTATTTTCTACCACCTCGGGTCAAAATCCTATTTGAGTCACACACATCACTGTGAACTAGCTCTAGAAGGTCAGAGTTTCTTTCTACAGATTTGAAAAGTAGCCTAGTATGTTTGGCTTGAACACATATCTCACACTTGTGTTTATCATCTATTGGAGTCTTAGGAATAAGATCTAAGTTCATCATCCTTCTTAGGGAACCTAGATTCACATGACCTAATCTACTGTGCCACACATTTGAAGATTCTACATTTGAAACAACAAAGGAAGGATTTGAAATTTTATTCACGGTACTCAAAATAAAAAGATCATCTCTTACAAATCATTTTCCAATAAAAGAGTCATTCTTAGAAAATACTACTTTATTTGCTTCCATAACAATCTTGTACCCTGAAGCTACAAGAAGAGACCTACTAACTAAATTTTTTCTGATAGACGGCACATGTAACACATCATAAAGAGTCAGAGTTTTTTCTGATGTCATCTTTAGATCTATTCTTCCTCTTCCTATAATTTGTGCCGCTGAGCCATCTCCTAGAGTTACACCTCCTCCACCTGATTCCTGATAGTTTGAAAAATAGGAGCGATCAAAGGAAACATGAACATTAGCTCCAGAATCTAACCACCAATCGTCAGAATGGTAGAAAATGTTGACTAAGGGTTGATAGCTTACAGACCTGAAGGAACTAGAAGAGCCATTGAGAAGCATGTTTGCTTCTGGTTTGGCTGGGCGTTTCCTTTTGTAAGAGGTCTGGACAGCTTCCTTCTTCCTATGGAAACAGTTGGTGGCTATATTGTTTATTTTTTCACACACAAAACAAAATCTCTTCTGATCCTGAGTTTGACCAAAGGTTCTTGGTTTATTGTGGTGATGGTTTTGGTGGTGAGGCTGAGGGTTCTGCTTCGTCTTGAAGAGGTTCCTTTTGGGTTTGTGGTGATGATGAGGCTTGGGTTTGCCTTGGGATTCTACAAGGTTTACCTTAACTTTAGACTCAGACTTAGGGTTAGACCTTAGCCTAATTTGTTCTTCTGTTCTAATTTTTTTAGTACTTGAGCAAATGTAAGGTCACCTTGTGTATGAATTAGATCTTTCTTAACATCAGACCAAGAGGGAGGGAGCTTGTCTACCAAACATGCTATTTTATACTCAATAGAAAAGAAAGTACCTTTGGCTTGAATATGCCTAAGATATTCTTGGAATTCATGTATTTGGTCATTCATAGGTTTATTATCTACCATAAAGTATCTGTTGAATGGGGAGGAATTGAATCTTCGATTCCAGCATCATCATAGCTATATTCATCTTTCAAAGCTTCCCAAAGTTCTTTAGCACTCTTATATTCAAAGAATATGGCATATAATGATTCAGACAAAGCGCTTTGAATTCTATGGAAGCTGTGGTAGTCTATTTCCTTAGGTGTTTTGGGTTTAGAGGAGCTGGTGGATTTGGACACTCCTACGTCAGACTCGGTGTCATCAGAATCATTTGTGTTGAGTGTGGAATCATCAATGGCTGAGATTGTAACACCCCGTTCCGTTCAAGCGGACTACCGATTCAAACGACAAAAGTGCATGTTCCGACCCGCTTTGCTCAGGCGAGAATACTCGTTTGAGGCAAAGGATATCCAGACTTGTCCCTACAGGAATCCGGCTTAGGCTTTCAGAGGCTCGCTTGACGTATCGCTCGACCGAGGCGAATCATCGCTAAGGTGGGTGGCTACGGTGAACTTGTCTTTGCTTAGCCAGCACACATAAAATCTGGAACGATACATGCTACTCGCTAGGTGAATTATCCCCTGCATGCTAATAAGAATTCAACGCACCTAGCTAAGGGAATAATCCCAACTTGTAATTGCTTATGCTAGAACATGAAAATAAAATATTGCTTATATATATGTTCAGACCCTCGCATGCTACCCTAGAACGTGTCGCTCGGGAAGTCCCCTAACGATCTCACTCCTCGGCATACCTTCGGGCCCGAGCTAACGTGAATGTTGTGTTTATACAAATGCATGCTTGTCTGCTTGTATGTTGCCTTGTTTTCATCCAAACCCTGGGAGACTACTACGTAGTCGTTCCGTGCCAGAATGAACCAACTGAATGAATACTGAACGAGAATCCTATCACGTGACAACTGAATGATAATCACATCAAGTTTATATCTGAACGAGAATCACGTCATGTAACGAATGAATCCCAGCTCATGGAGCAAACGCTCGTTTCAGATCACGAGTCATGGATTATCATATCAAGTTGTGGATTTGGAAAGACCATGACCTGCATGTCGCGGACAACTCGGAAACGAGGCATCGTTCAACGGGCGGTCTCCGGGGCACTGGAACTGATCCGATTCGGATGGAACATAACGTAATAGTCTCACGTGATTGACGGGATGGTTTGTAACGCCTCACGTGCTTTCGTTGCATTCTCTACCCGCCAATGACTATGGTCCTTTATGACTATGCCAGCGACAGACGTTCATATAGATAAGTCATCCTCGCCTAGCGGCTATCCGCATGCGAGTCATTGCATCGCATCCAATGAATAAATGAACACCTGAACGATCATGATATAACGACTCTCGTGTTTGCATATGCTATGCTCCTGAATGTTTATACTTGCCCATGCTTGAATTAATAATGTTTGCCTTGGACAGGGAAGGACAAATGGTAAGTTGGTAAGTCTCGCCGTGTTTCCTCTCATGTCGCACGGCGCACTGCCACACGAGTTAGGCTATTCAAATCTTGCATGAAACTGATCCTAAGGCAACTAGAAAGACAACTAAATAGTCGGTGCACGGAACCTGTATTACGTGTTTGGATTTGTCGAGCGGGCGAGTAGCCTCCCCACCAGTGCATTCACTGTACTGATAATCCACCAGTTTGTATGCAGGGTGCGGAAGAACCTCGTTCGGTGCGGATGCCTCCTTAGTGCGTGCTAAGGCGTGAAGATCACTCCGAAGCAGCGGTGCATCCGGAACTGAAGCACATATACAAGACATAATGTTGGAACTTGCCTGAGCATTCGCTTGTACAATCATTCCACAATTGTAGCCACTTGGCACATTTTTACTGTTTCAGAGAGAGAGGCTTGAGCGACTTGTAATCTCGGCTATACGCCGCCTGTAACACATATTTATATCAATAAAGAGTTGCTTTACTTCAACTTGTGTTATTCAATGCTTCCGCTATATTGTCAACTCAGTGAACTTGTTACCGATCGCCTATGCGTTCATGACTCCGCTGCACTCGGACAATCTGTGCGACTCTGTGGCTTAGAACTCTTACCGCCAGCCAATGAACCACGGCCTTACACGGACGTGGCTCACGCTCGTGCGGCATCACGCCCGGATGGGTCAAAGCGACCGTTCCGCGAGAGCGCTGGCGCGGTGATTCTCGCCTAGCGGGAACGGCCGATTTGCCTGCGGGAGATCGGGGCGTGACATGTTGGTATCAGAGCCTGGCTTCTACGCCTTTTGGAATTTAATTCGATCATCTCTGTTTCGAAAGCTCGTTCGTGGGCTATGTGCACGCTCTCTCTCAATGTCCAAAACGGAACGTTCCAACAATAAGTCTAAATACTTTCAAAATACGTTTTGAATGATATGATTGCTTGTAAGAAATCATGATGCGAGTGGCCTTTGTGCCAACCTGTGCGAATCCTTGAGATTATCGCAGTAGCTTGTCCGATTTCACTAACTCTAAGTTTGGTTGAATACATATGTTTGAGGGACGCTTTGAACTTGTGCACGATCCAAGCCTTAAGAAAAATGTGAAACTCGAGTGCTAAGACTTCGCTATCGCTAAGTTGGTGAAGTGCATGTGTTTGGAGCGCTACGAATATGTGTACGAACCCAGATTAGCGATATGCTGATCTCGATGCTAGTGCAAGTGAATATCCAAATAAACAAGTACAACGACTTGTGTAGGTTTGCCTCAGCCTTGTATCGTTAAATCAAAATTGGTTGAAATGTACTGCTTGTCCTCAGTAAGTCTCGAGGACGAGACTTTTTTGAGTTGGGTAGGATGTAACACCCCATTCCGTTCAAGCGGACTGCCGATTCAAACGGCAAAAGTGCATGTCCCGACCCGCTTTGCTCAGGCGAGAATACTCGTTTGAGGCAAAGAATATCCAGACTTGTCCCTACAGGAATCCGGCTTAGGCTTTCAGAGGCTCGCTTGACGTATCACTCGACCGAGGCGAATCATCGCTAAGGTGGGTGGCTACGGTGAACTTGTCTTTGCTTAGCCAGCACACATAAAATCTGGAACGATACATGCTAGTCGCTAGGTGAATCACCCCCCTGCATGCTAATAAGAATCCAACGCACCTAGCTAAGGGAATTATCCCAACTTGTAATTGCTTATGCTAGAACATGGAAATGAAATATTGCTTATATATATGTTCAGACCCTCGCATGCTACCCTAGAACGTGTCGCTCGGGAAGTCCCCTAACGATCTCACTCCTCGGCATACCTTCGGGCCCGAGCTAACGTGAATGTTGTGTTTATACAAATGCATGCTTGTCTGCTTGTATGTTGCCTTGTTTTCATCCAAAACCTGGGAGATTACTACGTAGTCGTTCCGTGCCAGAATGAACCTGCAAGTATCCGGGACCGTTGGGTCGCCAAGGCAATCCCGAACCAGGGGCACGCATCAGGGTAATGAATACTGAACGAGAATCCTATCACGTGACAACTGAATGATAATCACATCAAGTTTATATCTGAACGAGAATCACGTCATGTAACGAATGAATCCCAGCTCATGGAGCAAACGCTCATTTCAGATCACGAATCATGGATTATCATATCAAGTTGTGGATTTGGAAAGACCCTGACCTGCATGTCGCGGGCAACTCGGAAATGAGGCATCGTTCCACGGGCGGTCTCCGGGGCACTGGAACTGATCCGATCCGGATGGAACATAACGTAATAGTCTCACGTGATTGACGGGATGGTTTACAACGCCTCACGTGCTTTCGTTGCATTCTCTACCCGCCAATGACTATGGTCCTTTATGGCTATGCCAGCGACAAACGTTCATATAGATAAGTCATCCTCGCCTAGCGGCTATCCGTGTGCGAGTCATTGCATCGCATCCAATGAATAACTGAACACCTGAACGATCATGATATAACGACTCTCGTGTTTGCATATGCTATGCTCCTGAATGTTTATACTTGCCCATGCTTGAATTAATAATGTTTGCCTTGGACAGGGAAGGACAAATGGTAAGTTGGTAAGTCTCGCCGTATTTTTTCTCATGTCGCACGGCGCACTGCCACACGAGTTAGGCTATTCAAATCTTGCATGAAACTGATCCTAAGGCAACTAGAAAGACAACTAAATAGTTGGTGCACGGAACCTGTATTACGTGTTTGGATTTGTCGAGCGGGCGAGTAGCCTCCCCACCAGTGCATTCACTGTACTGATAATCCACCAGTTTGTATGCAGGGTGCGGGAGAACCTCGTTCGGTGCGGATGCCTCCTTAGTGCGTGCTAAGGCGTGAAGATCACTCCGAAGCAGCGGTGGATCCGGAACTGAAGCACATATACAAGACATAATGTTGGAACTTGCCTGAACATTTGCATGTACAATCATTCCACAATTGTAGCCACTTGGCACGCTTTTACTGTTTCAGAGAGAGAGGCTTGAGCGACTTGTAATCTCGGCTATACGCCGCCTGTAACACATATTTATATCAATAAAGAGTTGCTTTACTTCAACTTGTGTTATTCAATGCTTCCGCTATATTGTCAACTCAGTGAACTTGTTACCGATCGCCTATGCGTTCATGACTCCGCTGCACTCGGACAATCTGTGCGACTCTGTGGCTTAGAACTCTTACCGCCATGCAATGAACCACGGCCTTGCACGGGCGTGGCTCACGCTCGTGCGGCATCACGCCCGGATGGGTCAAAGCGATCGTTCCGCGGGAGCGCTGGCGCGGTGATTCTCGCCTAGCGGGAATAACCGATTTGCCTGCGGGAGATCGGGGTGTGACAGAGATCAGCCCTAAAGTTGTGAGCCAAAACTTTATTTGACTCTGCCATCTCTTAAAGTAGGTCCCGTTGAACTTAGCAGGTTTAGCAGTAAAGGTCTCATCCTTGTCAGTCATGGTTGCTAATGAGGAAAGTCTGAAAGATACGAAATTACTCAATAACAATGTCCAATGATTTAGAATAATAGTTCAAGTGATTTTGCTAACCAATCTTAAAATCTTTAGTCTATCAAGTGTAGATTAACAGAATGACCCTTTCGGCTTGTTCCCAAATTGATCTTTACTTTTAGAATTCAGACTCAAAGAGATTTGCAATTATACTTAACTATTATTGTTTTGAGGTTGCTTCAAATAAACAATATTGTAGTTAACAATAAGTAAATGTAGAGTTAATAATAATAATGAATACCAATGATTGTATATATATATTAAGCAAGATTTTATGTGCTACAAATGCTAAATTATAGTAGCAAATAAAAATTTTGTATATGAAACAGAATATTCGTTTTTTTTTTCTTTATGGAACCGAAGTATATGGTAGCCAACAAATATATGATAGCAAATTAATTGGTTGCAAGTGAAAATAATAATTATACGATGCAGTAATTAAGCAAAAGAATTTGTTCTAGCAACTAATGAGTGGTGCTAATCGACAAAACAAATGAGTATAGCTAAGTAACAAAAGAGTAGTGTTACTTAGATTGCCAGTTTTATAGGTAACAATCAGTGAGGAAGTTTTATAAGTAACAGACTTGCCACAGTAATTTTCTTTTGCTACAATACTAATAAAAATGTTTGGCTACAGCGCTAACAATTAACAAAATAAAACCGGTTACTTGTTGACAGTAACAATTTTATCAATAATATTGATGACTTAAGAAAGTTTGCTCTGAATAGAAAATATTGATCAACTCTTAGATTGTTATATATATATATATATATATATATATATATATATATATATATATATATTATTTTCTCAGATATTTATAGGATAACAAAGAAACTAAAAAAATAAAATTGTTACCGGCCTCCGGGGAAGTCGTGCACAAAGCACTGCCCTAAGAGTTGATCCGAGGTCTATGTGCAGACGATTCTCGGAAGCTCCTAGTGGTAAAATCCCCCGACTATCGGGTTCTTTTCGTCGCACACAACTCGGAGAGAGAGACCGAACTTAGCTCTGCCCAGAGTAAGGATTTAGAGATAGAAATGAAAGAGAGGTTTCACGTAGGATAATTTTTTCCGTTCAGAAAATGAAGGAGTAGAAGACCATTTTAAATAGGCTGAACCTTATACACAGCCACAAACATGATACTCAATGGCTCATAAATAGGCCATTAAGGAGCAAATAAAACGTGAGAAAAATGCTGTCAAAAGAGTTGTTACAAGGTTCAAAGAATCTGGACATGAGGCTCAACATTCAAATTTGAATGAAACAAAACAGTTCAAAAAATAAAGGGGAGCAAAAAAATTTTGGGATCCCAGCCCAAACCCGAAGAACAAATTGGATCAACATTCGGCACCCTCAGGTGTGGGCACCGCACCGCACCGCCCGGGCCGGACGACGCGCGCCTATGGCCCAAGGGGTTCCCTACACAACACCTTTAAGAGAGCAATAAAGAGGAACTAATATATACATACGAGAAGGGTTTGGCCCTTCCGATGTGTGACTAAAAAAAAGAAGGAAGTTGAGTTTTTGCTCAAACAAAGCTAACAATAGGCTCTAGTATATAGGCTCGATCACCATTGTCCTGTTGAGCCTTAACATATTTTCCATGCCTTTCTTAATGAGCTCTTCGGTAATAGTTTGTGTGATTATTGACCTTAATTTTTTTTTTACACGTTGCATTTATTTGCCGAGTGACAATATGGCTATTCTTGGTGAGGGGTTTCTAGCTAGTCTACTAAGAGAACATTATTAGCACGAGAATGAGATTTAGGACCATGGCATTGGCATTGGCATTGGCATACCAATACTCACTTGATTTAATCAACCATTCATGTCGGTTGTGCTTCAAACAGCTTCCATTTCACATTTGGAATGGAGACTTAGGGTTCGGATCATATTCTGTGTTTTATTTACAGGTCTCTCGTAAGACTCTCTTTATGGTTTTGAGACAATATTGTCCTGAATAGTTAGTTACACACATTAGAAATATAACATACTTAAACTTACATTGCCTTCTTCCACTTCTCCCGTTACCAAGTAATTGTAGGTATCGATTATGGAGATGTTAGCCAGAAAACAATAACTTGCTTTTCTTAAATGTAGATTCGTATGAAACAACCCTTCTCCACTTCTAGTAGTCCAAGCTATTTTGTGAATTCCAAGTCTGACCCATGCCAAATAACTTAAAAAGTCATAGATATTACTAATAATTTAATACATATATATAATAGAGAATTTTAAAGATATTAATACCCTTTCTTCCTTCCGGTTCCTTTTTAAAGATATTAATACCCTTTCTTCCTTCTGGTTCCTTTCTCCTATGTATCTGCCATAACCCATCGTGTCCCATGTTCATCTCTGACTCCATCGAGCACTACAACGGATCGGGTTCGGGTCAGATTTATGTAAAATCTGAATCCTATCAAATATCCATTTGGTTTTTAAATCTCTACCAGAACCACAACCCGAACCCAAACCCGACATGTTTTCTATTTGGGTTCTTATTTTAGAATCTAAACTCGACTAAATCGAGTAGTCTTTAAAAATAAATAAATAAAATTTTACAATGGGGGACATGGTAGTTCGATCTCAGAACCTCAATAACAAACCCACAACTCTTTGGCAGCTAGCCACATGACACACACTCCCATTCATAAATATCTCGAATGTTGTTGTTATTTAATTAAATCCGAATCAGACCCGAAACCTATTCGGGTTTAACATGTTGTACTCGAACAATAGTTTGCAGTATCGGCCGATACCGATTCGATATGGTATGGCATGTCCCGATCCGATACCGATTGATATCCGATACTGACCGATATCGATATTGGAGGTCTCTTTTACGGCAAAGAAAATTAAACGAAAAAGACCATTCAATAAGGGTGTAGCATGTAAAAAAAAAAACTTATCTATCGCATGTAACCAATCTGCAAGAGTGAGTATTATTTCATTCAATTTTAAAACTACTAAAAAACAACACTTAAAATTATGTTAAATGTATAAAATATATTTTCTAAAATGTTAATAATTCATTAATAATTATTTACTTTCCGATGCCAAAAAAAATCTGAACCAATCTGCAAGAGTGAGTATTATTTCATTCAATTTCAAAAGTACTAAAAAACAACACTTAAAATTATGCTAAATGTATGAAATATATTTTCTAAAATGTTAATAATTATTTGCTTTCCGATACCAAAAAAAAATCTAATACTCCGATCCTAAAACTTCGATATCGCCGATTCCGATACTCATAGGAATAGTTCGATATCGATTCCGGTACCGATATTGTGAACCTTGACCCGAACCCTACCCAAAATTCTTTGGGGTTTGTTTTTTACATCCTAACCCGGAAATTTAGCGAATATTTGGGTCTGGTTATCGGTTACCTATGTTGTACTTACATAACAAAATGCTACACCATTTGGATTGACTTCTGAGTATGCCCATCCTGCTGAAATATTACTTCTTGGTCCTCGGTCCTGTCCTGTCCTCACAGGCCCTCATCTTATCACTCTGTGGTTATTGAGAGTCTTGGAAACTGTCGAAGCCCAACTTCCCTTGGACTCCCTCACATTTTGTGCCTCTGTATGGAGGGTAAGTTTCAGCCATGTTTGCTCTGTGCTTTTGGGAATGCTCGATTTATATTGTTTTGTTTTTTTCTCTTAATAGAGCTGAATATCATGACTTTCATCATCGCGTGCTCGGGGAACTATGCATCAACTTTTATTTACATGGACTGGTGAGATTTTTTTTTAACTAAATCTTCCTCCAATCAGGCAAAAAGTTGCTATTAACAAAGTCTTGTCTGTGATCATTTGTATGAGAATGCTTCGTGTTCTTGAATGCTTTCATAAAACATATACTAGTTGTAGATATTGGTTGTTGCTTCAAAGCCCATGTAAATGATTATTCATATAGAAAACTATCACTTATGTTGATTATTTTCGTATGAATTTTCGGTTATCTTTTAGATTTTAGGTTTATTTGTTAGGATAAACCAAAATAAGGTGAATTTTATTCCTTGAGTTGGTTAGAGTTGGTTAGGAATTTGACTTATCTTATGGATAAGTATTTAGAGATTTATTTTTATCTTCTGGATCACAAAGAGTTCATTAAAAAAATTTAAGGAGCCTTTAGATTCAAAACATGATAAATTTGTAAAAGCTATATATGACAATCACGATGTTAGAAATAATATTAGTATTGATACACAAATAGAGTCCATGTCGGAGCCAACCATACCCTTAGAGTATCAATTAGCTGAACCTAACGAACCCAAAATAATGAACTTATATACACAACTAGTGTTCAATTTAGAGTCGATCACATTGTTAGAGTATCCTTTACATTAGCCTAATGAACCTATCATAATTAAGACACAAATTAGGTATGTGATTGAAACTAAGTCTATGTTTAAAACAAAAATCAATTTTGATATTTATATGTCGAATTAAATAGGTATGATTATTTCAATGAATTTAAAGAACCTATTAAGTCTTCCCAATATTTTAAATGTGTCTCAATAATGAAACTGATGGACAATTTTTTTTTTATTTACAAATAATTGTAATAGTTTGCACAAATAAATAATTGATTGTAGGAACGATTATTTTTCTTTTTTGGACACATCGAGACAACCACATGTTATTGAGGTGCTTGATGATAGGTCTATATTAGATATTATGCTTCTTCTACTTCCACAACCGTCAGTACCGTCATGGACTTTTATCGCCTTGTCAGAAGCTTCAATATTGACTAGCTTGTCAATATAATTGGAGGGTGATATTGATATAGATCCATGTATGTGGATATTATCTTATTTCGTGGTATGAAACAGAAAAGGCCAAATTAGTTAAGATGTTCTTAATGTATATAGATAACTAGATAAGAACAGGTATAAATCGCCATATATGTTATTATCAAGTGATATATAGGAAATTTCAGACATATTGACCAGTATTCTGAATATATCTGCTATTATAGTAGTCAACCCCACTGATATTCCATTGATAGTAACCTAAGCTGATTTCTATGTTGGGGTGGCTGATACAAGTACGTCAATTGCTATCCAGGGGTTTCTTCCTTAGCTAAAAGGATTTCACCATGTGGATGACTCTTACATAATTGAGCTTGATACCAGTGCAAATTTACCCTTTTATTGTTTGAATATAAATACAGTTCTTTGCATATGTAGGCAGTAAAGATACTAACCACTATATGCATAAAACTTTTATCTGTATCAAATTTGTCAAAATTTATTTACATAGGTTCTCCTAATATAAAAGTTAACACTAAGTTGGACGTGCATCATGGATGTCAAAACACTAATTGGAATCAAAGATAACTAAATTTATCTTAGAGAGGGATTCTACATTGTAAACACGTCAGGATTCAAAACCTGCCCATAGTGTGATTCAAATAATTGGAACCAATTTTTATAAAATAATGTTTTAAGAAAGGGATTCTAGATATGTCATCATACAAAACAAAGTAACCATATCTTGATGGGTCCATTCAAATTGGTTCTAGAAAGTGTTGGTTTCAAATTTTTAGCGCATAGACATCTCCAAGCATCCACAAGTCACAAAGCAATGATCCTATTGAACAAGAGAGAATATAAGTGATCCATGGGCAAAAGAGTTTCATTTTTCAAATGCAACATAGAAGATATATATATATATATATATATATATATATATATATATATATATATATATATATATATATATATATATTGTGTCAGGACTTGGTGTGCACATGTGGAGTTTGGTACTTGTATATTGTCCTCCTATAGGGTTTAAGTTATAAACCTTAATGTCTTTCTGAAGAAGGTCAAGATAAGCTGTTAATGGTGAAGCAACTACCTGAAAGGATGACCGAATGGCACATGTTAACTTGGTCCTTTTGATTGCTCGACGATATTTTCATTCTGACTTGGAATTCATAGTCACCTAAGTCAGATTTACGGCAAGAAGACAGCTTGAAAGAATGACTTGAGAGTCCCTTCTTATTGGTTTGGAGGTAGACAACCCGTCATTAACATGCGTATAAAGCTCTTGACAGTCGTGTGGAGCTTCAGTTTATTTTCGTAAAATGTTTGTTAATTTCTACGGTTGATTGTTAGGTTGCATATGCCGGTGTAGAATGTTGGTGAAGCACAGAAGCTCCCAAAGATTAAGAAACAGTTGGCCCTAAAAGGTGAAGATAGTTTATAGTTTGTCAACTGGGAGATCCGTGTAATTATTTTCAAAATAAGGAAGGTCGGTATAATTAACATAAAACATAGAGGAGTTTAGTGTAAATAACCCTTTTTAAAATATTTATTGTTTAAACTTTGTGCTGTTAGTAGACCTATTCTCAAGGGGATACTTGGCTATCCACCTATTATCAAGGGGAACACTTGGTTATCCATGTTTGTAGAAAATGTGGTTATGCTTTGTTATGCTTATAAAAGCAAATGAATAAATGTAGAAATGTACACTGAGCAAGTAAAATCCTCTCTCCCTTTTGTGTGCTGGTTCATCTTCCTGTCACATTTTTTTACGTAGTTTGCACAGAGACTATCAAGTGGTATCAGAGCCATGTCGTCTGATGCGGACGGAAATCCACTCACACCTCAATCAGTGTCGGCGTCGAGTCCAGCGAGCGGCTCGAGCGTGGCAGGCACCCTGGTGATCCCGAAGGTGTTTCAGGAGTCCGGCGGGACGCAGTATCCGCAACTCACGCGTGCAAACTACGATGAATGGGCCCTGGTGATGCAGTGTATGCTGGAGGCAAGAGGTCTCTGGGCGGCGGTGCACACCGGGACGACGGAGCGGGAGTTGGATAGGAAAGCGATGGAGGCTCTCCTACGTTCGGTCCCGCCAGCGATGATCTCATCACCGGCGATCAAGGCGACGACGCGGGAGGCATGGCAGTCTTTGAAGACGGTGCACGTCGGTAGCAATCGCGTCAAGAAAGCGAATGCGCAGTCGCTGCGCAAACAGTACGAACAGCTGGCATTCTGGGACGGTGAGGGCGTGGACTCTTTCGCCATGCGTCTCACTACTCTGTCGAGCGCTCTCGCCGTACTCGGCGACACGATCTCCGAGGACAAGCTCGTCCTCAAGATGCTGGCGGCGGTTCCCAAGAAGTACAGCTAGATCGCCCTGGCTATCGAGACCCTTTTGGATCTCGATGAACTCACCATTGAGGATCTAACGGGGAGGCTTAAAGCAGCGGAGATCAGGGACGAGATCGAGAGTGGCAACACCTCGGGCGGTAAGTTACTGCTTACAGAGGAGTGGGCTGCTCGCAAGAAACAGCAGAGAGGCGGCTCGTCCAGCAGGGGCGCCAGAAACGGCGGCCAGAAGAAGAAGTGGCGCGTCCCGGAGAGGGACTCGGGAGCGCGCGATCCCAAGCCGAGTGGCGAAAGGAGCGGCTCCGGTGCAACTCGCGACAAAAAGTGTCGTTATTGCGGAAAACTGGGCCACTGAGCTCGTGAATGCCGCAAGAAGAAGAAGGACGAGGCCCTTTTGGCGCAGGTGGAGGAGGACGAACCGGCGCTTCTGATGGCGCAGGTGTGCACAATCGCCGAGACGCTCGACACCCACGCCGAGGTGACCGAGCAAGTGATGCTCAACGAGTGCACCATGGTAAAGCTTGGGGAGCGGGAGGACACCGACAATGTGACCTGGTACTGCGACACGGGAGCGTCTAACCACATGACGGGCGTGCGGGCGGTCTTCTCCGAGCTCGACACCGGCGTGCGGGGCAGCGTCAAATTTGGCGACGGCTCCGTCGTTGACATCCAAGGCCGGGGCACGGTGGTGTTCATGGGCCAAGGAAGAGAACATCGAGCCCTCACCAACGTCTACTACATTCCCCGGTTGCGTAGCAACATCGTCAGCATCGGACAATTGGACGAGACCTGCTGTTCCACGCTAATCGAGGATGGAATGCTTCGAATCCGCGACAAACAACGCCGCCTCCTTACTAAGGTATCACGCACTTCAAATCGTCTATATATCCTTCCATTGCGGATCGCACAGCCGGTATGCCTCGCGGCACAGTGCTCGGACATGGCGTGGCGCTGGCATGCGCGCTACGACCATCTACACTTCGACGTCCTTCGTCGCCTGAGCAGGAAAAAAATGGTGGACGGCCTTCCGCACATTGATCATGTCTATCAGTTGTGCGACAGCTATCTGGCCGGGAAGCAGCGACGCACTTCATTTCCCCGGCACGCCAACTATCGCGCCACCGACCCTCTCGACTTGGTGCACGCGGACTTGTGTGGTCCCCTCACCGGCGACACCTGGCGGGAAGCGCTACTTCCTTCTCATCGTCGACGACTACAGCAGGTTCATGTGGATCAAGCTGCTGAGATCCAAGGACGAGGCGATCAAACGCATTTAGGTTGCGGCGGAGGTCGAGTCGAAGTGCAAGCTTCGTGTACTACGCACAGACCGTGGCGGCGAGTTCACGTCGAACGATTTCAACGACTACTGCGAGCGCCACGGCATCAAGTGCCACCTCACCGCGCCTTACTCGCCTCAGCAAAACGGCGTCGTCGAGCGCCGGAACCAGACTGTGGTAGCTATGGCCCGAAGCTTGCTCAAGGCGAAGAGCATGCCGGCGGCATTCTGGGGCGAGGCGGTGACCACGACGGTGTACCTGCTAAACATGGCGCCAACAGCCGCAGTGAAGGAAAAGACGCCATATGAGGCGTGGCATGATAAGCGCCCCGATGTAAGTTTTTTACGTACTTTCGGTTGCATTGCTCATGTGAAGATGGTGCAGCCAAATTTGAAGAAACTTGACGATCGGAGCAAGCAAATGGTGTTTGTTGGCTACGAGTTGAGGTCCAAGGCTTACAGGGCCTACGATCCAGTCGGTCGTCGCTTGTATGTCACCCGCGACATCATCTTTGATGAGGCGGGGCAGTGGGACTGGACGCACACCGACATCGACGCCAGCCTCGTCGGGATCAGCGAGGCATTCACTGTTGAATTTTCCCACGAGCTCATTCCCGGCACGTTCATTTCGGCCGGGAACGGAGGTCCATCGCCAGAGGTTGTGGGCGCAGCCACACCCGCATCGACGCAGACGCTGCCTCCACCCGAGCAGGCGGGAGCCGGTCACGCGTCCCCACCACCGGCCGTGACGCCCGCTCGCACAACCGCGACATCAGCCGTGACGACGCCAGCGGTTTCGACGCCTGAGACAACGGGTACGGCTCCGATCCGATTCGTCTCACCGCCGTCAGGAGCGACGCCCGATCCGCCAAACGAACCATCGCGCCGATACCGCTATCTGCAAGACATCTATGAAGTTGAGTCGGTGCACCACCACGACTCTGAGGACCTCCTCCTCGCAATGGATGACGAACCCTCTGTTTTTTCAAAAGCGGAGCAACACGAGTGTTGGTGCCGAGCGATGCTGGATGAACTCGCATCCATTGAGGAGAACAACACCTGGCGGCTCGTGGACCTACCCGCTGGTCACCACCCCATTGGACTTAAATGGGTCTACAAGGCGAAGAAGGATGAGCACGGCGTCGTCATCAAGCACAAGGCCCGGCTCGTCGCGAAGGGGTATGTGCAGAAGCACGGGATCGACTACGATGAGGTTTTCGCGCCAGTAGCCAGACTTGAGTCCGTTAGGTTGCTACTGGCGTTTGCCGGTCATTCAGGTTGGGTTGTCCATCACATGGATGTGAAAACGGCGTTCTTGAACGGGGAGCTCGACGAAGAGGTCTACGTCACGCAGCCACCCGGTTTTGCAACCGCCGGCGAGGAGCAGAAAGTTTTTCGCCTACACAAGGCACTCTACGGCCTGAAGCAAGTGCCGAGGGCCTGGAACGCGAAGCTGGACAAGTGCATGCCCACACTCAGATTCAGCCGGAGTCCCTCGGAGCACGCTATCTACGTGCGTGGCCATGGCGAGGCAAGGCTGCTCGTGGGTGTCTATGTCGACGACCTCATCATCACGGGAAACAATGCGGACGAGATCGACAAGTTCAAGCGCGAGATGAGCAGCTCATTTAAGATGAGCGATCTCGGCTTGCTTTCTTTCTACCTTGGCATCAATGTACAGCAGAACGCAGACTGTATCACAGTGAACCAGTCTGCGTACGCAGCCAAGATACTGGAGAAGAGTGGCATGGACGACTGCAACCCCTGCCATGTACCTATGGAGCCACGTTTGAAGCTCAGCAATGATAGTGCTGCACCGCCGGCAGATGCCACGGAGTACCGGAGCATAGTAGGAAGCTTGCGGTACCTCGTGCACACCCGGCCGGACTAGTCATTCGCAGTCGGGTATGTGAGCCGCTTCATAGAGAAGCTGACGACTGAGCACCTAGCGGCGGTCAAACACATACTCCGGTACGTTGCTGGTACGCGGGGTTACGGCTGCCGCTACGAACGAGGAACAGAGGAGCCCCGGCTGGTCGGCTACTGGGACAACGACATGGCCGGGGATGTTGACGACCGCAAGAGCACGACATGCGTACTATTCTTCCTCGGCAACAGCGCTATCAGTTGGCAATCACAGAAGCAGAAGGTGGTGGCACTGTCATCCTGAGAAGCCGAGTATGTCGCAGCAACCACTGCCGCCTGCCAAGGCATCTGGCTCGCACAGCTGCTGGCGGACATGAAGGACGACAATATCAGATGTGTAAAGCTGCGCATCGACAACAAATCAGCAATCTCCCTCAGCAAAAATCCGGTGTTTCATGATTGCAGCAAACACATCCAGACGAGGTACCACTTCATTCGTGACTGCATCAAGGACGGGATAGCTGAGGTAGAGTATACCCGAACAGATGAGCAGCTCGCCGACATGCTGACCAAGGCCCTGGGCCGGGTCAGGTTCCAGGAGCTTCGCTCCAAGATCGGGATGATCGTCATCACGTAATCGCAAAAGCTTAGGGAGCGATTATTGTTTAAACTTTGTGCTGTTAGTAGACCTATTCTCAAGGGGAATACTTGGCTATCCACCTATTCTCAAGAGGAACACTTGGCTATCCATGTTTGTAGGAAATGTGGTTATGCTTTGTTATGCTTATAAAAGCAAATGAATAAATGTAGAAATGTACACTGATCAAGTAAAATTCTCTCTCCCTTTTGTGTGCTGGTTCATCTTCATGCCACATTTTTTTACGTAGTTTGCACAGAGACTATCAATGTTGGCTTGAAGGAAGAAAACGTCTCCAAGTTTCTTTAGTCGTTTGTGTGTATGTGTATGTGTTTTGACATCAACCCATAGTATTTGCCTAGTGTGATAAAATCTGGTTGGGCGGAGCTTTTTTGCTTCATCCACTACATCTAGATTAGATTGTACTCTTCATAGGTGAAGAATTGGAGTACCTTTCGATAGGCTTGTGCAACACGACCTATACATGTGGGGGAGCTTAATATCAACAGCTAGCTAACTGGAAGAGATTTTCTGTTGGCGCATGCATGAGCTTTATATTCTGAGAATGTCAGTAGCAATTTATTACTTGTGCTGATTCCTACTACTCATCCATTTGTCTAGATTCTTATTCTGGTATAAGCTATATGCTATTCTTTTTGTAGGAGTAACACAACTCACTTCATCTTTAATTGTTACTTATCAGGTACGTTGTTTGGCACTGATAAAGCTCTCCAGAGTAGAGAAGGAAAACTAGTTTGAAGAAGAAGCGGAATGCATGATCTTTTTCTCAAACGCGCGGATCGCATCATGGGTGAAGGTGGCATTTGTAGTATCATCCTGTGTGGAGTCATCAGCATGTATACATTATTCTCGGTTCGGTTCGGTTCGGTTCGGTTCGGTTGGGTTGACTATATAATGCTTCCATTTATGTGGCAAATTGGAACATAATGTCTACTTTCAGAAGCCTCGTGTATCCTTTCTGCTATGTAATGTGGCACCTGTAGTGAAGGAACATTACCCTACCTGCAATATCGGATATTTCTTGCAAATTAATATGATGCTTTGTTAATATGTATGTTGGCTGCTAGAGCATAGATTCAACCTCCATACCTATGTTCAACATGTATTTCTAGCATAGATTGTGTCAACTCATTGTTGTTTCATGATATTCTCTTTCCAATTCTGATATTCGTTGTCCAAAAAATTTGGACGATGAAATCATCTGTTATGTGGTTTCTAAAATGACAGGAACATGACAAATTATTCATCCAAAAAATTTAATGTAAATGTTAATGTTTATTTTAATATTAATATTAAAATTGGTTATGGCATCTCCTAAATTTTAGCATTTTTATTTTATTTATGTTTTCGAAACTGATTTCAGTTGGACGATGGAGCCCTTGGTTGACTATATATAGTCTTAGTAAATGTAAATCCGAAGAGAGGAGAAGTTTCTTTGGGATGCTTTTGGATTAGTGCCATAACTTTGTGATGAAAAAGACGGGAAGGGAATCCATTTACGCTTACATGTCAACTTTGGACAGATAGGCGGAGAATAAAAATGAGAAAAATTGTACCAAGTAAGAAGATTAAAAGATGCGCATGGCTAGAAAGGGTGATAATATGACACTAATCAACTGAGCCAATATTAGACACAAGAGTAAAGGAGAGAATACAAATTTATTAACAAATACTTAGAAAATGAACGCACATAATTTTTTATTATATATATTATTATAAAATAGTTTAAATATTTAAAAATATTTTAATTATAATTACTATGGACGAAAAGAGTGGATTACGGATGATGAGAAGGAAGTTAGTTTTAGATTTTTTTTAATCTCATGTTAAATTTTTTTTTTTGTTAATTAAATTAGTTTAATATTTACTAACGATTTTGTTGGATAAAATAAAAGTTAGTTTAAGGTCTTATTTATCTTCCGTAAAATTTAATTGATTGAATATTTACTTATGACTTAAATCGCTTCCCGCCATCTAGAAATTGTTTTTATATTATGGATGGAAGATAGATTAATGCATGTAGAATTCTGGTCTTGGAAGCAATTTATCCTTTAGTTCAGACATATCCCCCCCCCCCCCCCCTCCCCCTCTCTCTTTTATTATATATTAGACCTATTGGATGTGTGACATCTGGCGCCTAACTATTCTTTGCTTTGCTTTAAGAATCATCCATTTCATATTTTGCTTGGCTTGGTTCAAACAAGCAATAAAATATCATAATTTTCGTTACATACAATGGTATCAATATTTCTAAAAAAACTATTGTATACTATCTCGTGTGTCCCGACACTAGTTTTGGATCATCAAATAAAGCTAGCATGGGTGAGAATGCGAGCATATATAGCATCTATGTTAGTTATGTTGACTCTACATACGTACACTGACTGACTGACTCATTGTTAGATTTTCTTTGATTCATGTGGAGATCATGTGTGGTTGGTGATGACACGAATCAATCGTGAGAAAGGCTTTAATCGTCAGCCCATGATATATAGGAGTGAGAATTAATAAAGAGAGAGGTTGTCCCTACCAAAAGATCGACTCTTCTTTCATAGATACGTTACGTCCTCTCTCTCTCTCATAGAACTACAGTTGTTGCCATTCTGTATCATCAACACGAGGCACTAATTAAATGGGAGAGGGGTGGGTGTCTCACTCAGTCAAATAAGATTCTGGAATTACGCGCGGTAGGTATGGTATGGTATGGTTCTAGTATTGGTACGGGTGTTGATTCAGAATTGTGCTCAAAATAACAGAAAATTATCCGAGAGAGAGAGAGAGAGATTTTGTGGATCAGAATCCTAAATTTATAGAATTATACTTTTATAGTCAAAAAAACTAAAATCACGATAATTTTATGTTTTGAAACTGTGGAATATCCTACAATTCTGAGGGTTGAAAGAGTAAAACATTATTTGACTTTGCAAATAAAACTCCTAAAAAATTGTGTATTGAGTATAAAAAGTTCAGAAAATTACTCGTCCATAACATAAAAGTTTCAAAAATCAATCTCAAACCCAACCCTAATTCCAACTCCAATCCAAACAATATTTACATCAAAAAAAGTCTTTTCTAAGGACATTTCATTGCTCTCTTCAAGATTTTCGAAACTCCATTGCTCTACATAATAAAATAAAAATTTTATACACCATACGCAATATTTTAATAAAACTCCCACTCCACTTCTTTCCTTTCCTTTCCTTTCCTTTCCTTAGTTGATTGATTCTTTTTCTTCAATTACTTCCCCCCATTCTCTTCTTCTAAATTCCATTATTACTGGAATTTATTTCTTTCAAGAAGAGAGCTAAAGCTAATTAAGGACACGCCTTAAAAAAAAAAAAAAAAAAAAAAAAAAGAGGACGAACTAAATGCGCTACAAATTATCCCTCCTGAGATCCACAACGACCACGCTGACGTTGTCGGTGCTCTGCCTCGCCAGCGCCAGCTTCGTCAGCAGCATCGCCGCATCGGTGCACGCCTTGCCTGACGGCAAGTTGGCCCTCAGACACATCCCGACGACCTCACACGCCGTCTCGTTCGTCACCACGTCCCACAGCCCATCGCTTGCGAGGATCAGGCACTCGTCCTCCTCCGACCTCTCCGTCACCGTCACCTCCGGTTCCGAAACCACGTACGGCTTCAAATAACTGTCTCCTGCACCAATTACAACAAACTAATTTAGGATCCACTGCTCGCACGAACCTACTTCTATACTTTTGGTGTATCCTAGTATATTCTGAAGTGTTCCACTACTCGCGCACACCTAGTTCTACCTTTTGTGTGTCAGTGTATTCTGGAGTGTCCCACCACTTCTATTTTTGGTGTGTCCTAATGTATTATGGAGTGTACCACTACCTCTACTATTCTTGGTGTACCCTGGATACATCTATTTTTCGTGTATTTTTGGTGTGTCCAACTACTTCCATTTTTGGTGTGTCCTAGTGTATTCCGGAGTGTTCTACTACATCTATTTTTGGTGTGTCCGACTACCTAGTGTATTCTGGAGTGTCCTACTACTTCTATTTTTGGTGTGTCAGTGTATTTTTGGTGTGTCCAACTACTTCCATTTTTGGTGTGTCCTAGTGTATTCCGGAGTGTTCTACTACATCTATTTTTGGTGTGTCCGACTACCTAGTGTATTCTGGAGTGTCCTACTACTTCTATTTTTGGTGTGTCAGTGTGTTCTTCTGGAGTGTCCCACTGCTTCTATTTTTGGTGTCCTAGTATATTCTGTAGTGTCCCACTACGGAGTGTCATAGTATATTTTGAAGTGTCCCGCTACTTCTATTTTTGGTGTCGTAGTGTATTATGGAGCGTCCGAGTCAGAGTAACTTACCGATTGCACGCGACATGGCAAGCACACCGAAAACCCTCGCACCGTCCCAGTAGATCACTCTACCTCCGGCTTCTTCGATCCGGTTCAACTCGTCCGGCCGATCCGGCTGAAGCGCGAGGGCAAAACCGTCATTTACGGTTCGATCACCGGACAAATTATGATCAACAATTAATAACAATGATTTGGGATCTGTACCTTGTGGTCGGAGGAGAGCGGCACCGGAGCGCCGCGCCGGAAGAGAACGGCGCGGGAGTCGCCGCAGTTGGCGACGACGACCCGGTCCGCGGAGACGACCGCGACGACCGCTGTGGACCCCACGTGGTCGCACTTGGGAGTCTGGAGCTCGCACCGGCAGCTGGCGTTCCGCTGACCCCCAGGCGGCGTCACCGCCTCCGCGTCCATCCTAGAGAAGCTCCGCTCCATGACCCCCTTCCAGTCCGGTCTCGCCGTCGTGTCGGACTCGATCTCGTCCGACACGATCTTGTGCATCCGATCCCGACACGATGCCGACACCTAAAAGAATCAAGAAAAGACCGAAATAAGAAACGGGGATCAAAATCAAGAAGGAATTTTTTCTAAAAGATTCGTTTTTTTTTTTTTTTGCATACGTACATGAGAGCATCCATGGCCGTCGTAGACTCCGAAGAAGTGGAGCTTCGATCCGGCCGACTCGACAAAATCCGGCCGGATCGACAAGGTGTCCTCCATGTCCCTCCGTCTTCCGCAGACCGACGTCACCCCATGACGCGGACACAGATCTGACCTCGACGGCTGCGCCGCCGGCAACTTCTCCAAGACTCCGTCTTTCTTGACCGGGGGGAAGGCGAGCTTCCGCCTCTTTCCGGTGCAATCGCCGCTGATGGCCATGGTTTCTGCTCCGGCGACGAACTTGAACCGCCGGACCTCCATTCTCCTCCGCCTCGCCGAGCGCGGGCTCGGCTCGCACGCAACGGCGGCGGCGGATCCGGATCCAGTCACTACGCCACAACAAATCTCAGTCATTAAAATCCCTAACTTCCTTTCTCTTCCTCTTCTCCTTCGAAAACTCGAGCAGACGAAACCCTAAAAAAGAAAAATTGGCTCTGATTTTTTTCCCCTATCGAATTCAACGAAGTGGGGGTGATAATAAATAGGCGCGCATCCGACCTTTTTTTTCCTATATCGGCTCGCGTTGGAGATTGAATCAAGAGCTGCCACGTACACGAGAATTTGTATCCACATGGCACGTGGAAGCGATTGACGTTGGTTCGTAATACTTCCACGCGAGCTCGTCGAGTTGAGCAGGGGGGGTACGTGGCAGATCAGAAGAAGAGGCCTTTCTTTCCCAGCTGCCCGTCACTGTCAGTAGGGGTGACGTTGCCCGATCACGACCGTCCATTCTTGCTAGTGCTCCTAGTCTCTCGACGTGTGACGTGGGTCCTCTCTCTCTTCGGTTAGGCCGGGCCCCACCGGAACGTACTGTTTAGAGAATTGTGTTACACGTGTCGGAAGAGGAGTGGGGGGATTAGTGAGGAATCATGACACGTTTTCTTTTAAATTTTGAGGGAATCGTTGACGCGTGGGAATGACGAAGGGGCGGCAGACCGACACGTGTCCTGAGGGTGGCGGAGATGGTGGCAGCTGCCCATATATATATGACTAAGAAAGTCAGTAATCAACTTCTAATCATTTTAATTGGTTTTGTTCACCTATTGGATTGTTGAGTAAGGACTTGATAGATTGCTAATATTTTATTTATTTATTTAAATAAAGATTTTGGGTCTCCACAATTGAAAACTGCGGCAAAACCAAGCATGAATACGACCAAGAAATATGGTCGATAAAAATCATTCATAAGGACATTTTGGTCGATAAAAATCATACAATTGAAAACTGCAACAAAATCAAGTGAATATGTCAGGACTTAAACTCTAAACTGATATAAAATCTAAGATCTAAATGCTAATTAGTTCTAACTAAAATTGCTATATCTATTAATAACAAAATATTTTACATGACGGAAATTTTCATGTGAGCATGTCCAGAATATAATATGTCACATAAAGTATTTTATTTGATTCATGTGGCCCTGGTCATGTATAGCCAACAAAAAGAATGGGCACGACATCATGGTCGGTCAGATCCAACAAAGCAGAAATAGTTAACCAATCAACAAAATTTAGGAAATAATAATGGTATGGATGATTTATATAATACACAAGTAACACTTATGATTTGGGCACATGGAAGAGTGTGGGTCTAATTAATTCCACTGATAATCAACTCAAATAAAAGTACTTTAAGAAGCAGAAGAAGTAGAATCAACTTTTCAAAGCAGTTTCCCTGCTTTTCAAAACAATACGCAGAAGCGGTTGTTACCAAATAAATAGCTTTTACTTTTCTGAAACAAAAGCCAGAAGCAACCAAAGCACGTAACAGAAAACCAGTTTAGAATGGTCCTCCTCGCGTTGTTGTATTTTTTTGGACAGCTTTTGAAAACAGAAAGCGTATAGAAAAGTTCTTTTTTTGCTATGATCTTTGAAAAGCGGACGTAAAACCAAACCAAGACAGTGTAATCTGTGGATTTTGTATTGCTGGACGGCCAACAGAAGTAGAAGCATACGTGTCTAGATATTTTGAAAGCGACTTCTTCTTGACCTTTGAGAGTTGGCTAGGTTATCAAAATTTGTATAAAAAAATATATTACCAAATAGCTTTTATCGAAACAACTTATAAAAGTAACATATTTTCTCCTTTTAAAAGTTGTTCCATAATAAACAACTTTTTTCTTGCCTTGGAAAAGAATTTTTTGTTTTTTGTTTTTGTTCAGATGTCAAAGGAAAAAAAAATAGGAATCTTTCATTTTCTCACTCAATTGAAATTTTTTTTATTTTCTTTTTATTTTTAATTTTCTTCTTCTTTTTTCTGCCAAACAAATTAAAGAGACTAAATGATGGATTTTTATTAAAGGAGGATATTTTAGTTATAACATCTATTTCCGCAAAGACCAAACTCGAAGTTAGTTATGACAGCTCTTTCCGCAAGTTTCATTGAACGTTCATTGTATCATGATGAATTGATGATAGATTTTTATTAAAGGAGGATATTTTAGTCTATCGACAGCCCACATGCTGGTGTGGTGAGCAATCTATTATTCCTTACGTATTTTGTAATAAAAAGAATAAATCTAGAATGGATTGGCGCCGCGTGGAAACAATAGAAAATAACTAAACGGCCGAACATATTATACGCCATGACATCATATGGGCTTTGTTATGTCTACAACCGGCTTAAAACCGGTTGGCTTACAACCGTCACATGGCGACTGCCTATTGGGAAAGAAGGGAAAGATGTGGGGTCCGGTGGGACCCATGTAGGAGGGTGTTGGGGGGGGGGGGGGGGGGGGGTTGTAAGTGAGTTGTAGGGGTTGGTTGGTTGTAAACTTAGCATTTTCTGACATAATATAGCCCAGGCTACAGTTGTACTATAATAAAAATAAATTTAGAATATTTTGAGCATCTCAACTGAATGTGAAAAAATTCAGATCCAGCTCATGTGGTTAGGACGAGACCATCATCAGACTTTTATTGAGTCTTACTATTCTACAAAATGAGCTCCAACATTTTGAATCTATAATCTAGAAATTGGGATGAGAATATTAGACTTCTATTGAGTATATTATGATCTAAGAGCACCAATAGTATATGGAGCTAAAAAATACATCTTGAGGTCCAAATTTGTAATAAAAAAAGCAAATGTAGAATGTGTTAGATTTGTATGAGAATAGTAAACAAATAAATCTTGAGGCCCAAATGTTATGAACAGATATAGATCTAGGTGTCATCCTTCTTTCTTTCCCCTCCTCCCCTCCCCCACCCACCCCACCACCACACACACACACACACACACACACACACATATATATATATACATATATATATATTGGAATTTCAAATTGAGCCAAACTATTCTACAAAATGAGTTCCTACATTCTAAATGTAGAAATTCTAAAGTCCAACCTATAGCTCAAGAGGCTAGGATAGAACTATCATGTAGCTCTATTTATTTATTTATTTATTTTGCCAAACAACAATTATAATTTATGAAAAATATTACAGAAAATTTACTGTAGCGAAACAAATTTATATTAAATTCATACAAACGAAACAAGTTTGGATAATTTTGAAATATAGACGAGTCCGCCAACAGTGTTGGTGGAAAAAAAAACACGTAGGCAAAAAAGCCAAAAGTGGACCCCACAAGTCCAAATTCTGCTGGCCTTGTGGGGTCCGCGGGTTGGTTTGGATGGTTGAATTTTGTTTGGTTGGTTTGGTTTGGTTTGGTTTATTTTATTAGTTTGTTTTAATTAGTTATTATGTTTTGTTTTTTTTATTTAGTTTAGTTTTGGAATTTGATTTAATAAAATATATTTTTAACGAAATAAAATTAAAATAAATTAATTAAGAAATATTTAGAAATATTTTTTTCGAAATTTGCATCCAGAGTATAAGTTTGTATAAATTCCATCTAAAGCATCAAAGTTTAAAAAATTACGAAAAAAATATCAAAACGTCCTTTGGGCGTTTATATTTTTTAATATTATATTCCTATCGTTAATTTTCTTGCCGTTAACAGGCGTTAAAAAAAATAATAAAAATCTGTCGTAAGAATATTACGTCTGCCGTCGAGCAGACTTCGAACGGCCATAACTATTTGTTTTGAAATCGTTCTTCGTTAAATAATAAGTCGATTTGTATGTTTTCGACGAGAGTAACACAAATCGTGTAGAAAAAAAATTTAACCGAAGCAAGACGCACTTGTTACAGACAAAAATATAAAATTTAAAACTTTAAAGTATCATAATTTTTGACTGAGAGATCGAAACAAGGTCCAGTTTGTGCCAAAATGACCGTATCGAAAAGTACTACGGGATAAACCGTTTCACCATTTAACGGACTTCTCAAATTTTTAAAATCGCAAAAAAATGATGTTTTGACCTCCAAATTTTACTTTCGAATATTTAAAATTTACTGTAGCAAAATAAATTTATATTGGATGTGAGGGCCCACGGATTTAAAACGATGTTTCGACCTCCCCAAAAAAATTAGGAAAAAAATTAACAAGAAAAAATTTAAATTAATTGTTTTATGTCAACTATCAAAAAAACTAATAAAACAAGTAAAAAAAACCAAAATAAAACTAAATAAATTTAAATTAATTATTTTTGTTAAAATAATTTTTCTTAAATCTAATTACAAAACAAAACTAAATAAATAAAACCAAAACATAATTAATTAAAACAAACTAATAAAACAAACCAAGCCAACCAAAGCAAACCAACCAAACCAAACAAAACCATCCAACCGAATCCGTGGGCCCCCAGACCCAATCTCCGCCAACTGTGTTGGCTTAAATTGGCACCCACCATTTTCAGCCAACAGTGTTGGCAAAAATTGACTTGTGGGGTCCACTTTTATTTATTTTTATTTTTTTTCTGCCTACGTGTTGGATTTTTTTTCCGTCAACACTATTGGCGGACTCTGTCTCTTTCAAAATTATCCAAACTTGTTTCGTTTGCATGAATTTAATATAAATTTATTTGGCTGCAGTAAATTTTCTGAAAATATTATGATACAAGTTAGCTAAATCATAGTTGATTTTAGCTTAGGATACATGAAAGTATAACCTGATATACATGAGTGTTACCGAAAATTGATTTGCACATGTGCTGCCAAGGAATGAGCAACAGAATTTGCTCTCCTTGGAGTGAAACTAAAGGAGAGATTTCTGATCTTGATATGGATAATCTTCCTGCTATAGAGTATCTTCCTCCTTGGAAGTGACGGCATCCAAAATTTATTTGCAGTCACCTTCAATTGAGATATTGACATGGTTGTTTCTCCTGAGCCAACCAAAGACCAACTCCTTCGGCTTCCAACGGAGATCCATTGCGATGGCTTGAACAAAGTGTCCCTCTCTATCTCTCAACACTGCAGCTCCGCTCATCTTGTCATCAATGAAGGCACATCGAAATTGATTTTGTAGGAGTTTGGAAGAGGAGGCGGCTTCCATCTTGCATTACTACACACACCAACAATCTTGTGTTGAAGGAGATAGGTTATTGATCCGAGGGAATTGGTTCTCATACTTCTCTCATTTTCTTTGCAGCTTTGATAATATTCTCAGGAAGCACCAACTTGTGGTAAAATATTAGCATTCCGTTCCTCCCAAATTACCCACATCAAGTAGAAACATGGACCTCTAATTGAAACTTACCATTATACAAAATGGATTCCTACCTTCTGAATCTAGAATCTAGAAATTGGGATGAGCCTTACTATTGATGCTCTAATAGCATATATTCCTAAACCTAAACTTCAGATAAGTATAGGTAGTCCATAGTTTCTTCTTTTATAGAAGTATCGTGTACGTTGTGTAATCTTAAGTTATGATAGAAATGTTATTAGTTTGATCAGATCTAGTCACGCTTTTATCCCACCATATATCGGTGTAACTTGGTAAAAGAGAACAATAAGAAGCCACATCAAAGAAGCCAATTGATGTATCAACAACTACATTATGTTAGATGGAAGAAATATTGGAACTCAGCACAACAAAGAAAAAAAAAGTAAATTATGAAAGAGAAATATGTACTGTGTATACTTGACAAAATCATTATCAAGGGACAATGATACAGGTATTAAAAAGTTGCTGGTGCAAGTTTGCCATACCTCTGTAATTCTGACACTTAATGTCAGAATTTGGAATATATATATATATATATATATAAACTAAACTTTTCTTGAACGAATAAGCTAAACTAAACTTATTCTTGCTTATGTTGCCGTTGAAATTAGGATAAATTAGGATAGAAGCAAACAAAAATATCATAAATCTTGCTTTCGATCGGTCATGACAAAACGAAATAACACTAGTCACAAAACTCCTACCATTTAAAACTAAATAACCAAAGTCACACATCTCACATAATTCCGTTTAATTTTTTTCAAAATTTGAGTTTAGATCTCCATTTTGGACGGTGACGGTGAGCCAAGTTCACCATTAAGACGAAACTCAAACCCTATTCTGGACACCATTGGAGACCTAAACTCAAATTTTCAATATTATTCGAGACCCTAAAACTAAATAACCCTTTTTATATATTACAATCTTGAGAGGCCAACACCAACAATTTCTGGACACTTCACACACGAGAATGATTCTGAATAACAAAGAAACTTAATGATCATATATGCATGATCTTGAATCATAATTCTGCAGACTACTCTAATATAAGACACTAATAAGAACTATAGCTCCCAAATCTCTCCACATTATTTGCAGTTCCTGTGGGATATAGATCAATAGCACTACAGTACGGACCAACAAAATATAATATAATCAAAGGATCTGAAGATGAGAGAGCAATTTTTGGGTCTTAGTATATTTCAGGTGATCGTACCAAGAAACAACAGTTGCACTACATTTCAATATATTTCAGAAGAAATGCTAAAACACTAAATATAAAGGAAGAAGAAAATATATAATATTAAGGATTAAATAACAAATAGTCTAAATAGAAACTCGGTGTTGATTAAATGCCAACATGACATAAACAGTAGAATAATTACCATCTGATAAACACACCAAAAACTCCAAACCTATAGATTACCTGAACTGCAAATGAAACCAAATGGGCTTTGAATTCAGTTGGGTCTTGGTGTGGCCCACTCAACCCTGAGAATAAGGTTATCATAACCATAGCCATTGAGCTTGTTAATGGCTCTCTCTGCATCTTCCTTGTTGACAAAGTTGACGAAACCAAAGCCTCTACTCACTCCAGTCTTCTGATCGGTAGCAACATAAACACGAGTCACGGAGCCAAATGTGCGGAAAAGCTCAAGGAGATCAGGCTCCCGGGTATCTTCTGAAAGGTTGGTTACACGGACGGAGTTCTCATCATTTCTGCGCCTCATCTCAGTTCCAGACCTCTCTCCAGCACCCGCCCGCATGCCAGGAGGGACATATGCTCCCTTGGCAGGACCAGAAGATGAAACAGCTGCATCTGATGTTGGGGCCTTGTCGAAGCTTTCAGTCTGTTGGGCAAGATCCTTGTAAGGGCATTTAGATGTCCAGTGATCACCCTTCTTACCACATGTCCTGCAAACCATCAGAACAGCTCCTGATTTTCCCATCGCAGCCAACGGATCTCCTGCAACCTTTGTTTCTTCTGCTTTCGCCCCTGCAATGGACATTTGTTCGATTATGAAGCATTTGCTTGTATTGTGTATGGCGTGGTGGGGGTGGGGGTGTTTGGTGGAGGGAAAGGAATATTAGAGTGCAATAATTAAATTCATTGCATTCAATAACCAAGCTGGATCTGGTGTATCATAGGAGATTTGTCTTTTCTATTGATTCCTACGGCTTGGATATATTGATAGCAACAGCAAGAAGGCTTAATAACATGACAAAGTTCTGAAAGAATTAGCACGGCAACTTCATTGGAAATAAATGTTTGCCAAGGGGTCAAACGTCAACCAACCGCATCTACAAGCTCGATTCCTAAAGAGGAGGGTCAGAACACTGACAGGACAATCTCAACCAACTGCTTCTAATAGAGGAAGGTTCACAAAAATGATATCTTATTTGCTAGAACAAGAAACTATACAGGAAATGCAACATGCAAGTTCAGAGAAAAGGACACACCCAGTCTACCCAATAACATTTCCAGGAATCGTCTATCTGCAAAGCACTGAATTCTCAAAACTGGCAGATGAACAACAGTACTTTAGTTCAAACATATTTGACAACTCAACAAGAATAGTTGCTAATTGGTCAGACAAATAGAGCAAAAGTGTGAGCTTTCTGAAATGCAAACATCTTTAGTACTCAAACCCCACTTTAGATAGTTTTCTGTGTATACAGTATACACTTTCTAACGACGAGACATATAAATCTTAAGACATTTCTAAGGACAGTCGAGAAGATTCAATGTAATGTATACATAGGCTACATTTGTAGGTGGGCCTGGATACTGGGAGCTAGATATAAACTTAACATAATTCCTGCATAGGCTACATATATCATATCTGTAGGTGAACCTGGAAAATGGGAACTGGCAAGCCAAACTGATTACACGCTGAACTTCTAATTATCGTGTAGGGTGCAACCTCCAACCAGCTTAAGCGTGCAACACCTCTGCTCCAATTGTTTTCCACACTACTCTGAAAACATTTATCAAACTTGGATGTTACCCTTTTATAAAGTTTTTATAGGTATTTTTATAAATCGTTTGTTTCAAACCTCATTTTGTAGATGCATTTTTAAAACCTCATCCAATATCTTGCAATATGATGATCTTCCCCCCTCATTTCCTATATGTATGCAGTTAGTTTGAAACATTTTCCTCTTATACTCACCGAAGCCAGACAATGTTTTAAAACCACACGCTTCTTCAGAGAGCATAATCCCATATATCAAAGACTTCCACGCAGGCACAGTACCTTTAACAATAACTTAAAACAAAATAAAATGGATGGAAAGGCATATAGAGGAAAGTTTTATGTAACCCTTAGACCTTAGAGGAGTGTGAGAAAAGTTGATAATTAGGAGTCCCTTGGCATTTAAAATGTTGTCATATGGTTATTTTCATCATAAAATGGACAAAAACAATGGCTAGATATCATGTGAGATTATCGGGACCACATGGATATAATGATCATAGAATCGAAAAACTTAACCTTGAACAGAAGTTGTTAACAAACAAAACTTGGAGAATAACAATGATTTTTTCATGGTCGGAAGGGGTATTAACCAAAAGAGATAAATGAAGGGGTTTATTCATTCAACTCCAACAAGAAAAAAGGATGAATATCTCCCTTCCTGCCCTTCACACCAACACCCAAAAAAAAGGAACGACATAATATAGCATTTACTATAATGTGAAAGTGAAAAATTGACAGGTATGACATTTAATGTACATCACCAGTTACAAGCTAATAACATAATCAACTACAAGAAGTTTACCCCCTTGTTGGAGCAAGATAATAAACCTACTTGTCAATGTGGCTCCAGTTATAGATACATAAAACATAGAACATCCCCATCATTTCTAAATAAAGGAGGATATAAGTTATTCCTTGTTTCTTTCTCTTCACCCTCCAATTTAGGAAACCCATCCCACGCCCAACCCACGAGAAAAAGAAAACAATACAAGCAGAAATCTAGTAGAAGATCAAAGATTCACGGTGATGATATAAACAACTCCAGCACCCAAAAAAAAAAAAAAATTAATAATAATAATACTTCTCACATGGCATAGATTGTTGATGGACGCCCAAATGAATAACTAGAAGTTCTAGTGAGGGAATTATAACAAGAACTAGCACAAATCACTCATATTGCCTTTGGGCTAAATATTTTAAGGTTTCAAGCTCCTCAATTGGATGTAAAAAAACAATAAAGGTGACCATTGAAGATGAGTACCTTGGCAGCCATATAGACTTTAGGATATATATATATATATATATATATATATATATATATATATATATATATACAGAAATTTTGTTGTAGCGGTAACAAAATTATAAGAAATTGGGTGTACCGAAAGAAGTTTGGGGTAATTGGATGGGGAGATACTTTCCGCCGGTTAGTCTGGCGGAAATTGGACAGTCTGTGGCAGAAATATGGTGGGTGTGGGGGTTCGGCTGATTTTGTTTTTGTTTCGGTTTTTGTTAGTTTGGTTTAGTTGGATAGTTTTTTGTTTGGATTTTTGTTTTAGTTAGTAAGTTTGGTTGAGATTTTTGGGTTTGGTTGGTTTGAAAGCGAGGTAGGTTGGTTGGTTGGATTTTTTTTACAACACTTGGTGTGGTATTGTGTTGCAAACACACAAACCAACCCACACTTCCAAACCAACCAAACCCAATAATTCCAACCAAACAAACTAACAAACAAAAACCAAAAACTATCTAACTAAACCAAACCAAACCAAAAAAAACCCAGCCCCCACACCCCCTATTTCCGCAAGACTGTGTGGCGGACTGTCTAAAGTATCTTCTTTTCCAATAATCCCAAACTTGTTTCGCGACACCCAATTTCTTATATATATATATAGAGAGAGAGAGAGAGGGAGAGAGAAACAAACACAAAGTCCCAAACATTAAGTACAACCAACTTGTTCCGTGTCAAACATCAAAATAAGTGCAAAATCACAATACACATGTCGTTAATCTTAGCACTATCACCCTCCACTTGCTCTTCATTGTCCACACCATCAAACGTAATCAATACAACTTCTAAATCAATTTCATCAGAAGACAAATAATGGCTCAAATTCATATCCACCATCGTAACAATGTCTCACATAGTTATCTCACTGACAAAAATCAGTGGTGTTCACTTATAATTGGGCGACAAGGTTGGATTACTGGGTCAAAATACAATGAGTAGGGTTATCATATGAAAGTAGCCACAAACAATGTACCAATAAAATACCCACTACCCAAAATTGAATTAAAAACAATGTACCAATAAAATACCCTATTTCCACAAGACTGTGTGGCGGACTGTCTAAAGTATCTTCTTTTCCAATAATCCCAAATTTGTTTCGCCACACCCAATTTCTTATATATATATATATATATATATATATATATAAAGAGAGAGAGAGAGAGAAACAAACACAAAGTCCCAAACATTAAGTACAACCAACTTGTTCCGTGTCAAACATCAAAATAAGTGCAAAATCACAATACACATGTCGTTAATCTTAGCACTATCACCCTCCACTTGCTCTTCATTGTCCACACCATCAAACGTAATCAATACAACTTCTAAATCAATTTCATCAGAAGACAAATAATGGCTCAAATTCATATCCATTATCGTAACAATGTCTCACATTGTTATCTCACTGACAAAAATCAGTGGTGTTCACTTATAATTGGGCGACAAGGTTGGATTACTGGGTCAAAATACAATGAGTAGGGTTATCATATGAAAGTAGCCACAAACAATGTACCAATAAAATACCCACTACCCAAAATTGAATTAAAAACAACAAATAAAAATAAAACATTTGGTACATATGCGTTAACCACCCAGGAGTACCAGTACCCAGTACCCATTTCGTACCTGATAGGGATTCACCTTCCTAAGTGGAGTACCTGTACTACCCAATATTGAATTAAAAACAACAAATAAAAATAAAAACATTTGCTACATATGCGTTAACCACCCAGGAGTACCAGTACCCAGTACCCATTTCGTACCTGATAGGGATTCACCTTCCTAAGTGGAGTACCTGTACTACCCAAAATTGAATTAAAAACAACAAATAAAAAATAAAAACATTTGGTACATATGCGTTAACCACCCAGGAGTACCAGTACCCAGTACCCATTTCGTACCTGATAGGGATTCACCTTCCTAAGTGGAGTACTCATACTTCATAGGTTGCAAGCAAGTGAAGTGGAAGTCGTGAAAAAAACGCTTTTTGTTGCACTTGTACAACTTTCGTCATTTGGTTACAAGCAACTAAAGCATGATCCCACTTTTATTTTTAACACAAAAATGATTTTGTCACCCTTAAAAATACGAATATCATATACTCTCTCAAGCTTGACATGGTATGAAAGTTGGGTCGAATATTTTTTTTTTCCTAATTGGCTAATTCATTTTCACTAGATGGCAAGTTAACATGGTATGAAAGTTGGGTCGAATATTTTTTTTTCCTAATTGGCTAATTCATTTTCACTAGATGGCAAGTTAACAAACACATGTTGTAAGTCATTCCATTTGCACACTCCCAAGCAGATAAATTGATGGAAGTGACTAACAAGGGGGGCATACTTTTCAACCAAGCAAAATAACTCAAAACTCACTTCAAAAAGTGAACTTGCATAAAGTACTTTCTTCCAAGTAGAATCTATAGAAACGACATACACCATTGAACCCTAGCCGTTACAGAAAATTGTTTAACTAGTTTACAAAGTTTCTCTCTCTTTGTTAAGCTTCCTATATACATATTTTACAAATCAGGAATCAAGACAATTTTCAGATATCACACTTTTCAGATATCACATAGGAATATGACAAAAGAGCAACAACTAAACATCATCATCATCCAAGCATTCTCCCATCGGAATAGGACGACTATGGAGCATAATAAAGCTCCATAAAAAAATTTGACAGTTTTTATGATCCGATGTCAACCTGACATAAACCCTCCAAGTTGGTGTCAAATTTCTAGCGAAGGCAACTATGAACATGAGAGGGTCATGCAATAGAACCTAGACGGGTTGTTGGCATGTAGGTAGACCTACCTTATGGATATGCACTTTAAGCTCATGCAACAAAGAAGTACCCTCCAAGTTCCACTTGACTATAGAGTCTAGACGAAGAGGTAACATGATGCAATTTACTATGAAAAATTGCATTCGTCTCTATGACACATTAAGCCAAAGAGTGAAGGAATAACGATCAAGAGAGCAACAACTAAAGCAACATAGTATTTAGTGAAATGCTTGGATATTCAAAGTTCTTTAATAAAGTATTTGGTTTTATTTATTACATTAGTAATTTATTTATGTATATTATCTTTCTTTTTTGCGCGTTGCTTCGCTCGGGCGCACGCCTTGTGCCTCGGACGATATGGACCCTTTGCACCTCTAGTGCGCCTTTGACTACCTTAATTCAAACTTAATTGTCTAGGACGACTATGGAGCATAATAAAGCTCCATAAAAAAAATTGACAGTTTTTATGATTGGATGTCAACTTGACATAAACCCTCCAAGTTGGTGTCAAATTTCTAGCGAAGGCAACTATGAACATGAGAGGGTCATGCAATAGAACCTAGGCGGGTTGTTGGCATGTAGGTAGACCTACCTTATGGATATGCACTTTAAGCTCATGCAACAAAGAAGTACCCTCCAAGTTCCACTTGACTATAGAGTCTCGACAAAGAGGTAACATGATGCAATTTACTATGAAAAATTGCATTCGTCTCTATGACACATTAAGCCAAAGAGTGAAGGAATAACGATCAAGAGAGCAACAACTAAAGCAACATAGTATTTAGTGAAATGCTTGGATATTCAAAGTTCTTTAATAAAGTATTTGGTTTTATTTATTACATTAGTAATTTATTTATGTATATTATCTTTCTTTTTTGCGCGTTGCTTCGCTCGAGCGCGCGCCTTGTGCCTCGGACGATCTGGACCCTTTGCACCTCTAGTGCGCCTTTGACTACCTTAATTCAAACTTAATTGTCTGGATGTCTTCAGAAAAAACCGATTGAATGAACTATATTATTGAACATACATCTACAAACCCCTTGTATGGCATTGCATGTCTTACCTTCCGATGATTTTACAAAATTAACAAAAACTAGGGATGGAAGACGAAAAGTACGAACCCTCGTCTGTTCTCCTTTCGTGTCTGCCCTCCTTTCGCGTGAAGACGGTTATTAGTTTACTACCACCTAAATAGGTCGTGTAATTGAAGAAGAAAAATCACAATACAACAGGAGCAAATATGATACGTTTTATGGTGGTACTTTCCAAAATCCTTCTTTATCTGGATTACCATATCCTGTCTTTCATGAATCCATAATTGAGATGCTATCTATAGAAGAGAACTAGACAGAATGAATCCACGACTCTAAAAGAGAGAAAAAATATTCAATTATCTTCATCAACAATCAACAGGTTGAAACTATTTTATCCTTCTAGGGATACAAATACAATTGTCCCATTACTAACAGTAGAGAATAACCTCAGCAGCATAAATCAAGTCAGTGTAGGTAATAAGTAATAACACTATTCCCATATGAAACTTGTGTCTTCTCCCATTAAAAAATATAGTTTTCATTTTATTGCCCCAAAAAGAATCAGTTCTTGCACCCTTTACCATATTATTAGAAATCTAAGTCAACTCTTAGCACAAAGACATGTTTCCAAATATATATAATATGATAATACTTAAGGTCTCACCTTTTCACCTATATGAACTAAGTTTTCTTGTTTCCTTGTTTTTGACTGTCATTTGTCATAACAAGAAACATGGCAATAGGGGAAGTTTGCATTCTATCACATCCACAAAGCAACGGCTCTTTGATGTTTCAATTCAATAATTACGATTCGTTAATCCTTACTGGAACAACATCTAATCATAAATTAAACAGAACAATAAAAACAAATCAGGAACCTAACATATATAACCACAAGATAAGGGGAAGGTATAATAAGCATTGGACATCAACTCCAAATTCATGCCATCAGATTAACAACTATGGTTTCGAAAATCAATCGAAAAATAAGAGCCCAATTAGAAGGAACATGAATTCTAATTCTCTAATTCCGAGCAAAATAATAATGACATTTCCTTCGAAACTTTCAAACTAATATCAACAGTTCAGAAACAGCATAAAAACAATCTCGTTATCAACAAAACTAGGAACAACTCACCCTGGTAGATAAAAATAAGGTTTCTCTTTCCTTGTAACAACAACATCTTTCCTTTAATCCTGTCTCGACTTTCAGGTTAAAGGATACACCTTATACCAAAGAAGTAACCCAAACACTAACAAGTCAGCTCACAACAAAGATACGCAAAATATAGTAAAATCAACATAATCCAAACCATAGCCCAAACAAAACCAATGTTATTTAAATGGTTTCATCGGATAATTAGTTCAGGACAGATTAATCGGACTCTGCGGTCGATTGATTAAGCATCCATTCAAAAGAAATTGGATGAACAAGGTGACTAATCGGATTTAATTGACAATTTATCCTGTTTTAAAAGAGAATCCAAAACTAGTCTTCTTCTAAATATATCCTTCAAACCTCTCAAATTAAGAAGTAGTTTCAAAGGCTTCATGAAAAAAAACTCAACAACAACACTGCTATTTGGTCTAAACAAATTAAAATTCGGGCTTCACCTCTTTCCTGTGTTGCACGGACATTAATTCAACATAACATATTTCAGACATGGCAACACGGATTTGGCATCTATTTTGGTGTCCTAATATATTTTGGAGTGTTCAAGACGTGTCCAAAATGTGTCCGGCAAAGACATGGCATGAATTTTTTAGTAACCATGCTTCCTATACTCTTTTCTATCCGTAAGACTACATCTTTCCTTTGATTCCTTTCCCATCTCGCAGATCAAACAAATAATTACAACAAATCTAGGCCATAGTCCAATTGATATCACCAAAAACTCTAACCCTAAGAAAACCATAGTTTTTTTTTTATAAAAGAGAGGATTCAAACTAGGGCTTTACTTCATCGTCGTAAACAAATGCCATTTTCCTCTAATAAATCCCTCGAATCTCTAAAAGTTGGGTTGCCCGGGGGGGCGGGGGGGGGGGGGGGGGGGGGTTAGCGTTTCTCCTCGTTTCAAAAAAAAAAAAAAAAAAAAAAAAAATCCCCTAATGCCTTCCCCAACCCTTGTTAGCAATCAACCGAATCAAACTACTATTATATGCGAATTTTTTCGTATCTTTCATAAACGTATAATACTAGCGTACTTTTGAAAGATTCGAATCGATATGTGAATTTTAAGCATGTGAAGTTTTAAATGTGTTCTCCATATGAATTATTGAGAAAACGTGGTGGCAACATGTTTAATTAACCAAATTTGACAACTTGTTTGTGAAGTTTTTCGTTTGACGAATATTTGACCCAACGTTTTAATGTATTTTACTTGCACTATGCCGATTTATACTCGTACTTATCTTTCCTTTGATTCCTTTCCCATCACGCAGATCAAACAAATAATTACAACAAATCTAGACCATAGTCCAATTGATATCACCAAAAAGTTCCAATCGATATCACCAAAAACTCTAACCCTAAGGGTATGCTTGGCAATTGTAGGAATAACGGTTATGAAGTATTTTTAGAGTACCGGTTATGAGCAGTTATGAGGGGGTTCCGATTTTGGATGGTTTTAAGTAGTGCCTTTTAAACTAGTCCAACTCATGCTTGGTAATTCATTAACGAGCGGTTCTGAAAGTTTTTTACACGAATAAAATTACATATATGTCCATATATAAACAAAATGGTCCCGAGCGCAGGAACTGCCACTCAGTCCACGCCTCGATCAGAATGCAGAAGTCCATATTTGATCAAAATAATAGAAACACGTGAAATAATATAAACGTCTGAATGAAAGTACGAGGGAAAGATTTTAAAAACTTACTGAAAAAGTAACTATAATTTGGAAGAAGTAGAAGAAAAACACATATGAAAAAGAAAAAATAGGGTAGGGTATTAGTAGTTAATTATATGCTTTTAGTGAAGATATAAACGGAATAAAATAATAAAGTTGTACAAAACCCACTGGTTTGGAGTGTTTATAAAGCCACCACAAATTAAAGTACACCAGTTTTGGAAGATTTTTGAGCCGACCAAAACCAGTACCTCAAAAAAATTTACAATCAGAAATTTTCATAAACGGTCGGTTCAAAAACACCCCAAAACCGATAAAAATACCGTTACCAAGCAAACCCTAAGAAAACCATAGGTTTTTTTATAAAAGAGGAGAGGATTCAAATTAGAGCTTTACTTCATCGTCCTAAGCAAATGACATTTTCATCTAATGAATCCCTCGAATCTCTAAAAGTTGGGGGGAGGGAGGGGGGACGAATGGCGTTTTTCCACGTTTTCCAAAAAAAAAAAAAATCCTCTAATGCCTTCCCCAACCCTCGTTATCAATCATCCGAATAAAACTCGTATTATATGCAAATTTTTTGTATCTTTCAGAAACGTATAATAGTTGCGTACTTTTGAAAGATTCGAATCGATATGTGAATTTTAAGCATGTGAAGTTTTAAACGTGTTCTATATGAATTATTGAAAAAACGTGGTGGCAACCTGTTTAATTAACCAAATTTGACAAATGTGAAATTTCTAACCTCAATATTTCCGTTTGATGAATATTTGACCCAACTTTTTAACGTATTTTACTTGCATTGTGACAATTTATACTCGGTACTTTTCAGTCCCGAATTTTTTGGCGAATCGGTAACAAGGTCCCCAACATATTCAATGTAGACAAATAATTACAACAGAAACAGCATAAACCTAAAAAAAACTAGGGTTCCAAAAAGGAGAGAAGAGAGGGAAGAGGAATTGAACCTGGAGCCCTGGGCCTCTCGAGGAGGATCTCCTCGGTGGAGACCATGGTGAGGCGGCTGCCGGCGTCCTCGTGGGCCGCGTCTCCGAACTTGGGCCAGGACCGGCGCTCGACCGCGCGCTTGCTGAGCCGGGCCCGGGCCAGCCTCCGGACCCGCGTCGTCGTGGTGACCTTGACCTTCTCTCCACCGGAGTCGCTGAACCTGTACTCGATCACCTTCTTCACCCCGTGCTCGTCGGGGCCCACCACCACGGGCGGCGGGAGGAGAAAGTCGAGGTCCTCCCCGTCGTCCTCTTCGAGCTCCCCCCACCGGACCTTGCTCACAATAGTTCTCGCCGCCGCTTCCGACACCATCGCTTCTTCTTCCTTCCTCTTCTCTCTCTCGCCTTTGATGGATAACCGACTGTAGCTGCAGAGAGACTAGGGTTTCTTTTATCATACGTGCTAATGGAGTTATTCTCAAACCCAGCCCAAGCCCATTAGCGTTTTTGGCCCAGTAATGTTTCTTCTATTGTTAATGGGATAGTGCGCAATTTAAATTTAACAAGAAGAATTTTATTTTAAGGAAAAGTATTTAACTTTTCTTTCTTTATTTATGTATTTTCATTGTTTACTATATTAAAGGATAAAACAAAATAGATGTTATTGTTTTTAAGATTATTGCCTTGTATTCTTGTTTACATTGGGCTCTATACTAATATTCATATTGTCTTAATAATAATAATAATAATAATAATAACTTTCTTTGGGGGGTTTGCAATTTATAATGATTTGGCATTATTTTGACTTAGAAGCTGAAAAGTTATCTTTTTGGCTAAAATAATTTTCTCGTACTTTCTGCCTTAACGTTAGTGTATATGCGTGAAGTTCTCTTGCTTCATCTATTAACGGACGGCAACTCCTTTAATTTTATAATCTTATGATTTTTTTTTCATTGGAATAAAATTCACATGTCTTGTTTGTATGACAATATTCAAAGGATTGTAAGTGTTTTATTCCCAAATAATGATAAGTACACAAAATCTAATGCAGTCATTATCTATACTAATATATAATCTAAATACAAAGGGTATTACTATTTTTTTTATGCAATACTTCCTTACCTATACGTATTATGCATGGATAAAAATAATAATTTACTTATCTGCTAATTCAAATTTTAAAAGTAATATAAAATCGTTGGTAACCTCCTCTTTTCTTCTCATGTTCTTATTTGAAAAATAATCTAAACCCGTTCGCAACCTCCTCTTTCCTCCTCATGTTTTTATTTGAAAACTATTACCTCCTTCTGTCCTTAGTTCTCTTCCTCCACTATAAAAATCAACCTTCCCTTGTTACCAAATTCATCATCATCGTCATCATCCAAAAGAAACAATTATCTCTCCACCAAACCCTAATCATATTTTCCACTAAAGACACAAACCAAGTAAACCGTCCATAGTCACCCTTGACAAGACCCCACCAGTGCAAGCAATTGCACCAAAGCTGCTCAAAAGTCCACTCCGGTGACCGGTGGCGTGAAGAAGCCCAGTCGCTTCCCTCCCAACAACATTGCCCTCTGCGAGATCCGGAAGTACCGGACAAGTACCAAGCTCCAAGGATATCTAAGTCGCTTACCGGATCCATTGAGGGAGGGCTTGAGTTTAATGGTTTTGTCACTATTCTACGCTCCTTAATTGTTTACCTAAATTTTAGTTGTTCGATGTGGATTGCTGTGTAGGTTTGTAAAAGTGAATATTAGTATAATAAAATTTTGAATATTTCTGTTCCAAAGCTACTCTTATTTTTTGGGTCTTTAGTTTTTGTTTATTTGTTGTTTATTCTCTTCTAGTGTGATTATTTACCAAAATATTTCTCAAGAGTGATAAATAGTAATAGTAAAATTAAAATATATATAAATATGAAGATCGTGTTGTACTGATTTTTTTTTTATTTTTTCTTCTGTGGCCCTATTCTTCTATCATTATAAATTGCACGTGCAACCCATGTGCTATAGTCCCTCGTATCAGGAATCGGAATAAAATGAACATGTGATAACAAATCCATTTTATTCAAATTCAATCATAAAGTAAGCTAATTATGATTTGTTGTCCATACATAGAATCACTGAAATTAAAATTTATCCTAATTCTTATATTTAAATTCACATATAACCCAAACATTGTGCATTTAATTAATTCGTGAAATTCAATTTTGGAAATAATAATATGAAGACGAACTACACATAACTATGTGAAAAATATCTCCTATTCTCATTAAGAGTTGTTTGTGTATATTCATCAACAAATGAAAATACCAATTAAACTTGAAAATTTGTACCATATTGTTAGGATTTGGCTCATATTTGTAATTCTAATAACAATATGATTTGAACAAGTCCTAGTCCTACATAGTCAATAATTTTCTTTATGCATGGCATGCCTATATATATATATATATATATATATATATATATATATATATATATTGTCTATGGTTCCTTGGGTGAGAGATTAATTATGCTCAAAGAGATGTGTTGGATAGCCACAAATAGATTGAGAGAAAGAAATAGAGGAAATAAAGAGACTAAAAGTAGAGAATTTGGGTTTCCAGATATTCTTATGTGTCATCTATTGAGATCATTTGTATTCTCTTTGTGTACTTTTTTTGTAGTGGAGTTATGAAATTGTAGCGATATTATGAGTCTTGTAACCCTATTTAGAAGTGGTCTCTCTCTCGGTAATTTTTTTATATGTTTTTTTTCACTTAATTCATGTGTGTCTTTTGTCTTAAATTTGTGATCTTTATTTTTCTGCATAAGTCGACCGACTACCGTATTTGGCTTGCGAGTATTGGTTTATCACGGACGCCCAGCTTGAGAAATAGTTTAATATTTTACTGACATCACATATGTGAGACTCGTCTCACAGTATCTGTATTGGTATATGAATATTTATTTTATATTTTATATGTACTGTATTTTATTGGATCTAGTGGAATCTCAAAATTTTCTCAAAATTGAAACTTTACTACCCGACCGGCATACTGGCGGTATACTCCGGCATACCGACGGCATATCGTTCGACAGATACTTATTTTACTTTTGAGATATTTTCGTGATATATTTTCGTGAATAGTGTTCGATACTTTCTATTATCCATTGGTTTTTTGGTTTTGTTTTGTGTGGTCGAGATTGATTTAATCTCATGACGTAGATCACTGACGAGGCAGATCGGACGGTCACGACTAAATCACCTCTTATATATATATATATATATATATATATATATATATATATATGAATGGATTTTCTCTCTCCTCTCTCTTTTCTTTCCTTCTTCACTTCTTCATTTCCTCTCCTTTTTTTCTGTAAACTCCCTGATTTTTAGATTTTAGATTTTATTATTTTATTAATGTTATTATGTAATTATTGAGATTAAGGTAAAAATTTTATTATTTTAGCTAATTAGAATAATATATATTCTGGATAGATATTTATGTATATTTAATTAATTACAAATATTACACAGAAAATATATTTTTGTGTGTACAACTATTATTAAAGTATTGTAGATTTTTTGGAAATTATTTGAGGTACAAACCTATTTATAAATGACTATATATATATAAATATATATATATATATGTGGTATTATATAATAATAATAATAAATAATAATCTAAAGTTTTCTTAAACTCTTGTGTTCGTTGTACTCCTGAGTTCGTTGTTAATCTATTTATAAATGACCTAGATACCATGTCTAGGATCTCTTTGTACTCCTGTGTTCGTTGCTAATCTAAAGTTTTCTTAAACTCACATTAATGGCAAATAGTTACAACCTTCACCATCTTCTCTCTATTTATAGAGAGGATGTGCCTCTTAGGTACACCACATTCATTGTATGGAGAAGTCCAAAGGGCAGCCCTTCCACCTCGTAAGATTCGTTCATTCATAATCAATGTTGCATGCAAGCTGAATGCATGCATAATATGAACATGTAGGCTACTTCAGATGGTCATAAATTTTCAATACACCTCCAAATAACCTGGTTCAAATCCTGGATAGAAGAGAAAACTTTCTCTATAACTTTCATATTGAAGACCGAGCCAACTAATGACTCCAACATATCCAAAATAGTCTCTCAAAACTGAATCTTGTCACAGAAACTGCACTTAGAAAAATGGTTAAGTACTTGGCCGAATCCAACCATTTGTGACCGATTTCCATGGATTAAATCCATGTTGTTTAATCATAGGGATGGACCCGGCCCGTTCCTATCAATCTCCTCCTCCATCCTCATGAGGAGAAAGTTTTCAAACAGTAGTTATACCTGCCCTCATACGGCAGAAGTTATGCTTCTCTTTTGGTAGAGGCTTCATCATCATGATGTCAGATAGATTTTGGCTTGTATCAATCTTCTTAATGTGCATAAGACGATTCTCTAAAGCATCTCGGATCCAGTGATGGCGAACATCAATGTGCTTTGTCCTTTAGTGATAGCTAGGTAGCATTTTTACTCAAGTCAATAACGCTCTGACTGTCACAATATAGCGTGTACTTCTATTGCTTGAGAGAGATCTCCTTCAGAAAATTCTCCATCCACAAGATCTTCTTCCTAGATTCTGTAGTAGCAATATATTCAACTTCTGTGGTGAATAGAGCGATATACTTTTGCAGTTTTGATTGCCATGTTATGGATCCCCCTGAAAAGATAAATAAGTATCCCGATGTGGACTTTCTTTTGTCCAAGTCACCTGCCATGTCAGAATCAGTGTAACCTTCCAAGATATGATTGCCATCTCCAAATCATAAAGAATATTTAGAGTTTCCTCTAAGATATCTTAATATTCATTTTACTGCTTCCCAATGTGCTTTACCAGGATTGGCAAGAAAAGACTTACCACTCCAACTACGTGTGTTATGTCGTGTCTTGTACAAACTATTAAGTACATCAAACTTTCGATGGCCGAGACAAATAGAATGCTCTTCATCTTGTAAACCCCCTCAATTTTATTCTGTAGATAGTTAGAGTGAGCCAGAAAAATTTTAGATAGAATATATTGAGGTTTAGAGTTGAGCATAATTACCTGGAGTTTTAATCCAATTAATTAAAATATTATTCCACCCTATCTTTGTCTAATTATTCGGAGCCCATTTTCAGCCCCTAAATTCCGTACAAATTTTTGTACACTCGACTCAACTCGCCAAATTAGGCACTGGACTTTTCTGACTGTTAAAATCAACTTTCGTGCGCTCTAAATTAATTGCGCAACATTCCGAAAATCGTAAACCGTATTTTATTCCGTGTCGGACACCTATGTCGTTACCCTCGATTTTGGGATACCAACTTAACCCGTTGAGCCGGACCAACTAAAGGGTCCAAGACCGACTCTAAGCTCCCACTAATTTTGGCCTTTGTGCCATTTCCAGATTTTGACCCCGCGGGCCCCAATTAAATTAAATTCGCGGGACGCGTTATCGTAATTAAATCGGGATTTACCAACTCTGTAAATTCCATTTTAATATTAAATTAATCCCAATGCCCTCCAAATTTGACCCGCGCCTGACGCGCAACGCCCCCTCACTATGATATTTTTAAATATATTTTTTCTCCGCAATTTTTGCGTCATTTCTGTGTCCATGCAAATTCTCGAATTTACGGGGGCTTAGTCGCAATTATCAAATTGTTGGCAACATCCTATAGGTCATGAATAAATGAGATGGTCCCAATATAGGGTCCCATTCTCACCCACCTATTCCTCACATGAAGAAACCCCTCTCCTATTCATGTTAAATCTCATCCATCCATTTTGAATGGATGGATCCCAACCCTCCAATTCCCACACACTATCCTATAAAACCATCACATCACCCTCACCACTCCCCAAACCGGCCCTAATCCCCACATTTGGAAAACCCCCCATTCCTCTCTCTCTCTCCTCACTCCCCCATTTAATTGCTCATGCAAAGGACCCCTTCCTCCATTCTTCTCCTTCTTCTTCCTGTAGTTCTTCTCCCTCCTTCTCACTAAGGACCCGATCGCCCGACTCCAGCTTCAGCCGACTCCAGCTTCAGTCCACTCCGGCCTATACCCGCCCGGCTGTACACTACTTCCCCGCTCCGGCCGGACTGTCCCGCGACCCGTCCGGCGGTGCACCCGCAACCGACCTCACCCACAACGGCTCCCCTGTCTGGCCTGCTGTGCACCCCGCACCCCCGCTCAACTCCGGCGACCCTCCGCGTGCAACCTCCCTCCACCACCTCACCCACTCGATCAACGCCGCCGTCAGCCCGCTGTCCGGAACAGGCACCCGATCAATCGAAACTCCCTCCCCATCTCTCTATTCTGCACTCGAAGGCCCAACCTCTCTCTCCCTATGTTCTCAGCTGAAGGCCAACAAGAACAAACCAATATTCCCAAGCCACCACCATCGTCGATAGCCGTAGTTTCCGACGATATGAATGATAGAAGAAAGCCCATGGGAGGTGATGATGAAGAAGATCCAGGAGAGAGAACCCAGGAGCAGCAGCAGAAGTAGGAGGATTCGACAGCTCCTTATCTCCCGCTCGGAGACGGCGCTGCCGATTCAGGAAATTCGCATCTACAGCAGCTCGGCTACAAACAAGGACTCAGCCGGAGCCTCTAGTTCAACATTGTTGGGCAGGTAATTTACTAGTTCAATTTGAAGCTCAAAGGATTTCACTTGTCCCTTGAAGAGCAGAGTAAACTGTGACTACCAGTGTTGATTTTTTTTTCGTTAGCTCAACTAATTCAAGTTATAATCCTTCTTGCCACTAGTAGAAACAATGGTGGAAGTTATGAAGCTTCCAAGTTTGTGGGTATCACTTTTCATGGGGGAAATTCTATTGATTCATGCCATCATAAATAGCCTTTCCATCGCATGGCTATCCTTTTTGGACAGTTAGCTGCTGCCTGGAATTTCCCAAGCATTTTTGTCCTCATGGCATTTTTGTCCTCATGATCCTCGTACCCATGGTTGCAACTCAGCGGGCCAGTCTCGAATTTGTTTTCACTCATTTCAATACAGTGAATGATGCAGGCATCCATAACAAACTTTACATATTTATTTTGGGATTATTAATGAGCCAGTATACCTTAACAGGATATGATGCATCTGCCAATATAACAGAAGAAACAAAGAATGCAGACATTAATGGACCAAAAGGAATAATTATTTCCATTGGAATATCAATTTTAGTTGGATCCTTGTTAGGGTTATGATTACAAATTAAAATGAATTGAAATGATTTGCAGGGAGGCTTGGGGATTTAATTTTTGACGAGATATTGGGAATACTATACGTGGTGGAAAGAATGGTAAATCAATTAAAGAAGAATAAATTATTGAGAATTAAGATTCTGATATTTTGAGCATTGAGGAACACTGAGGAGCACATGATTGATTGTGAACTAGTGAGGAGTATAAAATCATTGATCGGTAATTTGGGGACTGAAAATTAATGATGGGTTAAATTAGAGTAGTACTTCGTGATTGGTAACAGTGATATGAAACGAAGGGTTAATAATAATTAATTGTGTTTTGAGAATGGTTTGATGATGTGGCACTGATGACTAGATATTTGACGTATCGTACCAATAGTCAACTGTGGTCAACCCCCCTTAGCGTCTTGTCCCTGTGAGTCGTAGTTGAGACTGAGCTTATGTATAGATGTGTGTCGCGTCACTGTTTGACGAGGAATAGATTATTGATTTTTGGTTTGTATCTCATCTCTAGGTACCGCGGGACCTGAGGACTTGGACGTGGTACCAGGACCCCGTCATCAGCAGCCTCGCGCAGGCAAGTGTACCTTGCCACCCTGTATTTCAGTTTACAGATACTTGTTGTTCTTTATGTACATTGTGCACATAGTTATGTCGACGTTCGGTACTTCGCGTCCGGTTCACAACCGGGTGAAGACATACGTCGTAGCGTCCTAGGAAGATTGTTGGATGATTCGTAGTTTCTCGATATACGTACTTGAGTTTATCGATACCCCAGGACACACTCATACACTGTGATCATGCCAGATTCCTGTATCCTGATACTGACATCATGACCAGAGACTGGGACGACCTTAGGGTCGCGTCCGTTGTGTTATCTTTCGTGTGTCGAGACTGTTAGAGGTTCAGGTTCAACGCACAATCGTTGACCGCTTGGGGAAGGGGAAGACAGTCACTAGACGTTTGGGCTACTCTGCACGCGCTTATAGATGTATATGTAGTGATCCTGTATTCCAGAGTAGTGTAACTGTTTCACCCGTGTGTCTCTGTGCTCGAAGCTACGGTACGACCCGTGTGTCTCTGTGTTCGGAGCTGCGGTTTTATTTTGGACAGCCCACGCGTCGAACGTTGTCTTTAAACTGTGTCACACTAGTTGGTTCTGATAGAGTACCCTGTCGTGCACTTGTACTTTCTGTTTACTTGGCTTGCTATATTTCTGTACCTTGTTACGTCCCTCTGAGGACCTGGTTCCCTGCCAGTTTTGCAGCATAGACGATTACGGAGCACTTGGAGATACCGATGGAGTGGCCTATCTTGCGAGCATGGTACCAGGTACTCACATTATATCTACCGGCATTATGGTTATTTCATATTGTTTATTCATTTGCTGTTGTAGCCTAGTTTTGTAGACTCATACTTCTTCTCGAGTCTATTCGAGTTAGTGTGTTATTGGGCGGCCGACCTTAGCACATTTAGCTCTTTCTTGTATACTGTTGTACATTGTGGATTGAGACATAGAGGTTTACATTTATGGGATATCTAGTTAGTGCCTTTATATTACAGCTTATACGTATTCGAGTCAGATCAGAGTCTGGTCGAATGCGTAGCTGGCGTGTCACGTATTCCTGGTCCTACGTATTTTGGGACTGGGGCGTGACATGTTTTTGTGGTGGCCCATGCAGGTCAGATTTAAATCGTCTTGGTCACCTGACTGTGCCAAGCGAGCCTGCAAATTAGGAATAAATGTTATGATTGTTGAGTAGGATCTCAATCCATAATCGATTTTAAAACTCTTTGTATGTGATTATCGCCCTTGGATTTCCACTTTGCATTCGTTCAATCTTCGTCAATGTCGCTATCCTTGTTTCTCGTCCCCTATTGTTCGGGGAGACGAATGTTTGTGACTGATGATTCCCTCCAGAAGAAGATTGAAGATCAGACGGCAGAAGACAGAATTCGTATACCTTTCTCGGAGAAGATTGATACCTTATCAGGATAGATGGATGGGTTCTTTGGATTCTAGAACTAGTATAGAAGGTTGGCAAGAGAGTTGGACCCAGTAGTACCCTACCCGTGCTTGAGGCAGCAGTGATCTTGGAAGTACTAAGAGCCAGAAGGACTATTGATCATGACCTAGAATGATTTATAGGAATCCAAAGCCTGATGATAGAGACTAGTGGTTGTATACGATAACAATACCAGGAACGAAGATTATGAGCTAGAGGAGATGAAGATTTTAGGATCTCACTTGGGAGATAATAATCGGATTTCAGGAAATTCCAGTATGTGCTTGAGTGATACCATTATTGTACTAAGTGACTTGGAGAGATAAATAACGAAAAGAAGAAATGCGAGGAATAGAATTTTAGGGAAAACTTTGAGGAGAGAATTATACATTAGGCTAGGAATTGTTTTTTTGAGAATTGATGTTAGAAACAGAACGGGAGAAATTATTGTGAGGTTTAGTCTAGACTATGACCTTATCCTAGACATGGATTGATTGAGCCAATATCACTCGACGCGAGATTGTCGAAGTGATTACATTATTTGTGACTACCAGATTACCCTGAGTTTGAGATACTTCAGGGAGCCGGGAGCATGGTGCCCCTCTACCTTAGAGACACACATTGCAGAAGGTGAACCAGTGTACCCCGTATTATATCAGGGTTTGAGGATGTGTTTCTAGAGAATTTTTGGGCCTGCCACATGACAGAAAGAGTTGTTACAGAGTTGACTCCAAGAGCCGAGACAGTTATTTTCCCGTCTTCAAAGTAGCACCGATAGAGTTGGTTGAGTTGAAGGTCCATCGTGGAGGATCTCTTAGACAAGGGTTCGATCGGGCTAGTATTTTCCATGGGGAGCAACCATCTTATTGTACCAAAGAAGGACGGAACGATACGTTGCATAACGATTACAGGGCATTAAATGCCGTAGCAATAAAGAACTAGTACCCTTGCTACACATCGATGATTTATTGAATCAGCTAAGTGGCGCATATGTATTTTGAAGATCGGTCTCAGATCAGGTTGTCACCAGATCAAGGTACGGAGAGAAGACATTCCGGAGACGGCGCTTCGGACGAAGTATGGCCACTATGAGTTTTTAGTCATGCTGTTTGGTTTAACCAACGCGCCGACAGTATTCATGTGTTTGATGAACAATGTTTTCCACCAGTACTTGGATAAGTTCGTGGTGGTATTTATAGACGATATCTTGATATATTTCAAGAGCCATGAGGAGCATGAGAGACATCTCAGGATTGTGTTGGAGACGCTGAGACATGAGAAGCTGTATGCCAAACTCAGCAAATGTGAGTTTTTGCTTGGACAGAGTACCATTTCTGGGACACATAATCACCGGAGATGGACTATCAGTTGACCCGAAGAAGATAGCTGCAGTAGAGACCTGGCCTACCCCTACATCAGTTACGGAGGTTAGGAGCTTCCTCGGACTTGCCGGATATTATCGGAGGTTCGTGGAAAACTTCTCGAGGATAGCTGCGCCTATGACGCGACTGACGCGTAAAGGCGAAGAGTTTATCTGGACCGACGAGTGTCAGGCGGCTTTCGATGAGCTGAAGAAGCGTCTGACATCAGCATCGATTTTGCCACTACCCTCAGGATCAGGAGGATTGTAGTGTACAGTGATGCGTCAGGGAGAGGATTGGGATGTGTACTGATGCAACACGACAAGGTGATAGCCTACGCATCGAGACAGTTGAGAGTTCATGAGAAGAACTATCCGACGCACAACTTGGAGCTAGCTGCGATGATATTTGCACTAAAGCTATGGAGACATTACCTTTAGGGTGAGCGTGTTGAGATTTATACAGATCATAAAAGCCTGAAGTACGTCTACACGCAGAAGGAGCTCAACATGAGGCAGAGACGTTGGCTAGAGTTGATGACCGATTATGACATTGAGTTGCAGTACCACCCTGGCAAGGCGAATGTCGTAGCAGATGCCTTAAGCAGGAAGCCCATGGCATACTTTTTGACGACGCAGCGACGGTTGCTAGAGGATCTCCAGGAGCTTGGGATAGAGATCATATTGCCAGGCATGGATGGACAGATGGCCAGCCTTGAGGTTCAGTCTACTTTGATTGAGAGGATCAAGGCAGCATTGCCTACAGATGCGAGATTTTGACGTCTGCGAGAGAGAACAGAAGTCGGCATGCAGACGGGACTCAGAATTCATGAAGACGGAACGTTGAGGTGCGAAGATCGCCTATATGTTCCGAGTGGCGAGCTACGCCAAGAGTTGATGACCGAGGCTCATAGCTCGATTTATTCCATTCATCCAGGGGTTACGAAGATGTACCGAGACTTGAGACAGCATTTTTGGGTGGCACGGGATGAAGAGGGAAATTGTAAGATTTGTGGCGAAGTGTTTAGTTTGTCAGCAAGTCAAGGCTGAACATCAGAGGACTGCAGGATTATTGCAGCCACTCCCCATTCCCGAGTGGAAGTGGGAACACATTACCATGGACTTCGTCACAGGATTCCCGCGGAGCCCTAGCGGGAAGGATGCAGTTTGGGTTGTCGTAGACAAACTCACCAAGTCTGCACATTTTCTTGCCCTTCAGAGTTGGGCAATCCACAGAGATACTAGCTGACATGTATATGAGGCAGATAATACGATTACATGGAGTGCCTGTCAGCATCGTATCGGATCGTGATTCTAGATTCACGTCACATTTCTGGCGGAGTATGCAGGAGAGCCTAGGAACTCGTCTCAAGTTCAGCACTGCGTATCATCCACAGACTGATGGACAGTCAGAGCGCACGATACAGATATTAGAGGATATGTTGCGAGCGTGCATGATTGATTTTGGAGGATCTTGGGAGGATCATCTACACTTGGTGGAATTCTCCTACAATAACAGTTACCAGGCCAGCATACAAATGGCACCCTATGAGGCACTGTATGGCAGGAAATGTAGGTCGCCAGTTTGTTGGAGTGACATGGGAGAGCGTCAGATACTTGGTCCAGAATTGGTGACACAGACAGTAGAGAAGGTCAAGCAGATTCAGAGCCACCTGCGCGCAGCACAGGACAGACAAAAATACTGGGCAGATGCGCACTGCAGACCATTGGAGTTCAAGGAGGGTGGCCACGTATTTTTGAGGATATCGCCCACCCGCGGTACCATCAGATTCGGAGGCAGAGGCAAGCTGAGTCTGAGGTATATCGGACCTTTTGACATTTTGGAACGAGTTGGCGAAGTGGCTTACCGTCTTGCATTACCTCCATCATTAGAGGGAGTACATGACGTATTTCATGTATCGCAGCTGAGGAGATATGTCGTAGACCCTAGCCACGTACTTGATCATTCGTAGATTACAGTTGGGCCTAGTCTGTCTTACGTAGAGCAGCCAGTCGAGATCCTCGATCGCAGCGAGAAGACTTTGAGAGGACAGACGATTCGACTGGTCAGAGTGGCATGGAAGCACCATTCACCAGGCGAGTCTACTTGGGAGCGCGAGGATTCTATTCGGCAGCGATTCCCGTACTTATTTGAGGAGCAAGGTACGAATTTACGTACGACAATTTAATTTCTAGTTATTTTAAAATTCTGTTAGATATCATCGTGCTTTACTTTTAATTTCGGGGACGAAATTTTTCTAAGTTGGGAAGAATGTAAACCCCCTCAATTTTATTCTGTAGATAGTTAGAGTGAGCCAGAAAAATTTTAGATAGAATATATTGAGGTTTAGAGTTGAGCATAATTACCTGGAGTTTTAATCCAATTAATTAAAATATTATTCCACCCTATCTTTGTCTAATTATTCGGAGCCCATTTTCAGCCCCTAAATTCCGTACAAATTTTTGTACACTCGACTCAACTCGCCAAATTAGGCACTGGACTTTTCTGACTGTTAAAATCAACTTTCGTGCGCTCTAAATTAATTGCGCAACATTCCGAAAATCGTAAACCGTATTTTATTCCGTGTCGGACACCTATGTCGTTACCCTCGATTTTGGGGTACCAACTTAACCCGTTGAGCCGGACCAACTAAAGGGTCCAAGACCGACTCTAAGCTCCCACTATTTTTGGCCTTTGTGCCGTTTCCAGATTTTGACCCCGCGGGCCCCAATTAAATTAAATTCGCGGGACGCGTTATCGTAATTAAATCGGGATTTACCAACTCTGTAAATTCCATTTTAATATTAAATTAATCCCAATGCCCTCCAAATTTGACCCGCGCCTGACGCGCAACGCCCCCTCACTATGACATTTTTAAATATATTTTTTCTCCGCAATTTTTGCGTCATTTCTGTGTCCATGCAAATTCTCGAATTTACGGGGGCTTAGTCGCAATTATCAAATTGTTGGCAACATCCTATAGGTCATGAATAAATGAGATGGTCCCAATATAGGGTCCCATTCTCACCCACCTATTCCTCACATGAAGAAACCCCTCTCCTATTCATGTTAAATCTCATCCATCCATTTTGAATGGATGGATCCCAACCCTCTAATTCCCACACACTATCCTATAAAACCATCACATCACCCTCACCACTCCCCAAACCGGCCCTAATCCCCACATTTGGAAAACCCCCCATTCCTCTCTCTCTCTCCTCACTCCCCCATTTAATTGCTCATGCAAAGGACCCCTTCCTCCATTCTTCTCCTTCTTCTTCCTGTAGTTCTTCTCCCTCCTTCTCACTAAGGACCCGATCGCCCGACTCCAGCTTCAGCCGACTCCAGCTTCAGTCCACTCCGGCCTATACCCGCCCGGCTGTACACTACTTCCCCGCTCCGGCCGGACTGTCCCGCGACCCGTCCGGCGGTGCACCCGCAACCGACCTCACCCACAACGGCTCCCCTGTCTGGCCTGCTGTGCACCCCGCACCCCCGCTCAACTCCGGCGACCCTCCGCGTGCAACCTCCCTCCACCACCTCACCCACTCGATCAACGCCGCCGTCAGCCCGCTGTCCGGAACAGGCACCCGATCAATCGAAACTCCCTCCCCATCTCTCTATTCTGCACTCGAAGGCCCAACCTCTCTCTCCCTATGTTCTCAGCTGAAGGCCAACAAGAACAAACCAATATTCCCAAGCCACCACCATCGTCGATAGCCGTAGTTTCCGACGATATGAATGATGGAAGAAAGCCCATGGGAGGTGATGATGAAGAAGATCCAGGAGAGAGAACCCAGGAGCAGCAGCAGAAGTAGGAGGATTCGACAGCTCCTTATCTCCCGCTCGGAGACGGCGCTGCCGATTCAGGAAATTCGCATCTACAGCAGCTCGGCTACAAACAAGGACTCAGCCGGAGCCTCTAGTTCAACATTGTTGGGCAGGTAATTTACTAGTTCAATTTGAAGCTCAAAGGATTTCACTTGTCCCTTGAAGAGCAGAGTAAACTGTGACTACCAGTGTTGATTTTTTTTTCGTTAGCTCAACTAATTCAAGTTATAATCCTTCTTGCCACTAGTAGAAACAATGGTGGAAGTTATGAAGCTTCCAAGTTTGTGGGTATCACTTTTCATGGGGGAAATTCTATTGATTCATGCCATCATAAATAGCCTTTCCATCGCATGGCTATCCTTTTTGGACAGTTAGCTGCTGCCTGGAATTTCCCAGGCATTTTTGTCCTCATGGCATTTTTGTCCTCATGATCCTCGTACCCATGGTTGCAACTCAGCGGGCCAGTCTCGAATTTGTTTTCACTCATTTCAATACAGTGAATGATGCAGGCATCCATAACAAACTTTACATATTTATTTTGGGATTATTAATGAGCCAGTATACCTTAACAGGATATGATGCATCTGCCAATATAACAGAAGAAACAAAGAATGCAGACATTAATGGACCAAAAGGAATAATTATTTCCATTGGAATATCAATTTTAGTTGGATCCTTGTTAGGGTTATGATTACAAATTAAAATGAATTGAAATGATTTGCAGGGAGGCTTGGGGATTTAATTTTTGACGAGATATTGGGAATACTATACGTGGTGGAAAGAATGGTAAATCAATTAAAGAAGAATAAATTATTGAGAATTAAGATTCTGATATTTTGAGCATTGAGGAACACTGAGGAGCACATGATTGATTGTGAACTAGTGAGGAGTATAAAATCATTGATCGGTAATTTGGGGACTAAAAATTAATGATGGGTTAAATTAGAGTAGTACTTCGTGATTGGTAACAGTGATATGAAACGAAGGGTTAATAATAATTAATTGTGTTTTGAGAATGGTTTGATGATGTGGCACTGATGACTAGATATTTGACGTATCGTACCAATAGTCAACTGTGGTCAACCCCCCTTAGCGTCTTGTCCCTGTGAGTCGTAGTTGAGACTGAGCTTATGTATAGATGTGTGTCGCGTCACTGTTTGACGAGGAATAGATTATTGATTTTTGGTTTGTATCTCATCTCTAGGTACCGCGGGACCTGAGGACTTGGACGTGGTACCAGGACCCCGTCATCAGCAGCCTCGCGCAGGCAAGTGTACCTTGCCACCCTGTATTTCAGTTTACAGATACTTGTTGTTCTTTATGTACATTGTGCACATAGTTATGTCGACGTTCGGTACTTCGCGTCCGGTTCACAACCGGGTGAAGACATACGTCGTAGCGTCCTAGGAAGATTGTTGGATGATTCGTAGTTTCTCGATATACGTACTTGAGTTTATCGATACCCCAGGACACACTCATACACTGTGATCGTGCCAGATTCCTGTATCCTGATACTGACATCATGACCAGAGACTGGGACGACCTTAGGGTCGCGTCCGTTGTGTTATCTTTCGTGTGTCGAGACTGTTAGAGGTTCAGGTTCAACGCACAATCGTTGACCGCTTGGGGAAGGGGAAGACAGTCACTAGACGTTTGGGCTACTCTGCACGCGCTTATAGATGTATATGTAGTGATCCTGTATTCCAGAGTAGTATAACTGTTTCACCCGTGTGTCTCTGTGCTCGGAGCTACGGTACGACCCGTGTGTCTCTGTGTTCGGAGCTGCGGTTTTATTTTGGACAGCCCACGCGTCGAACGTTGTCTTTAAACTGTGTCACACTAGTTGGTTCTGATAGAGTACCCTGTCGTGCACTTGTACTTTCTGTTTACTTGGCTTGCTATATTTCTGTACCTTGTTACGTCCCTCTGAGGACCTGGTTCCCTGCCAGTTTTGCAGCATAGACGATTACGGAGCACTTGGAGATATCGATGGAGTGGCATATCTTGCGAGCATGGTACCAGGTACTCACATTATATCTACCGGCATTATGGTTATTTCATATTGTTTATTCATTTGCTGTTGTAGCCTAGTTTTGTAGACTCATACTTCTTCTCGAGTCTATTCGAGTTAGTGTGTTATTGGGCGGCCGACCTTAGCACATTTAGCTCTTTCTTGTATACTGTTGTACATTGTGGATTGAGACATAGAGGTTTACATTTATGGGATATCTAGTTAGTGCCTTTATATTACAGCTTATACGTATTCGAGTCAGATCAGAGTCTGGTCGAATGCGTAGCTGGCGTGTCACGTATTCCTGGTCCTACGTATTTTGGGACTGGGGCGTGACACATCTCCTCCTTCTCCTTCTCACTTGAAGGGCTTTGTCTTGTACTTAGCTTAAAATGAGCTGCTAGCGGTGTGCTGACTAGCTTAGAGTTTACCATATTGAACCTCTCCAGAATATGTTCCATATATCTTTCTTGTGATAGCCACAACTTTTTTGCACTTCTGTCCCAAAAAATATGCATTCCCAATATATGTTGTACTGCTCATAAGTCCTTCATGTCAAAGGACTTGCTCAACTCTTTCTTCAACTTGTCAATTTTAGACATATCTTTTCCAACAACAAGCATATCATCAACATGTAGAGAGAGAATAATGAAATCATCATCAAAGAACTTCTAGATAAAATACAATGATCGTCATATGTTCTTTTGTACCCATGGTAAAGCATAAAAGAATCAAACCTTTTATACCACAGTCGCGGTGGCTGCTTGAGCTCGTATAAGCTTTTTTTCAATTTACAAACCAAGTATTCTTTGCCCTTTACCTTGAAACCCTCTGGCTGCTCCATATAGATTTTCTCGGCCAAATCACCATAGAGGAATGCAGTCTTCACATCTAACTACTCAACTTCAAGATCTTGGAAAGCAACAAGACCAAGAATAAACCGAATAAAAGATATCTTCACAACAGGAGAAAATATTTTTTCATAATCAATACCTTGCTTCTGACTGGAATCTTTCACCACGATGCGAGCTTTGTACTTGACTTAGCCATTTTCTTCATTCTTGATTTTGAACACCCATTTGTTCTTCAAGACTTTTATGTTATTCGGTAGCTCCACCAAGTCATACGTGTGGTTCTTATGCAAAGAATCTATCTCCTCTTGTATAGCTTTCTTCCACTTTGCACGATCTTCATGAACTTGCTTCATGCTAACTTTTTGGTTCACCTGCATTGGTCACCATAGTATACTCTGAAGCAGGATATCTAGTTGAGGGTTGTCGTTCTCTCTCCAACCGTCTCAACTGAGGTGCCTGTGGTTGATCCATATATGGTGGCTCTGCATGTTCATGCTCCCCCTTATCAGAACCTGGGAAGCCTGTAATTTCTTCTTCTTCATGAACATCTTAAAAATTATTATTTTCTGACATAGGAGAAAAAATAACAATAGGTGTAGAGATTGGATCTGGGACGATGTGAGTATTTTGTGGTTCTTTTTTTTTAAATCAGCAAGTGTTTTATCTTCACAAAATATAACATCCATGCTCCTCACAATTTTCTTGTTTATAGGTGTCACGCCCCAGTCCCAAAATACGTAGGACTAGAAATATGTAACACGTCCAGCCGTATATATACGAACTCCAATATATGGAAACCATATACACACGTATGCTGTATATGAATATTCAATCCACCAGTGGTAATATACTGTCACAATAAGTCACACAGAATCTATATCTCATCTACAGCACAAATAATCAGTAGAAATAAAGAGCTGAATAATAATAACTGGATATCCAAGATGAGTATCTAGTCTGATAGTCGGGTGAAAACAAATCCACTACAAAACGACTATACTGGAGTAGCAACAAAATCTTTAAACAGTGGCAATAAATCACAGATACTCTGAGGGTAAGACCTCCTTAGTCAGGTACGTAGTGTCAGGTCCAGGTCCGTAGTCCAGGTCACGGATACTCCTGCTCGTCCATATCTGGAAAGGGACCAGGTCATCAGAGGAACGTAACAAGATACATAATAACATGCCAATAAGTACTGAAATATAAACATCCAATGGGTCGCCTAACCGTCTAAGTGAATGCAGTTTGAGAATAACTTTCCACCAAGTGGGCTATCTGGCCATATAGTGGGATTGGCATAATTCTCTCGGAGAATCAGGGGCCTACCAAGCATGTCGTCTTTTAAACGGCAGAGACCGCCAAGTAGTATAGGGGTTATCATGACCGCGTATCTCCGGTGGAGCGTACGGGTTACATAAAAGGAAAGTAAAAAGGAGCCCAAATATCTTACTTGTTGTTCTCTCCATCCCATGCTCTAAGCATGCCACATCCATGACACGATAAACCTCTAATAACTTCCAGGTCTACTAGCATACAAAGTTTCTATCAGCAGTCATCTCTAACGCACGACCCATGCGTACAGGAGGCCACACCTGTCACGCAGTCCGTGATCTATATGAGACTCACAACTCGTGTAACAACTGTGTCCTAGCCAATGAATCTAATGATGCTCCATAATACTGGGATAGTCTCATAAAGTAGGTCCAAAATCTATATAATAAACATGATACGACGACATCGTCGTTGCACCCAAGTTTTCTTGGACGCACAATTTATTTAGCAATAATGAACTAAATAAGCAGAAACAAACTATGCAGACATCATATGTAAATAATAGTACAATGGCAAGGTATACTTGCCGAGCAAAAGTTCTGTAAAGTGCACGTCCAAAATAGTGTTTTAGTTAGTGAAAGAAGAATTGTAGTTAGGGTTTGGGGAGAGTTGTAATATATATATAGAGAATAAGAGGCGGTGGGGGAAATTTTTGTGGTCTCAAAAGTCCTTGTTGTTGTTGTTTCTTTCTTTCTTTCTTTCTTTGGTCTTGGTTTCGGTTGAGGGGTGTTTAGTAATACTAGTGTTGAATCGGTGGAATGAGAAGGCTCACACGCGCCGAGAAGAAAAAGGGAAGTTAATTTTTGCTACTGCTGTTGATATTTATTCTACGCGGGTTCGGGTGCAAGCGGGTAGTGAATTTGGATTTCGGTTAGAGATCCAATAGGAATTTTATATATATATATATATATATATATATATATATATATATATATATATATATATATATATACACATATCCATTCATAGAAAATTCTAAAAATTATATTGGTGCATACGGTTAAGCTAGCTACTGTCCAAAGGGTCTCCTACATGGAATAAATTAGAAAAAAATTATAATGGCTCCATAAATCCCCTAAATGCACAAACACCTCAAATAAAAATTAAAAAAATTTATTTTCTCTATTTAGCTCATAACTACTATAAATAAATAATTAATAGGATTTTTAGAATTAGGAGTTTTACATTCTACCCAACTTATAAAAAATTTGTCCTCGAAATTAAAACTAAGCCATGGTAGAAAGTCAAGAATGGTAGAAGATATAAATTAACAAAGTAATTTCATACCTTGGTCTGCGAATAGGTTCGGAAAATGTTTGCGCATGTCATCCTCGCGCTCCCAAGTAGATTCTTCTGGCTCGTCATGCTTCCATGCCACGTGGACCAAGGAAATAGACTGGTTCCTTAATACTTTCTCTCGACGATCAAGGATTCCCACGGGTTGCTCTTGATATGACAAGCTCGGCCCAATGGTGATCTCTGAATGGTCGAGAACATGACTGCTGTCTGCCATATATCGCCTGAGCTGTGACACATGGAATACGTCATGTACTCCCTCAAGTGAAGGTGGTAGCGCAAGTCGATATACCACTTCTCCCACTCTCTCTAATACGTCAAATGGTCCAATATACCTTGGACTCAACTTGCCGCGTCCTCCGAAATCGAATGGTGCCTCTGGTAGGTGATATCCTTAAGAAGACATGATCGCCCTTTTTAAACTCTAAGGGACAACGATGAAGGTCTGCCCATTGTTTCTGCCTGTCTTGTGCTGCTCGCAAGTGTTCTCGTATCTTCTTAACTGTCTCAACGGTGTTGACCACTAACTCTGGTCCCAGAATCTGACATTCTCCCACGTCACTCCAATACACAGGAGACCTACACTTTCTTCCATACAATGCTTCAAACGGAGCCATCTGGATGCTCGCCTGATAGCTATTGTTGTAAGAAAACTCTACAAGGTATAGGTGGTCCTCCCATGATCCTCCAAAGTCTAACATACAAGCCCTCAACATATCCTCCAATGTCTGAATAGTATACTCTGACTGTCCATCTGTCTGCGGGTGATAAGATGTACTGAACTTCAGACGAGTTCCAAGACTCTCTTGCATGCTTCTCCAAAAGTGCGATGTAAAGCACAAATCCCTGTCGAATACAATGCTGACTGGTATGTCGTGCAATCTTACGATCTGCCTCATATATAAGTCAGCCAAAGCTTCTGTAGATTGGCCAACTCTAAAAGGCAAGAAATGGGCTGACTTGGTGAGTCGGTCCACTATTACCCATACTGTATCTTTACCACTTGGACTCTTGGGAAAACCCGTGACGAAGTCCATAGTGATGTGCTCCCACTTCCACTCTGAAATCGAATGTGGTTGCAATAATCCTGCTGTTCTCTGGTGCTCCGCCTTTACTTGCTGACATACAAAACATTTAGCTACAAAGCGAGCTATCTCTCTTTTCATTCCATGCCACCAAAAGTGCTATCGTAAATCACGATACATCTTGGTGCCTCCAGGATGAATAGAATATATCGAACTATGAGCCTATGTCATTAGTTCCTGTCGAATCTTTTCATTTGGAACATAAAGACGATCACCACATCGTAATGTCCCGTCGTCATAGATGCACAGTCCTGTCTGCTCTCCGTCCTCTGTCCTTTCCTTTAATCTTCTGAATATGGCGTCTGTAGGCAATGATGCCTTGATTCTCTCTACTAGTGATGATTGTACTTGCAAGTTGGCTAGGGTCCCGTCTGCTCCGGGTAATATCACTTCAATGCCAAGACCTTACAAGTCTTTCAATAATTTCCTCTGTGTCGTCAAGAAATAAGCTGCTGGCTTTCGGCTTAACGCGTCTGCTACAACGTTAGCCTTGCCTGGGTGATAATGTAGCTCTATCTCAAAATCTTTCATCAATTCGAGCCATCGACGTTGTCTCATATTTAATTCCTTCTGCGTGAAAACATACTTGAGGCTTTTGTGGTCTGTATATATTTTTACTCGTTCCCCATATAAGTAATATCTCCATAGTTTCAGAGCAAATACAACGGCTGCAAGTTACAAGTCATGAGTTGGATAATTCTTCTCATGTACTCATAACTGCCTAGATGCATATACAATTATCTTGCCATGCTATATCAATATGCATCCCAAAACTTTTCCTGATGCGTCACTGTAGATCACATAGCCTCCTGATCCTGATGGAATAGTCAATACTGGTGTTGTAGTCAATCGCTTCTTCAATTCCTCGAAAGCGGCTTGACACTCGTTGGTCCATATGAACTCTTGATCTTTGCAAGTCAACCAAGTCATATGTGTTGCTATCTGTAAACTTCCTCGACCAGATTTCAGCATTTAATAATAAATTAGGATTATTTTTAGCAAATTAGGATTTATTTGCAATATTTTAATTTAATTATGCAATATCTTCTTTAATTGTGCACCTGTCCATCACATAAAATTTTAGAGCATTACACTGACTGTTATCCCCAAACAAAGTTCACATACCTCTCCTAGACATGCCAGTCTACTATTCTGAACTTTGTGCAGCTCAGAAATACGCTGGCATGAGTCTCATTTTAGCCGCACAAATATCGTTACAAATGTCCGTATTAATTTTCAATTAATTTACAGACATGTACCCTTCCCTGTCCCAATAGAAATTAGAGGACCAATAGACATCTGTTTTGCCCAAACAAAAATACGTTATTATTCTACTTTGAGTATACTACAACTAGTATATTTACACCGCACTGAAATTCTGGCCCTACCTATTTTAAAATAATTAGGAAACACCGTGCGCATTAATTTCTAATTAATTAATACGGTGACCCGCATCACCCAAAACCAGGCCAGTCCCTGCCCAGACTCATCCCCACACCCTCAAGGCCCACACACAGTACCCCCCCTCAGTTCTGTACATTTTAGCAATAAGGTGTTTTTTCAAAACAATTACGTAATTGCACAATTTTCCAATTTTATAGGACCTCTGTGCAAATTATAAATTTGTAGGGTTTTATCTGCAAATTTACTGTGCGAGGTGTCAACCTCCCATTGGAGGGTGAACCTACACCGTTCATTCGAAAGTGGGCCCCATACAATGCATTATTGGTCATGAAAATATCTAAAAAATATCTAGATATTTATTTATTGCAAAATACCCAAAATACCCCCCTAAAACCCCTAAATTACCAAATTGCCCCTAAGCCCTAAACCCTATTTAAACCCCTCCCCACCCGAACACCAACATCACCCTCACCTCAGCTCCGCCACCTCCGACCTCTCCCCCACCGCCTCGCCACCCCCTGACCTCCTCCCCGGCCGCCGCAAAGCCGCCCTAGCCGCCGCCGTCGGCGGCGGTAGCCCCCGCAGCACCTACCCCATCACCCTCACCAACACACTACCACCACTCCCAACCTTCCTAACTGCCACCACCCGCCACCTCAGACCACAGCCACCGCCCCCATCACCTTCGCCTCGACGCCCTCAGCCGAACCAATCCGTCCCCGCCGCCCCACGACCACCGCAGCCACCGCCAGCAGCGCCACAGCAAGCCCCCGACTCCCCGACCGCCACCCGAGCACCTCACCCCGACTCCCTCGAACCACCCCTCCCGGCCACCTCAGACCACCGCAACCACCACCGTCCCCTTCGCCACCATCTCCTCCGCCGCCCCGACGCCCTGCACCGCTGCCTCCGCCGCTGTAGCTGCTGCAAGCTGCTGCTGCTGCTATTGCTGCTAACTGCAACTGCTGTTGCTGTCGCCGTTCCGGCCAGCCGTCCGCCGGACCGCCGCCCTCCTCCCGCCGGCGACGACGGCGAGGTCCCCCCCACGTGTCAGGTATAATACCCCCCTATTTATACGTATATACATATATATATATATGTATGTATATATGTATATATATATATATGTATATTTATATATATATAAATATATTTATATATATATATATATATATTATAATATATAATTATATTATATAATTATACTACTGTATATATACAGTATAGTATTATATATTTTATATATGTATATATATATATATATATATATATATATATATATATATATATATATATATATATATATATATATATATATATATATATGTCACGCCCTGTCACGTCCCAGTCCCAAAATACCGAGGGACCAGATGCGTGATTATGGCCAGCAGCATGCACCGATGGACAAACCCAATTTAATGGATCCATCGGGCATACTTAAGCTGTATATAAGGTCTATAACAATAAGTCAGAACTAATCTCATCCACAGAAAAGAATATAAATCAACAGCAATAAAGAAAGTAAATTAAACATCCAGTCTCAACAAAGTATTCGGGGAACAACCCGATATAAGTCTGGTACAATGATCTCATAAACAGAAATTAAAGAGTTTAATTAAACAGGAAATAACGACTGAGCATGGCGAAGTAATGGTTCAGGAGAAGTCCTCAGCGATCACCTCGTCCTCAGCTACGGGTACTGTTCCGTGAAGAGCACCTGTTCCGTAGACCTCTGGATAAACCTCGTTTGCAAATCCTGGGGACATAATCCGGATCCAGGTCCTCAGGGGACATAGCAAGGTACAAGAAAGCACAAGCCAAAATAAATGCAGTAAAGCAGTTAATGAAACAATAGGGTCAAATATATAACCATCTATGTGAAATGCAAGTTGAGAGCATCACTAAAACTTAGGCTGATACCACTACAAGCTCTGTATCGGGGAGCCGGTAGCAGTTATACTATGAATTTTACTATGTGTTTACTATGAATTATATATATATATATAATCAGCCTTTAGCCTGTGTGTCTCTCCCCACCCAATGTAATCATATATATCATGTCCACGATGCCTCATGTCCACGTCACGTACGATCATATCTAATGCAGTAAGTCATACTATGTCTATGAACATAATGTCTAGGAATGTAATGTCTAAGTCATAAATCATGGAGCCTACACAGAATCACCTTGAATATTTCAGGAAGATTCTGTCTCATGCTCTGTGTCAAGTGTCCTGGTAATAAGTACTTGATAGGGCAAGTACAAGATTATAAATGTCACGATATCCATCTCTAAATGATATTGCCCAACCCCGCGTACGGTGTTGGCACTCGACTATGATCGGACGCTAAGCAAGTCACACGGCCCTAGGGTTGAGCAAGTACAATAATCACAGGAAAATAAATCAAGAGAAATGAATCATTAAACTGCATTTATGGCAAGGTACACTTGCCTGGGTTTTCAGCTCCAAGTGTAGCTCTGGCAATAGCTGGATTTGCAGGCAATACTCCGGCTGCTGAAACAAACATCACCATCAGATCCAGAAAATATTAATCAGCTAGGATCGCCTGTCCTTGAGTCTAATTTGGAGACAAGGGCAAAAACGTCATTTTTGGGTCAAGACGGGGTCCAAATGTGGGCCCGCTTTGCACCGAAAAATGTGTCAGGGTCAAAGGTCTCCAAATTCACCAAACTTAGTATCAACAGGTCAGGAACGATGATACGAACCCAACGGAACTTCCAGAATTGGATTCCGATGAGCCGTTCTCAAAATCGCCCGTCGGATGGAGCCTGTGGGGCCCACAACACACGATTTTGTCAACGTTCTCAGAATCGAACCAAACTTGGCTCACAGGACCAGCGTATTGCTACGAGTCCAATAGCGCAAGTTTCGTCTCGATCTGACTTGTGTACACTAAGTTACAACGAGAAATAGAAAGTACAAATACGGGGCGGTGTCCGCGGATACGCACTGATTCCGGTGTACACGCACATCCGAATCAGCTTCTGCGAAAGCCCGCACGTCCGTATCAACGATGCTCACGTATCGGTGAAGACCGCACGCGACCAAGTCGTCCCGTTTGGCGGGGCGTACTCAGTTCCGGGGTAAAACAGGGTCTGGGTTTTCCTGTTTTTGGATCGCAGTTCGCGATCACCTCAGGACGCGATACCCCGAGCGGTTTGCACGGGCACCGAGGGGGTCATACAGGCTTCGCAACGCAAAAGACGGAATTGAAAACAGAGCTTCGAGCAGAGAGATAGGAGTACCAGAACTGGGGTTGAAAACCGGGTGAAAACTGTGTCCGACACGACGCGAAGTGTCCTGTGTCCAACCCAACCCAACCCTAGGGTTAGGGTTTTGGCCGGAGATGGGCGGCTCTGCGGCGGAGGCAGCCTGCCGGAGGAGCTGGGGGCAGTGCTGGCTAGGGCGGTCGTCGGCTCACTGGTGGCGGCTCAGGCGGGCTCTCGGCGGAGGAGGGGAAGGAGCTGGAGGCGAGCGAGGTGGTTGGGAGCTCGGGGTGCTGCGGGGTTCGAGCGGGAGGAGGGAGACGGTGGCCGGGGAAGTAGGAGGTACAGCGGGCGGGTCCGGGGTCAGGCGGCGAGTCCGGTGGCTAGGGCGGTGGTTGGCAGCGGGTTCGTCGGTGAGGCGGAGAGGGGAAAATGGGTGGCCGGCGGGGGAATTTATAGGAGAGATGGGGAGAGGGACGGCCGACGGGTACGGGGAGAGGAAGGGCCAGAGTCGCTGGTGGCGGCGGTGACCGTTCCGGCGGCGGGGCTGAACAGTCGGCCGGCAGCGTAACGGCAGCGGCGGGAGGGGATTCGTCGGCAGAACGGTCGGGGAAGGTGAAGTGGTAGCGGGTCGGGTCTCAGGGGTATGCGGGTCGGGTTGGTCGACCGAACCCGATCCGACCCGCTAACAGTGCGGGCTTGGGCCGGAGTTGGGCCGGGCCGGAATATAGGGATTAATAAATAACTAAACAATTAAACAATTAAATTTAAATAAATAATTACTTTTAGGTATTTTAAGAATAGGTCCGGGGCCCAATAAATTCCCGAAAAATTACCCTATGTCCGGTTTTAAATTTTACATTAGAAAATATAATTTTCATCATATTTTAATATTATTTATTATTATTTAAAAATCATTGAATAAGTAAAACACTTAAGTTTAATTGCTAAAAATTACAGAAAATTCACAGAAAATTTCAGAAAATGGTGAGAAATTCCAAATTCAAAATTATAAAAATCAGGGGGATTACAATCTACCCCCCTTAAGAGGATTGCGTCCTCGCAATCAAAGAATAACCAGTCAACGGAGATGACACGGTTGTAAAACTTATTTGAATAAGACAATCAAGGTTGAGAGTGACGCCTAGGAAAAATTATTTCCCTAAGCATTAAAAGTTATATGATTTCTCAATTGTGGGAAATCTAGAAGATTACAGTTTTAGAAAACCAGTTTTATTCTTTAAAAAAAAACTTATCTGTTTAACATTTATAAAACATTCTAAGTTATTTAGCAAATTCAAAAATTTATCAGGTTAACACTAGGTTATCAATCATTAGCAATCAGGGTAAGTCTAGGGTCACGAACCAGCAGGCACGAACTACAGAATTACTAGAAACGGAAAAACTATAAAAACTTACTCGCATTAGCTACTCCATGGTTCTGTGCGTCTTCCAAGGTCATCGCGAAGGCTTATCCGCGTCCTTGTGGTGGATTCCTCTGCTGCTGCTGCTGCTGGACTTGTTGAAAGAGTGCTGCTTGTGGTGCCAATGGTGGCCTTGGTTGATATCCTCCTGGTGCTGGTAGAGCTTGATGGTTTGATCTTGGTACTCCTCCTCGATGATAAGGACAATCCTTGGCTAAGTGTTGATTGGTCCCGCAAATCAAGCATAATCCCAACTTGCGTCTGCAGTCCTTCTCAGTATGGCCTACCTTGCCACAGTATTGACATGTAGGTAATGTCTGCGGAGAGGCTCTGGTTGGCTGGTGTATATGAGGCATCTTTGCAGCTTCTTCTTGTGGTGCTCTGGCTGATGTGGAAGACCGTTTCAGACTGGTCTCTCTCTTGGTGACGCGTTCCATGCGTCGGGCTGCAGCGAGAACGTCCGAGTACGAAGTGGGTGCGACAGATCCGATCAGTTTCTGTAGCTCGATGTTTAGTCCGTCAAAAAACTTTTTGGCCTTTTCTACTTCTGTTGGGATCAAAGTAGGAGCGAAACGACTCAGACGAATGAACTCAGCGTTGTACTCTTCCACCGTCATAGCTTCCTGAGTGAGACGATTGAACTTGTCCCTCAGTTCTGATCGAGCGATGGCCGGAATGTACATCTCTTGAAAGAGTCTGGAGAACTCTTTCCAAGTGACTCGGTCTGGTCCGAGCCTGGTCTCTTCAGATATCCACCAGTGATGGGCATTGTCCGTCAACTGCATCCTGACGGCGGTCATCCAATGTTCTCTTGGAAGTTCAGCTGCTTCCAACTGGTGTTGTATGTTGGTGAGCCACTCATGAACTTCAGTTGGTCCTTCTTTGCCCGAAAAGGTACGGGGCTTGAGTTGACGGAAATCAGTGATAGATCCCGTCGCTGGTCGCCTAGCTTGTGGGTTCACTTGCTCCAATGCGTTTACTAGGCTGGTTCTTAGGTACTCTGCCTCCTGACGATGTGACTCCTGTTGAACTTGCTGTTGGGCTTGCATCATGGCGTAAAATATCTGGAACATCTGCTGCCCGTCCATTGCTTGCCCTGCTGGGAAGACAGGCATCTGTGGAGGGAACTGCGGCGGAGGTGGGATATCATCGCGCCTGAGCCTTGAGTTATGCGGTTCAGCTTGACCACCTTGAGAGGATTGCCCTCTGTTCTCTGTTGTAAATCCATCTCCATAGGTAACCACAGCGTCTTGTGGCGTACTCAAAGGAATTTCATCTTCAATTCTTGGATCCATCTTTCTGCATCCAAAATAAAATATAAGAAGCGCACAAGATTCAAGGCAGGATGCAAATCAAAAATTAATTCGAGTACGATACAGATATCAAGAACGTTTTCAAGCAAGTGGATGAGATCCTAAAAACTTATCATATTTTATTGCAGGCCTGTTCGGTCCCTAAGTTGAAACCGAATAATTTAGTCGTTGACCTGCATGGGCCACCACAAAAATTATGTCATGCCCCAGTCCCAAAATACCGAGGGACCGGATGCGTGATTATGGCCAGCAGCATGCACCGATGGACAAACCCAATTTAATGGATCCATCGGGCATACTTAAGCTGTATATAAGGTTTATAACAATAAGTCAGAACTAATCTCATCCACAGAAAAGAATATAAATCAACAGCAATAAAGAAAGTAAATTAAACATCCAGTCTCAGCAAAGTATTCGGGGAACAACCCGATATAAGTCTGGTACAATGATCTCATAAACAGAAATTAAAGAGTTTAATTAAACAGGAAATAACGACTGAGCATGGCGAAGCAATGGTTCAGGAGAAGTCCTCAGCGATCACCTCGTCCTCAGCTACGGGTACTGTTCCGTGAAGAGCACCTGTTCCGTAGACCTCTGGATAAACCTCGTCTGCAAATCCTGGGGACATAATCCGGATCCAGGTCCTCAGGGGACATAGCAAGGTACAAGAAAGCACAAGCCAAAATAAATGCAGTAAAGCAGTTAATGAAACAATAGGGTCAACTATATAACCATCTATGTGAAATGCAAGTTGAGAGCATCACTAAAACTTAGGCTGATACCACTACAAGCTCTGTGTCGGGGAGCCGGTAGCAGTTATACTATGAATTTTACTATGTATTTACTATAAATTATATATATATATAATCAGCCTTTAGCCTGTGTGTCTCTCCCCACCCAATGTAATCATACATATCATGTCCACGATGCCTCATGTCCACGTCACGTACGATCATATCTAATGCAGTAAGTCATACTATGTCTATGAACATAATGTCTAGGAATGTAATGTCTAAGTCATAAATCATGGAACCTACACAGAATCACCTTGAATATTTCAGAAAGATTCTGTCTCATGCTCTGTGTCAAGTGTCCTGGTAATAAGTACTTGATAGGGCAAGTACAAGATTATAAATGTCACGATATCCATCTCTAAATGACATTGCCCAACCCCGCGTACGGTGTTGGCACTTGACTATGATCGGACGCTAAGCAAGTCACACGGCCCTAGGGTTGAGCAAGTACAATAATCACAGGAAAATAAATCAAGAGAAATAAATCATTAAACTGCATTTATGGCAAGGTACACTTGCTTGGGTTTTCAGCTCCAAGTGTAGCTCTGGCAATAGCTGGATTTGCAGGCAATACTCCGACTGCTGAAACAAACATCACCATCAGATCCAGAAAATATTAATCAGCTAGGATCGCCTGTCCTTGAGTCCAATTTGGAGACAAGGGCAAAAACGTTATTTTCGGGTCAAGACGGGGTCCAGATGTGGGCCCGCTTTGCACCGAAAAATGTGTCAGGGTCAAAGGTCTCCAAATTCACCAAACTTAGTATCAATAGGTCAGAAACGATGATACGAACTCAACGGAACTTCCAAAATTGGATTCCGATGAGCCGTTCTCAAAATCGCCCGTCGGATGGAGCCTGTGGGGCCCACAACACACGATTTTGTCAACGTTCTCAGAATCGAATCAAACTTGGCTCACAGGACCAGCGTATTGCTACGAGTCCAATGGCACAAGTTTCGTCTCGATCTGACTTGTGTACACTAAGTTACAACGAGAAACAGAAAGTACGGATACGGGGCGGTATCCGCGGATACGCACTGATTCCGGTATGCACGCACATCCGAATCAGCTTCTGCGAAAGCCCGCACGTCCGTATCAACGACGCTCACGTATCGGTGAAGACCGCACGCGACCAAGTCGTCCCGTTTGGCGGGGCGTACTCAGTTCCGGGGTGAAACAGGGTCTGGATTTTCCTGTTTTTGGATCGCAGTTCGCGATCACCTCAGGACGCGATGCCCCGAGCGGTTTGCACGAGCACCGAGGGGGTCATACAGGCTTCGCAACGCAAAAGACGGAATTGAAAACAGAGCTTCGACCAGAGAGATAGGAGTACCAGAACTGGGGTTGAAAACTGTAAACACCCTAAATTTTTCAGATTTTTAAAATCAATTTTTGGAATTAAATATGCAATTTTCAGTAATTTACATAGGGCCTGTGGTGAGTTTGTAATTTTTAATTGCCAATAAATAACATTAAAATGAATTAAAAACATGATTTTATGGTGTAAAATAGAAAACCGGACTTAGGGTAATTTTCTGGGATTTTATTGGGCCTCAGACCTATTTTTAAAAGCCTAAAAACTATTTTTCTAAATTAATTAATTATTTAATTAATTAATATTAATTATTATCATTATTATTATTTTGTTTTTATTATTTTTATTAGGTTTCTTGGGCCCGGCCCGGCCCAGTGGGCCGAGCCCGTTAGCCAGAGCCCAACCCTCCTCCTTAGCGGGTCGGGCGGGTCCGCTCACCCGGATCCGCGCCCGACCCGACCCGGACCCCGGTCACCCCTGTCACCCTCTCCCACGACCCGCCGAGAAACCCGCCGCCGCCTTCGCCGGAGGGGATCACCCCCACGTCGCCTCCCCCTCCGACCTCTCCGCCACGTCGCCCCCGACCTTCCCCGCCCGAAACCCCTATAAATTCTCCCATCTCCGCCCTTGTTCTCCCCCCAAACCGAAACCCTAGATCTACCCCGACTCCGGCAGCCCGTCCGTCGACCTCCACCTCCCTCAGCCACCTGCGACGACCTCCCCCCAGGCGAACCACCTCCTCCTCTCCCCTTCCTCCTCCTCCCCAGGCGGCCAGACCCCCGAGCCCTCCTCCCCGCTGCTGTCTCCCCTCCCCCGGAGCCGCAGCCACCGCCCAGCCCTCGCCGGAGCCGCCGCAGCCCCGGCCCGACCTCGCCGACCGACGGCGTACCCTCCAGCAGCACCGGACACGCCACGGACACGGCCCAGACGTGGATACGAGCCCGGACACGCCGCGGACACAGCACAGGACACGACGCGATTCGGACTCGAAAGTCTGATTTCTCGGTCCCCTTCAGGTACTCGTATCTTGCAACCCTGATCTCCGTTTTCGATTCTGTCAATTCCTACGCGAAGCCTGTATGACCCTCTCGGTGCCCGGACAAACCGCTCGGGGCATCGCGACCTGTGGTGATCGTACACCGCGATCCAAAAACAGGAAAAACCAGACCCTGTTTCACCCCGGAACCGAGTACGCCCCGCCAAACGGGATGACTTGGTCACGCACGGTCTTCACAGATACGTGCGCCTCGTCGATACGGACGTGTGGGTTTTCGCGAAAGCTGATTCGGGTGTGCGTGCACCCCGGAATCAACGCGTATCCGCGGACATCGCCCCGTATCTGCCCTTTCTGCAATTCGACCTAACTTCGTGCACACACGTCAGATCGAGACGAAACTTGCGCCATCGGACTCGTAGCGATACGCTGGTCCTGTGGGTCAAGTTTGGTTCGATTCTGAGAACGCTGGCCCCACAGGCCCCGCTCGACGGGCGATTTTGTGATCGGCTCATCGGAATTCAAATCTGAAAGTTCCGTTGGGTTCGTATCAGCGTTCCTGACCTGTTGACACTAAGTTTGGTGAATTTGGAGACCGTTGACCCGGACACGTTTTTCGGTGCAAAGCGGGCCCACCGGCGGACCCCGTTTTGGCCCGAAACTGCCGTTTTTGCCCTTGTCTCCAAATTGGACCCAAGGATAGGCGATCCTAGCTGTTTGACACCTTCTGAGCGCGATGGTACTGTTTATTTCAGCTTTCGGAGACATCTCTGGGAATTTTCGAAACCAGGACCTTAGTGGAATCCAAACTCCAGGCAAGTGCACCTTGCCAAACTTGCAGTCATTATTTTCATATTTTCTGAATAAATACTCTGCTGGATGTTTTGTGTAAATTCATATAAACTGTTTTAAACTGCTTAAACCTAGGGAACGTATGACGTACCTAGTGTCCGATCATAGTCGGGTACCAACACCGTACGCGGTGTTGGGTTCGTCATTTAGAGATGGATTTACGATCCCCTTACTCTTGTACTTGACCTATCAAGTACCCTAAAACCCAGGACACCTGACACTATCATGAACAGAATCTTCCTGAGTTATTCGTGGTGATTCTGTATAGGATACAGGACTTGACAGAGTTATTTTATTTAGACATTATGACTTGTTGCATTAGTTATAATCCCGCTGACATGGACATGAGACATTATGGTCATGGCTTGCGTGATTACATTGGGTGGGGAGAGACACACAGGCTACAGGCTGTTATATATATATATACTATTAGTGTGAGGTCGTAGACTCTCCAGCAGAGCTAGACCCTTTACTTGTTATTACTGCTACCGGCTCCCCGACACAGAGCTTGTAGCGGTCTCAGCCTGAGTACTAGTGTTGCTCTCATTTGCATATCACATAGATGGTTAGTTACTTAGTTTACCCTGCTGTTTCATTTACTTATTGCACTGCTTATTCATTTGGCTTGTTTTATCTTGTGCCTTGCTTGTCCACTGAGGACCTGGATTTGGATGATGTCCCCAGGTTTAGCTGAGGAGCAGTATCCCGAGGTATACGGGACAGGTGCTGAAGCTATTGCTGGAGCTGAACAGAACACAGAAGACGAGGTGACTGCCGAGGACTTCTCCTGAGTGCTTGTTCCAGTACTCAGTATTTTATTTCATGTTTATTTCCTTGTTCCTGGCCTATAGAGCCAGTTTATTTCAGACTTAAGTCGGATTGTTTCTCCGACTGATTTGCTGTGATTGTTATTGCTACTCATTTCCATTTCATTATGCAGATTATTTCTTTATCTTTATGGATGAGATTAGTGTGGCTTGTTAGTAGACCTTATTTACAGCTTAAGTACGCCCTGATGGCTCCATTCAATTGGGTTATCCATCGGTGCGTGCTGCTGGCCGTTGCCACGCATCTCCAGTCCCTCGGCATTTTGGGACTGGGGCGTGACATAGTTTTTGTGGTGGCCCATGCAGGTCTAACTAAATTGTTCGGTTTCAACTTAGGGACCGGACAGGCCTGCAATAAGATAGGTTTAGGATCTCATCCATATATTTAATCGTTTTTGAACTCTATGTCGAATTCAATTAAATTGCTTGAACTGCATCCTGTTTGATTCCTCTGTGCGTTCTCATTGTTTTCTTTTGATGCAGAGAAATGGATCCCAGACGTGGTGACGAGACCCCCTTGGGAACACCGACTGAAGCAGGGCTTACCTGCGAGGCTGGAACGACGCCAGACACTAGAGGACAATCCTCTCAGAACAATCCAACTGGCCAGCCAAGTTCCAGATTCAGGCGTGATGACATCCCGCCTCCTCCCCAGTTCCCTCCTACGATGCCTGTCTTTCCCCCAGGACAGGCAATGGACGGCCAGCAAATGTTCCAGATGTTCTACGCAATGATGCAGGCCCAACAGCAGATCCAACAGGAGGCCCAGCGTAGAGAGGCCGAGAACCTAAGGAACAGCCTGGTCGCAGCATTGGAACATGCAAATCCACCAAATAGGCGGCCAGCGACGGGATCCATCACGGATTTCTGCCAACTTAAGCCCCGTACCTTCTCGGGCAAGGAAGGACCAACTGAAGTACATGAATGGCTTACAAACATACAACATCAGTTGGAGGCCGCTGAACTACCAAGGGACAAATGGATGACTGCCGTCAGGATGCAACTGACGGACAACGCACATCATTGGTGGCTGTCCGAAGAAAGAAGGCTCAGACATGATCAGGTTACCTGGGAGGAGTTCTCCAGACTCTTCCAGGAAATGTACATCCCTGCTGTGGCTCGATGAGAACTCCGAGACAGATTCAACCGTCTGATCCAGGGCAACATGACGGTGGAGGAATACAACGCCGAATTCATTCGCTTGAGCCGCTTCGCCCCTTCTCTAATTCCTACCGAAGAGGAGAAGGCGGAGAAGTTCTTTGATGGGCTCAGGTTCGAGCTTCAGAAGTTAATTGGATCGGTCGCGCCCACCTCTTACACCGACGTCCTAGCTGCAGCACGTCGGCTGGAGCGCGTTACTCGGAGGGAATCAAGCCTGAAACGTCCCTTCTCCTCTGCACCGTCCAAGTCATCACCAGGAGAATCTGCTAAACGGCCCCAGAAGAACACGCCTCCAAGAGCAGCAACTAAGAACCTGCCTACTTGCCACTACTGCAGCAAGGTAGGACATATTGAAAAGGAATGTAGACGCAAGCTGGGACTCTGCCTGGTTTGCGGATCTGGACAACACTTCTCCAAGGACTGCTCGGAACGTCGGGAGGGAGTTCCGAATCGACCAGCTCCACCTGCAGCTCTTCCAGCTGGGGGAGCAACTCAGACAGGGCCTGGAGGAGCCAGGCCACCTCTACCACCTCAAGCAGCATTGTTCCAACAAGCTCGTCAGCAAAGGGGTCCCGCTCAGGGACGAGGTCAGGCCTATGCACTAGCAGTCACTGAGGATGCTACTGCAGGCGAAGTGATAGCAGGTACCATATTAGTAGCTTCAATTCCTGCTGTAGCATTATTTGATTCTGGGGCTTCGCATTCTTTTATTGCTGCTAGTTTCGTAGCTACACATAGAATAGCTACCGCACCTCTCTCGAAGATGAAGAGAATCCTAACTGGAGGTGGAATTATCCCGGTTAGTGATACTTGTAGATCATGTTCGGTAGTAGTCTGTGGCCGAGAGATGCGAGCCCAATTCCTGATCTTTTCTATGCCTGATTACGATGTTGTACTTGGTATGGACTGGTTAAGTCAGTACCATGCGACACTGGATTGCCGGCTTAGAAAAGTGATATTTAGACCCCCTAGCCTTCCTGAGTTTGAATTTCTACGAGGAGCTGTAGAACAAGGGGTCCAGCCAACTCTTAGGGTATTGACTGTAGAAGAAGATTCAGGATACCCAAGAGTCATATCGGAATTTGTGGATGTATTTCCCGATGACCTTCCAGGTTTACCACCTGATCGGGAGATAGAATTCTGTCACGACCCGCACCCGGTTTAGGGGCACGAGTGCGTGGGTACGTCCAGCCTACGCCGCAGCATCGGCGGTAGAACGCTGTCTAGGTCAAGTACTATCTAAATAATCTCACACTAGTATCCAACTCCATAAGGAGACACGGATAACACTATAAAGATGAACAACATACTCAATCACAATTACAGCACGATAAGAATTCGAAGAACAAAAGAGTACAACACAAGACTAATGATAAAACAATCATACCTGTGATCAGTAACAACCAATCTCCAAGTGTCAGAACAAGTCCACTAAGGTCACAGTCTGGAAAAATATTTTCCAGTCAGGAAGGAGCAGAGTACATCTCTAAATAGCAGTTCTATATAAATGACATAAGCTATGTAGCAGTTCTAGATGGAAATATACCAGATGCATGTATAAGTACGAGAAATGTACAATGAGAGAAGTACTGGAAATACTGTAAGTAAATGCAGGAAAAGAAACAATATGTCCATGAGCAAGAATTCTATGACTAAGTGTGTGAGTACTAGCTTTAACATGTGATCGGCTTGGGAACTTGATCAGGCTGGTTACATGTGATTAGCTATGATTCATGGAAGGTCAGGCTAACAGTTGGTTAGCTATGATGCATGGAGAGGTCAGGCTAATCACACGTAACAGCTATGAGGCATGGAGATGGTCAGGCCACACCCGACGTGAGATGTGGGGTGAGCTATGATGCATGGATAGTTGGGTATGATCACATATCTACACTAAAATACTCCCCAAACCCCCGACTGGTATAGTAGATCCAATCATGGTACGCTATGGCACGGGATTCCCTAGGGAGGTAGCAAATCTCCCCGGGTCTCAGTGTCTGTACATGCACAAGATATCAAGGAAACAAGTCTTGTACAAGCTACACCATAAATAAGGAATAACATCTCATGACGAGATCCGTGTATACCAATCCGTGTAACCAATGTGTCAAGAACATGGATATTTACACTAGATACAGTGAACATAGGAGATATCATAAATTAGAAACTAATCAGAGAATGTACTCGCCTTTGGTCCTTAGCTGGTAATTATTGATGTCCTGTTCCAGAGTATCCCCTGGGTGAACCCACAGTCCTATAAACATATCACAATATCACATTTGCATCAGATGCTATACTAATACACAAACAAAATACTAACTCAGGGGCTATGCCAGGCAGGGCACTAGTCTATTAGGGTCGTCTATTAGAGACATAAAAGTGTACACATTGTACTAACATATACATCAATTACATTTGGTACGAAAATAGATAAGTGTATTTATATATACCTTAAGTAATATTAATACTGTATGTTTAATTACAAATAGCTACTAGGAAATACGTTATACAAGGTATAGTCATAAAAATAAGCCAAGTTAGAATTTTACTATATGTACTAAATTCCAAAGTACAATGACGATGCTAATACATGAATTTAATTTATACCAGTATATATATACTTTTAAAATAAATAATATTTGTATATATATAAGCATAATAATTAATACTTGAATGTATATCTATATAGACATAGTTTATTGAAAAGGGATACAATACGTATTTATATTATACTATACCAATTTATAATTATACCAAAATATATTATTATGCTACATTTATTTACATATACCAAATTATGTTTTTGTTAAACATATACCAATTTACACTTACCAACATATACTGAAAATACAGATATACATATATACCAATTTTATATACAAAATATGTATAACTGTATACTCATAATAGAATTATAACATATATGTATTGTCAACATCATTATTAAATATACTAATACTAATACCAAATTAAGTTCATACTAGGTATAATTTCAATTAATGTTTTAGTATCTGTATTGTTATTTTTAATGATGGTATACTACATATATTTATATTATTAATACCTAGTATTCATTTTAATGATAATGTTATTTTTAATGATGGTATACTACATATAATAATGATAATGATAATAATAATGATAATACTAATACAATATATATATATCATTATCATTATCATTATCATTATCATTATCATTATCATTATCATTATCATTATCATTATCATTATTATTATATATTATTATGTATTATGCTTATATATATAAATTATGTATTATGCATATATTATTTATATATTATTAAATATTATTATGTATAATATATAATCATATATATACATACATACTATTATTATTATGTATTATTATATCTATATATGTATATATGTATATTTATATATATGTACTTATATGTATTATTTATATATATTATATATGTAAATATGTATTTGTATATATATGTATTATATATATATATATATATATATATATATATATATATATATATATATATATATATATATATATATATATATATATATATATATATATATATATATATGTATACATACATATATATATGTATTTTAATATTATATTTTGCATACAATTATATGTAATATTATTATTATATTTAAATAGGTATACATATATTATGCATATAATACTATAAATATATATTTATATTATTATGCTATAAATATGTATATACATATTATATATGTATTAATTATATATATATATATTATGTCTTTTATATATATGTATATAAGTATATATATACTATACTATATAAATATTATTTTACGCTTTATTTTAATGTTAAATTCATGAACCCTGTGCGTCTTGAACAGAGTGCACCTACAACGCAGTCAGTGACCCCAGGTCACAGGATCCCTCAGACACGACTGCAGGAACAGGTTTTTGGCACGCCCAGCTTGAGGACGTGGGCAAGTATACCTTGACAAATTTTACTGTTTAATTATTAACTGTTGTATGTTACTTTCAGTAAATTTTCATATAACTGTATGTGTCCGAGATTGCCTCGGGTACCGTCAACGAATACGTTGACATATAGTATAGCTGACTTAGACTTTAGCAGCCCTACCTAACAGCTGCGAGGGTATCTTAATATCCTCCTAGACCCTAACACTTGTACACGTAATACGGTTGTACTTCATTTTGGGATGCGAGTTTGCGTACTCGATTAGCTACCGGTGCGTGTGACGTGCATCACGACTTAGCATGAAATCAAGAATATTCAGGAAAGTTATGACTTGGCATTTAGTTACGTGGTTTACACGTTGTGGATTCGACTTGTATATCGCATTGGGCGGGGAAGACAACTAGTAGGCGTATGGGACACCCAACTTCTTTATTGCAGATACCGCACTCTTTGGAGTGATACGGACGTTATATACTTTGTAGATACCACATCCCTTAGAGTGTTGGACGTTGTATATATTCAGATACCTCATTCTTCGGAATGATGGACGTTGCAGATACCACACTCCAGAGGATGCTGGCCGTTATGCCTACGCCTAACCATACGTACCAAGGTTGTCTTTACATTGTATTCACTTAGATGGTTAGTACACCATTTATTTATTTATTTATTCAGAATTTACATATATGGCATATTTTTATGTATCTTGTTATATCCCACTGAGGACCTGGTTCTCTTTCAGATTTAGAGGAGGCATACTATCCCACAGTATACGGTCCCGGACAGGAGGCAAGGTATGCAACTGAGGCGGAGTTAGAGGAGCTGCCATCGGAGTCTGTCTGATCATTAGTGGTAAGTGCACCTGGAGATGGAGACTCTTCTTCCTGATCTCTGGTAGTAAGGGCAGAAGCTTCTTTCCCACTGCTCTTTAGCAGTATATTCATCTGAAGCTGGAGTCTCATTACCTAGATAGACGATGCTCTAGTCTATCATATTTTAGCACTTTTTATTATCTTTTGTAGTGGGTTTGTTTTTACCAGACTTATCTGATTTGTACTATGATATTTCAGACATCAGCACTTATATATTTTCAGCACTCATTTCAGTATTTCTTGATATTTTGTGGATGAGATTAGACTTTACCTGTATTAAACTTGTTAGTATTTTAGGACAGCGTAGCACGTCTCTTTAGGGTCCATTAAATTGGGTAATCCCTTAGTGACGTGTCAGCTGGCCAATGCCACGTGGCCTGGTTCCATATATATTTTGGGACTGGGACGTGACATGGTTTTAGTGGTAGCCCATGCAGGTCTAGTTAATTGCTAGTGGTATGATGGCATGCCCAGCAAGCCTGCTATAGGATAGGAATACTAGGTCTCATCCACTCTGACTTCATCCTTGAATTTTTGTATCCTGCTTGATTATTATTATTATTCCTTCATGCTTTTCTAATTATTCTATCTTCTTCAGAAATATGGACGTACCCAGTGGACACGTAACTGATGGGGTTGACCAAGCAACAGACCCCTCGTAAGATGTCCATAGGACTCCGACTACCCCGAGAGACCAGTCCCCGAGAAGGACACTGGTCTATCCGACAACCCCGTACCTTCACCAGAATCCTACCCAGGAAGCTACGCCAGCCCAGCAAGAAGGGCAGACTTTTCAGGCACAAACACCACACGGAGACACCTTTGCCTCCACCTCCAGCCCTTCCAGTCCTGATGCCATAACTTGAGGGACAGCCTCAGATGTTCCAAATTTTCTAAGCCATGTTGCAGGCACAGTGACAACAGACTGAAACCCTGAGGCAGAGCTTGATGACGGTTCTGGAGAGGACAACTGCCCCGGCACCAGCACCTGTCCAACCAGCGGGCACTGTCCGAGGCTTTCGCCATATGGGCCCGAGAACCTTTTCGGAAAGCGAAACTCCGGAGGAGATCTCAGACTGGATCTCCAACACGAAAATACTGCTGGAAGGTTCACAGCTTCAACCAGACTTATGGATGACCGCAGTGAGGGCATAACTCTTAGGCAATGCCCATCACTGGTGGGATTCCATAGAACGCAGCGTCGGCAAGACCCAGACTTGGGAGCAATTCCTGGAATACGTCAATGCAAAGTATTTCCTAGCCACAGTCAGAAATGCCCTGTACTTCCAGTTCCTGCACCTGGAACAAGGGAATATGACCATCGATGCCTATGACGCAGAGTTCAGTCGACTGAGTCGATTCGGTGCCATCCTGATACCGAACGAGCTGGAGAAGGTCATGAGATTCCATCACGACCTTACCTTCGAGCTCCAAAGGTATACTATGACGCAGTCGAGGATCTCCTATGAGGAGGTTCTTTCGGAGGCGAGGATACAGAAAGCCATTGACCGAGGAGCAAGACGCTCTAACCCAACCATACCGGCCAAAAACCAGCCCGGAGTAGGAGGACCAATCCGTCATCCGGGAAATCAGACGCAGCAAAAGACGGGGCCCTATCAACACAAAGAGCTTCCGACTTGTCACTATTGTGGCAAAAAGGAACATTATGTCAGAGACTGCAGAAAGAAGAACGGGCTATGTGGAGCTAGCCAATATATGGCCAGAGACTGCCCACAACGCAGAGAGACAGCACCCCAGAATGGGCAAAGACCAGGAGCACCAGCCCAGAGAATGCTACCCTCAACTGGAGGCCAACATCCCTCAACATTTGGAGGATTTCAGAGGGGACCTCCCCTGGCCACACAGGAGACCCAGTTCAACAAAGCCAGACAGCAGACCGGAGGGCAAAGACACGGGCAGGCCTTTGCACTAGCTGCAGTTGCAGAAGAGCCGAAAGGTAAAACTATTACAGGTACCATTTTAGTTGCATCATTACCTGCAACCGTATTATTTGATTCTGACGCTACACTGTCATTCATATCTAGTAGTTTCGTAGCCATGCACAAAATAGCCACTTCCCCACTGCCTAAATGCTGGAAAATTCTTACCGGAGGAGGCATCGTACCGGTTACCAGCACTATTAAAACGTGCTCGGTAGTCGTTTGTAGTAGAGAGCTGAGAGCGTAATTTTTGGTACTTCCAATGCCAAACTTCGACGTTGTCTTAGGCATGGACTGGTTAAGCCAGTACAATGCTATATTAGACTGCGGAAAGGGAAGCATCATCTTTAGACCACCAGGTCTCCCGGAGTTTGAGTACATACGAGGCACCAACAAGCAAGGAGTAGGCCAGACACCTAGAGCTTACATGGCAATGGAGATAGCACCCCCAGCAATTGTTGCAAAATTCGAAGATGTATTTCCGGAGGAGTTGCCAGGCCTACCGCCTGACAGAGAAGTGGAGTTCACTATTGAGCTAGTACCCGGAGCTGTGCCAGTATCCTCAAATGTGTACCGATTGGCAAAGAAGGAGCTTGACGAACTAAAGATACAGCTAGAAGAATTACATATCAAGGGATTTGTTCGTCCTAGTGCATCACCCTGGGGAGCACCAGTGTTGTTTGTACCAAAAAAAGACGGAACATACCGTATGTGCATTGATTACAGAGCCCTAAATGCTTTGACAATCAAAAACAAGTACCCCCTGCCACGGATTGATGATTTGTTCGACCAACTGACAGGAGCGGTGGTATTCTCAAAGATAGATTTGAGATCAGGCTATCATCAGGTAAAAGTACGGAGAGAAGACATTCCAAATACAGCATTCAGGACTCGTTATGGTCACTACGAGTTCCTGGTGATGCCTTTTGGATTGACAAATACACCTGCCGTATTTATGAACCTGATGAACAGAGTCTTCCACCAGTATCTGGACCAGTTCGTGGTAGTCTTCATCAACGACATCTTGGTGTATTTGAAGAGCCACGAGGAGCATGAAGAACACTTGAGACTGGTGTTAGAGACGCTAAGGCGTGAGAGACTTTATGCTAAGCTGAGCAAGTACGAGTTCTTCCTTGATCGTGTTGCTTTTCTTGGGCACGTGATCACAGGAGATGGCATCTCGGTGGACCCAGCTGTCATGCCCCAGTCCCAAAATAAGGGACCGGACGCGTGGCAATGGCCAGTAGCACACACCGATGGACAACCCAATCTAATGGATCCATCGGGGCATGCTTAAGCTGTAATATAACAATAAGTAGGTCCAATGATACAAGTCACAGCCTATTCTAATCTCATCCACAACAGAACAGTGTATGAACTAAATAGCAAACTGGAATAAATGCTGAAAGTAAAGTTACTGTCGAATATCCAGCAAGAATAATACTAAGTCGGGTGGAGACAAATCCACTACCGATAAATAAAAAATAGAGACAAGGAAGTATAACTAAAATATGCTAGAAAATAACTAAGTATAAGCAGGGCCATCAACTGCAATCGTACCCTCATCTGGTGTCGGTCCGTAAAGTTGCGGGTGCTCCTCGTCTGCTAAATCTGGAGAACAAAACTAGGTCCTCAGAGGGACGTAACAAGATATAAAAGAATATGAGCCAAAAGTACAGTAAATGAACATACAAGATAGACCAGAAAATAAACACAAGAGAAGCAAATAAGACACGAGAAATCACTACATATAAGATGGTGGTGTGCCGATGGTGCTATCAAACATGATTACAAGCAAATTGGGGTAACCGCAACTCAATGGGAGATCACGGTCCTATAGAAAGTAGGCCAATGGGAACTCCCAATCTATAGTATGGCTCTTTCGCAGCCCAATGGGAGCTCACGAATGGGGTAGTCAAATGAACAAGTCTCTATCGCAGCACAATGGGTACTCACAGTCGAGAATGCTCAAGTATAGTCAATGCCTAATAACGATCATCTAGGAACGTAAAGAAACCAATCGGGTCAACTCAAGAAAGCATAGAGTAAACATATACCATCACAATATGTCTATGTGTAAACCCCCTGATTTTCAAGAAATTTTAATTTGGAATTTTTCACAATTTTCTGGAATTTTCTTGAATTTTCTGTAATTAAACTAAGGAAATCTGATTTTTAATAATTTTTAAAAGATATTAAATGATATTAAAATGTGATAAAAATTACATTTTCTAGTGTAAAAATAAAAATCGGACATAGGATAATTTTTCAGAAAATTATTGGACCCCGGATGTATTTTTAAAGCCTTAAAAACTATTTATTAAATTAACCTAATTAATTTGACCCGGTTCACCTAAACCATAATAAACCAAACCAATAATTAGACCGAACCGGACCGGCCGGTCTGCCCGAACCGGCCCAATCCCCTTAACGGGTCAGATCCGGGTCAGACCCGACCCGCTAGCACCCGACCCGACCCGGACTAACCCTAACCCCCAAATTCATTGCAGCCGATCCTTCACCTGCCGGCGGCCGTTTCCGCCGCCGTGGCCGCAGATGGACCCCCCATTTCACCTTCCTCCACCTGCCGACGACTCCTCTTCCTATTCCGGCCAAACCCCCGGCCGTCCCTCTCCCCTAACCCTCTATAAAACCCGAGCCGGCCACCACATTTCCCTTCCCTTTTCTCAGCCTCTGGTTCCGGCGACTCCCCTCTGTCCGCAGCCACCGAGCTCGGCGAAGCCTCCGTCCACCCGTGGTGTTCGACTCCGGCCGCTCTCCTCAGTACCTGACCGCCCAGCCTTCCGCCGTACCCGCTGACAACCCCGCCGCACCTCCAGAACCTCCTCCCTCTTCTCCTCCCTCCGATTGAGTTCATCCCGACGCCGAACCCGACTCCAGCGCTTTCCGCCGCCCTCCAGCACCAGGTCCGGCCGCCCACGACCTCGCCGAGCTCCCTCGACCGACTTCGGCGACCCTTCAGCCGTCCAGCTAGTCTTCAGCGACCCTTCAACCGTCCAGCTAGTCTCCGGTGACTCAGACACGACACAGAACCTATGCCCTAGTCAGGACACGTCCAGGACACGATAGACTCGACTTGGACATGCGTGAATCGGACTTTTGGAACCCTGTTCAGGTACTCATATTTCTCTCCTCGTTGTCCCGATTTCTTTTCCGTCAGTTGTGACGCGTAGGCTGTATGACCCCCTCGGTGCCCGTGCAAACTGCTCGGTGCATCGCGTCCTGTGGTGATCGCGAACCGCGATCCAAAAACAGGAAAACCAATGCCATATTTCACCCCGGAACTGAGTACACCCCGCCAAACGGGACGACTTGGTCGCGTACGATCTTCACCGATACGTGCGCGTTGTTGATACGGATGTGTGGGATTTCGCAGAAGTTGATTTGGATGTGCGTGCACACCGGAATCAACGCGTATCCGCCGACAACGCCCCGTATCTGTCCTTTCTGGATCTCGCTGTAACTTAGTGTACGCACGTCGGATCGAGACGAAACTTACGCCATCGGACTCGTAGCAATACGCTGGTCCTGTGACCCAAGTTTGGTTCGATTCTGAGAACGTTGACAAAATCGTGTATCGTGGGCCCCATAGGCTCCACTTGACGGGCGATTTTGTAATCGGCTCATCGGAATCCAATTTTGGAAGTTCCGTTGGGTTCGTATCATCGTTCCTGACCTGTTGACACTAAGTTGGACAAATTTGGAGACTTTTGACCCTGACACATTTTTGGTGCAAAGCGGCCCACATGTGGACCCCGCTTTGACCTGAAAATGTTATTTTCGCCCCTGTGTCCAAATTGGACTCAAGGACAGGCGTTTCTAGCTAATTAATATTTTCTGGATCTAATGGTGATGTTTATTTCAGTAATCGGAGCAGTCCCTGCAATTTCCACTGAAGTCAGAGCTACAGTTTGAGCTAGAACCACATGCAAGTGTACCTTGCCAAAACCTGCAGTTCTTGCTACATAATTCTTTGACTTATTTATACATTATTGTTGTACATGCTTAAACCTAGGACCGTGTGACTTACTTAGTATCCGATTAATAGTCGGGTGCCAACATTGTACGCAGAGTTGTGTAACGTCACCTAGAGATGGATTTCGACACCCTTTATATTCTCGTACTTGTTTTATCAAGTATGTTATACCCAGGACACCTGACACGAATCATGAGAAAGAATCTTCCTAAAATATTCAAGGTGATTCTATGTAGGTTGCAGGATTTATGACATAGACTTTATATTCTTAGACATTATATTCATAGACATAGTATGACTCACTGCATTAGATATGATCTCACGTGACATGGACATGAGACGTTATGGACATGAGATGTGTGGTTACATTGGGTGGGGAGAGACACACAGGCTACAGGATGATTATATATATATAGGCCACATCATAGTAAAATACATAGCATAGTATAACTGCTACCGGCTCCCCGACACAGAGCTTGTAGTGGTATCAGCCTAAGTTCTAGTGATGCTCTCAACTTGCATTTCACATAGATGGTTATATAGTTTACCCTATTTATTTCATTTACTATTGCACTGTATTTATTTTGGCTTGTATTATCTGTACCTTGCTATGTCCCTGCAGAGGATATCTATCCTGAGGTGTACGGTACAGGAGCACTTCTCGGAACAGTACCAGACTCTGAAGAAGAGGTGATAGCTAAGGACTTTTTCTGAACAACTGCTTTGCCATGCTCAGTTTTTATTGGCAAATAAACTCTTTATTTTCCTGTTTTAGAGAACATTTGTAACAGACTTAATATCGGGTTGTTCCCCGATTTTATTTACTTTTGACTGGATGTTGTTTAATACTTTCTATTGATATTTTTGTGTTTATTCTGTGGATGAGATTAGTAAACCCTGATCATTGTAATACAGCTTAAGTATGCCCCGATGGATCCATTAAATTGGGTTTGTCCATCGGTGCGTGCTGCTGGCCATTGCCACGTGTCCAGTTTTTCGATATTTTGGGACTGGGGCCTGACACTATGGAACAAATAGTGATCCATGGAAAAGAGCAAATAATGTACATGCACGTAAAACGAGAAAATAAGACTAGAGCAGCAGGAATAAATCAATATGAACAACGCATCAAGAAACTATATACGACAAGAAAATAACAACTGAAAAGGAAAGCATGCAAATAGTATGCAAGAGTCTTGCACGACAATGTATAAATAAGTCCAGGAGATAAGTAGCAAAACTGCAGGATTTGACAAGGTATACTTGCCTGGGGTTCTGGCTCCAACTGTAGCCCTGTGTTAGTGGATCCTGCAGGTACTCCTCCAAAAGCTGTAATAAACATCACCAACAGTCTCAGAAGATATCAAATAGCTAGAAACGCATGTCCTTAAGTCTAATTTGGACACAGGGGCAAAAATGACATTTCTGGGTCAAAGCGGGATCCACATGTGGGCCACTTTGCACCAAAAAGCGTGTTAGGGTCAAAGGTCTCCAAATTCCTCAAATTTAGTGTTAACAAGTCAGGAACGATGATACGAACCCAATGAAACTTCCAGAATTGGATTCCGATGAGCCGATCACAAAATCGCCCGTCAAGTGGAGCGGGTGGGGCCCACGATACGCGATTTTGTCCACGTTCTCAGAATCGAACCAAACTTGGGTCACAGGACCAACGTATTGCTACGAGTCCGATGGCACAAGTTTTGTCTCAATCCGACGTGTGTACACAAAGTTACAACGTGTTCCAGAATAGGCGGATACGGGGCGTTATCGGCGGATACGCGTTGATTCCGGTGTGCACGCACATCCAAATCAACTTCTGCGAAATCTCGCACATCCGTATCAACGACGCGCATGTTTTGGTAAAGACCGCGTGCGACCAAGTCATCCTGTTTGGCGGGACGCACTCAGTTCCGGGGTGAAATAAGGCGTTATTTTTCCTTTTTTGGATCGCGGTTTGCGATCGCCACAGGACGCGACGCACCGAGCGGGTTGCACGGGCATCGAGGGGGTCATGCGGTCTACGCGTCACAGCTGACAGAATTAAAAATGGGGCAGCGAGGAGAGAGAAAAGAGTACCTGAACAGGGCTCCGTGAAGACTGATTCTTCGTGTCCGCGAGGAGATGCGACACGGGGGAAACTGTGTCCGGTCTAGGGTTTCCGCTGTGTCCGGGTCAGGGGCTACTATGTCCGGGTCAGGGGATGCTGTGTCCTGGTCAGGGGGTGCTCGGCGGACACGGCGGAGGCGGTGTCGTGTGGTGGAGTAGCTGTGGAGGCGGAGCAGTCTGGGGATGTCAATGGAGAGGATGACGGTCGGGGGACTCGGGGACGGCGGAGAGAGAATTCAGGTGGACTCTGCGGGGGTGACGAGGTGGGGGAAGGCGGAGGAGGTAGTCGAGGGTTGCAGTAGGTCGGAGAGGTGAGAGCGGGGATGATGGTGATGGGTGGAAGAAGAAGGAGGAGGCGGCTGCGCTGGGCTCAGGCGGTTGGCGATCGACTGGGACGAGGGGAGGAGACGGAGCCAGGGGAAGTCGAGGTCTAGGTGGAGGACGGCGACACCAGTGGATTCGAGGACGGGGCTCGTCGGCTGGGCTGCGGGACTCGGGCGTGGCGAGCTAGGGTTCAGGCGTGGAGCGGGGGATGATGCTGGACTCGTCGGACTAGGGTTCAGGCACGGGTGAAGTCGACGGAGAACGACTGCACTGGATCTGGAGAAAGGCGGCGGTGCTAGGGCACGAACGTCGAGGCCATTTAAGGGCCGCTACAGTGATCCCGAGGGGAATCCGACTTAGGGTTCAGTTTGGGTTTCGGGTCCAGGTCGGGTTTGACTCGGATCCGACCCGACCCGATCCGTTATGCTGGGTTGGCTTGGTTCGGTTCAATCAGCGGTTCGGGTTGGTTTAATTTCAATTAAACCCGGTTTATTTAAGGGGTTTAATTAGGGTTTATTTACCTTGGTTTTTAGGGCTTTAAACGGGTTTTCGCAGTCCAATAAATTTACAAAAAATTACCCTATGTTCGGTTTTCCATTTTATACCAAAAAATATTATTTTCATAATATTTTGATATTAATTAACAGAAATTAAAAATTATTTAATTACCAAATGCCTAGGTTTAATTTACAGAAAAATCCCGAAAAATTCTAGAAAATTGTGAAAAAATCTAAATTAAAAATTACTGAAAATCAGGGGGCTTACAATCTACCCAACTCATAAAAAATTCTTCCTCGAAATTAAAATATGGTAGGGTTCATCTATCCAATCTCACTTGATTACAGTCTAAAGGATTTCTCTCAAGTGAACACTGCGGTCTCTACCCAACTTAGAATTTACCCATCTATTATCTAAGGCTATACATCTAATAAAGCTATGCCCCAACTTATTTAATCATGGTATTGAATCCTCAAGTCTCTAACACCAAACACATCACCTATGATATTCCCTTAATCATATATAAAAGGGTCATCAACAATGCGACCGGCCTGTGGGGTATATCTAGTACTGTCTATATATCAAACTTATACCAAGCACGAGGTTTCATCTTTCCGAAATAAGGGAAGATGAAGATCAATAATAAAGAGTTCAATGGTGAGGTAATAGAATAGAAGTATCAGGATCAAGGCGTTTAACGAATTCAAATGGGATTTGTCAAGACAATTGTGGATTGAAATCCTATTCTGGTAATCCTTTGTTCGCATGCTTGTATTAGTATAGTTATGTAACTGATACGATATGCTCAGACATATCTAGAGGGCAAGTATACTAGTCAACTATATATCTCAATCCACGTGAAGTAGTCGTGCGATGAGTGAACCAAAATGCACTAAGGTTGATCAGACCGTAATACACTGATTCTGAATAGACAATTGTATTAGTGTATCGACACAATAATACATATGTCATGAACAAGCTCGATAAAAGAATAAGCTTGCAAAACTAGGCTATATTAGCAGCATAAGTCAAGGTAGTACAACAAATATAAGTACGCTAGATGATGATGAAAGGAGGTACAATCTTAATTCAAGTTCACAAAATAACACAAAATAAGCACAATAACAAAAGACTCTACAATCTCTACAGTTATCAATTATAAAAGCATACTAGGTTATTAGCAAGTTCAAAATTACTAGGTCAAGGCTAAGGTCACGAACCAACAGGCACGAACTAAAGCAACACTAGAAACAGAAAACTATAAAAACTTACGCGCATTAGCTACTCCATGAGTCTGCGTGTCTTCCAAAGTCATCGCGAAAGCTTGTCCGCGTTCTTGAGGTGGTGCCCTCTGCTGTTGCTGGGCCTGCTGGAAGAGTGCTGCTCGAGGTGCCAAGGGTGGCCTTGGTTGATACCCTCCTGGTGCTGGTAGAGCTTGTTGGTTAACCGTTGGTGCTCTTTCTCGACGCTCAGGGCATTCCCTCAATAAATGCTGACTGGATCCGCAAGCTAAACATAACCTCTTTTTGCGTCTGCACTGGTCCTCAATATGGCCTCGCCTGCGACAATATGGACAGATAGGTAGTGCTTGTGGAGATGCTTCTGGTGGCTGGTGCATGTGAGGTCTCTTTGCAACTTCTTCATGTGGTGCTCCGGCTGGTGCTGATGTGGACGATCGCTTCAGACTGGTCTATCTTCTGGTGACGCGCTCCATGAATCAGGCTGCAGCAAGGATGTCCGGGTAAGATGTAGGTGCAACGGATCTAATTAGTTTCTGTAGCTCAATGTTTAGTCCATCGAAGAACTTCTCAGCCTTCTCTTCTTCTGTCGGAATCAAGGTTGGAGCGAAGCGGCTCAGACGAATGAATTCCGCGTTGTATTCTTCTACTGTCATACTGTCTTGAGTGAGGCGATTAAACTTGTCCCGAAGTTCTGATCGAGCGATAGCCGGAATGTACATCTCCTGAAAGAGTCTAGAAAACTCTTCCCAAGTGACTCGGTCTGGTCCGAGCCGTGTCTCCTCAGATAGCCACCAGTGATGCGCATTTTTTGTCAACTGCATTCTAACGGCAGTCATCCAACGTTCTCTGGGAAGCTTAGCTGCTTCCAACTGGTGTTGTATGTTGGTGATCCACTCATGAACTTCTGTGGGCTCCTCCTTGCCTGAGAAGGTACGGGGCTTCAGCTGGCAGAAATCGGTAATAGAGCCCATCGGTTGCCGTCGAGTTGGTAGATTCGCCTGCTCCAGTATAAGTGCTAGGCTGCGACTCAAAGTCTCTTGTTGAATCTGCTGTTGAGCTTGCATCATTGCGTAGATCATTTAAAATATCTGTTGCCCGTCTATAGCTTGCCCTTGTGGGAATACGACCATTGGTGGTGTGAACTGCGGCGGAGGTGGAATGTCGTCTTGCCGATCTCTTGAGGTATCTTGACTGTTTTGTTGTTCTGGTTGGCCTCCACCAACTGGTGTCACTTCATCATCATAGGTGACATCTGCAACTTGTGGTATTCTTGTGGGAGTCTCGTCGCGTGCTTGTGAATCCATTGCTCGGCATTAAAATAAACTATAAGAGACGCACAGGAATCAAGGCAAGATACAAGTTAAGAATTAATTTTGAATCCGATATAGATATCAAGAACGTTTCAAGCAAGTGGATGAGATCCTAAAACTTTTCCTATTCTTATTGCAGGCCTGTTCGGTCCCTAAGTTGAAACCGAACAATTTAGTCGTTGACCTGCATGGGCCACCACAAAAACTATGTCACGTCCCAGTCCCAAAATACTGAGGGACCGGACGCGTGGCAATGGACAGCAGCACACACCGATGGACAACGCAATCTAATGGATCCATCGGGGCATGCTTAAGCTGTAATATAACAATAAGTAGGTCCAATAATATAAGTCACAGTCTATTCTAATCTCATCCACAACAGAACAGTGTATGAACTAAATAGCAAACTGGAATAAATGCTGAAAGTAAAGTTACTGTCGAATATCCAGCAAGAATAATACTAAGTCGGGTGGAAACAAATCCACTACTGATAATTGAAAAATAGAGACAAGGAAATATAACTAAAATATGCTAGAAAATAACTAAGTATAAGCAGGGCCATCAACTGCAATCGTACCCTCATATGGTGTCGGTCCGTAAAGTTGCGGGTGCTCCTCGTCTGCTAAATCTGGAGAACAAAACTAGGTCCTCAGAGGGACGTAACAAGATACAAAAGAATACGAGCCAAAAGTACAGTAAATGAACATACAAGATAGACCAGAAAATAAACACAATAGAAGCAAATAAGATACGAGAAATCACTACATCTAAGATGGTGGCGTGCCGATGGTGCTATCAAACATGACTACAAGCAAATTGGGGTAACCGCAACTCAATGGGAGATCACGGTCCTATAGAAAGTAGGCCAATGGGGACTCTCAATCTATAGTATGGCTCTTTCGCAGCCTAATGGGAGCTCACGAATGGGGTAGTCAAATGAACAAGTCTCTATCGCAGCACAATGGGTACTCACAGTCGAGAATGCTCAAGTATAGTCAATGCCTAATAACGATCATCTAGGAACGTAAAGAAACCAATCGGGTCAACTCAAGGAAGCGTAGAGTAAACATATACCATCACAATATGTCTATGGAACAAATAGTGATCCATAGAAAAGAGCAAATAATGTACATGCACGTAAAACGAGAAAATAAGACTAGAGCAGCAGGAATAAATCAATATGAACAACGCATCAAGAAACTATATACGACAAGAAAATAATAACTGAAAAGGGAAGCATGCAAATAGTGTGCAAGAGTCTTGCACGATAATATATAAATAAGTCCAGGATATAAGTAGCAAAACTGCAGGATTTGGCAAGGTATACTTGCCTGGGGTTTTGGCTCCAACTATAGCCCTGTGTCAGTGGATCCTACAGGTACTCCTCCAAAAGCTGTAATAAACATCACCAACAGTCTCAGAAGATATCAAATAGCTAGAAATGCCTGTCCTTAAGTCCAATTTAAACACAGGGGCAAAAATAATATTTCTGGGTCAAAGCGGGGTCCACATATGGGCCACTTTGCACCGAAAAGCGTGTCAGGGTCAAAGGTCTCCAAATTCCTCAAACTAAGTGTCAACAAGTCAGGAACGATGATACGAACCCAACGGAACTTCCAGAATTAGATTCCGATGATACGAACCCAACGTTCTCATAATCGAACCAAACTTGGGTCGCAGGACCAGCGTATTGCTACGAGTCCGATGGCGCAAGTTTTGTCTCGATTCGACGTGTGTACACAAAGTTACAGCGTATTCCAGAACAGGCGGATACGGGGCATTGTCGGCGGATATGCGTTGATTCTGGTGTGCACGCACATCCAAATCAACTTCTGCAAAATCCTGCACGTCCGTATCAACGACGCGCACGTTTCGGTAAAGACCGCGTGTGACCAAGTCGTCCCGTTTGGCGGGGCGCACTCAGTTTCAGGGTGAAACAAGCCGTTATTTTTCCTGTTTTTGGATCGCGGTTTGCGATCGCCACAGGACGCGACGCACCGAGCGGGTTGCACGGACATCGAGGGGGTCATGCTGTCTACGCGTCATAACTGACGGAATCGAAAACAGGACAGCGAGGAGAGAGAAAAGAGTACCTGAACAGGGCTCCGTGAAGACTGATTCTTCGTGTCCGCGAGGAGATGCGACACGGGGGAAACTGTGTCCGGTCTAGTATTTCCGCTGTGTCCGGGTCAGGGGCTACTGTGTCCGGGTCAAGAGATGCTGTGTTCGGGTCAGGGGGTGCTCGGCGAACACGGCGGAGGCGGTGTCGTGTGGTGGAGTAGCTGTGGAGGCGGAGCAGTCTGGGGATGTCGACGGAGAGGATGACGGTCGGGGGACTCGGGGACGGCGGAGAGAGAATTCAGGTGGACTCTGTGGGGGTGACGAGGCGGGGGAAGGCGGAGGAGGTAGTCGAGGGGTGCAGTAGGTCGGAGAGGTGAAAGCGGAAATGATGGTGATGGGTGGAAGAAGAAGGAGGAGGCGGCTGTGCTGGGCTCAGGCGAGCGGCGATCGACTAGGACGAGGGGAGGAGACGGAGCCAGGGGTAGTCGAGGTCTAGGTGGAGGACGGCGGCGCCGGTGGAGTCGAGGATGGGGCTCGTCGGCTGGGCTGCGGGACTCGGGCGTGGCGAGCTAGGGTTCAGGCATGGAGCGGGGGATGATGCTGGACTCGTCGGACTAGGGTTCAGGCACGGGTGAAGTCGATGGAGAGTGGCTGCGCGGGATCTGGAGAAAGGCGGCGGTGCTAGGGCACGAACGTCGAGGCCATTTAAGGGCCGCTACAGTGATCCCGAGGAGAATCCGACTTAGGGTTCAGTTTGGGTTTCGGGTCCGGGTCGGGTTTGACTCGGATTCGACCCGACCCGTTATGCTGGGTTGCTTGGTTCGGTTCAATCAGCGGTTCGGGTTGGTTTAATTTCAATTAAATCTGGTTTATTTAAGGGGTTTAATTAGGGTTTATTTACCTTGGTTTTTAGGGCTTTAAACGGGTTTCCGGAGTCCAATAAATTCACAGAAAATTATCCTATGTCCGATTTTCCATTTTACACCATAAAATATTATTTTCATAATATTTTACTATTAATTAACAGAAATTAAAAATTATTTAATTACCAAATGCCTAGGTTTTAATTACAGAAAAATCCCAAAAAATTCCAGAAAATTATAAAAAAATCCAAATTAAAAATTACTGAAAATCAGGGGGCTTACACCAGCAAAGATCTCATCTGTAGAGACATGGCCGACCCCTACTAACGTCTCAGAGGTGAGAAGTTTTCTAGGACTTGCCGGATATTACCGGAGGTTCGTAGAGAACTTTGCAAGGATCGCAGAGCCGATAACCCTTTGACCCGTCAGGAGCAGGAGTTCATCTGGTCAGAGGAATGCCAGATAGCTTTCGATGAGTTGAAAAAGCGTCTGACTACAGCTCCCATCTTGACCATACCATCTGGATCCGGAGGATTCGTAATATATAGCGATGCATCCAGAAAAGAATTAGGTTGTGTCTTAATGCAACATAGGAAAGTTGTAGCCTATGCCTCAAGACAACTGAGGACTCATGAGAAGAACTATCCCACACACGACCTGGAGCTTACCGCAGTCATCTTTGCCCTGAAGCTTTGGAGATATTATCTATACGGCGAACGAGTGGAGATATTTACTGATCACAAGAGCCTGAAGTATGTCTACACCTAGAAGGACTTGAACTTGAGACAAAGACGCTGGCTCGAAGTGATGACAGACTTCGAGATCGATCTGCAGTACCATCCAGGAAAGGCTAATGTGGTAGCTGATGCTTTAAGCAGAAGACCCATACGACATTCTTTCTGATCACCCAACCAGATCTATTGAGAGATCTAGAACAGTTGGGGTATAAATGTCATTATGCCAGAAGTTGACGGCCAATTGTCAAATTACCAGTTACAATTGACATTGGTCGAGAGAATCAAAGCTGCTCTGCCAACAGATGCAAGATTTTAGAGACTTCGACAAAGAACAGAGGCTGGAATCCAGACAGGATGTCACATACACGAAGATGGGACTTTAAGATGTGGAGAACGTCTTTATGTTCCAAATGGAGAACTTTGTGAAGAGCTGATGTCAGAAGCTCACAGCTCAACATACTCTATCCATCCAGGTGGCACAAAGATGTACAGAAATCTGAGACAATACTATTGGTGGCATGGAATGAAGAAAGAAATAGCCCGCTTTATGGCAAAATGCCTGGTGTGTCAGCAAGTCAAGGCTGAACATCAAAGGTTCGCAGGTCTACTTCAACCCCTCCCAATACCTGAGTGGAAATGGGAACACATTACTATGGACTTCGTTACAGGCTTCCCAAGAAGTCCCAGTGGTCGTAATGCTGTATGGGTGATCGTAGATCGACTCACCAAGGCTGCTCATTTCTTACCTTTCATAGTCGGACAATCTACAGAAGTCTTCGCAGACATGTATATGAAGGAGATCGTACGTCTGCACGGAGTACCAGTCAGTATAGTATCTGACAGGGATACGAGATTTACATCGTACTTTTGGCGAAGTATACAAGAAAGTCTTGGTACCCGCCTAAAGTTCAGCACCTCGTATCATCCGCAGACAGATGGACAGTCCGAGCGCACCATTCAGACCCTAGAGGATATGCTGAGAGCATGTATGCTTGATTTCAGTGGATCATGGGAAGATTATTTACATCTGGTGGAATTTTTCTACAATAATAGCTATCAAGCGAGCATTCAAATGGCTTCCTTTGAAGCATTGTATGGTAGAAAATGTCGTTCCCCAGTATGTTGGAGCGATGTAGGCGAAAGATAGATCCTAGGACCAGAATTGGTCGTTCGTACGGTGGAGAAGGTAAAGAAGATCCAAGGACACCTGCGAGTAGCGCAGGACAGACAAAAGTACTGGACAAACGTACATCGACGACCTCTGGAATTCCAAGTTGGAGAACATGTGTTTTTGAAGATTTCACTTACCCGAGGAACTATCAGATTTGGCGGAAGAGGAAAACTGAGTCTGAGGTACATCGGACCCTTCGATGTGTTGGAACGCATCGGAGAAGTTGCTTACAAGCTTGCCTTACCCCAGACATTGGAAGGAGTACATGACGTCTTCCGCGTATCTCAGCTAAGGAGGTACATTCCAGATCCAAGTCATGTACTGGACCACTCAGAGATCACTGTTGGCCCGAGTTTATCGTACCAGGAGGAGCCTGTAGAGATCCTAGACAGAAGCGAGAAGATATTGTGTCATGACCCGTACCCGGAAAATCGGGCATGAGTCGTGGGTACGTCCAGCCTACGCCGCAGCATCGGCGGTAGAACGCTGTCTAGGTCAACTATCTAGATAATAATCTCACACAAAAATCGGCCATGACCTCTCCAAAAGGAGGGCAACCACACAAACAATATAAACCTGTCAAGATCTCAACTCCAAACGGAGGAGCAAATATCATAATGATAATCACAATATACTCAATCACGAATCTAAGCACGATAAGATGGCAAAGAAGACTAACAACCATAAAGTCTAACCACCAACTACTACTACAACAACCACAACATCAATAATAATAATAATAATACAACAATACATCATCCAAAATAATATACAAACAAGGTCTCAATCCAAAACCGGAGACAAATCCGGTGCTAAAAGCTAATAAAAACAACAACAAGATCCTAGTGATCCCGGCTACCAACCCGGAAATCACCTCTAAACTAGAGGGTCCCTGTCTGCACCATCGACAGGCTCAGGTCCATAAAACGTCGGACACCAATCCTCCGGATACTCTGAAAAATATGTCCAGTCAGGACTGGAGCAAGTACATCTCTAACAGCAGTTCCATTTAAATGATAAAAACTATAAAACAGTTATAGCAAGTAGCAAGAAAAATGGAGCAAGTATGAACAAGAAAATATGTAAGTCACTGGTGCATAAAGGTAAAGATGCATGGATATCAGAGCAAGATAGTAATAACTACAAGATACAGAAAATCTAAGCTAAGATCAAGTCCGTGCACATGAACGTGTAGTGAGTCCAGCATGAAAAACATGTAGTGAGTCAAGTCCAGAAATATGTAAGTGAGACAAGTCAAGAAATGCATGAGAGTCCAGACTATAAAGAATGAACTCGGTGTCTTTGAAATACTTGTTTCGACATGTAAACGGCTAGGGGTAAGTACGGCTCACCGCGCACTGGGTGCACGGCTGCTATCATTCCAGATTAGACCAGAGGGAGTGATTCCTGATGATGCCAGATAGGAATGTTTACATGTCTACTCGAGTATTTCCCTGCCCCGACTAATACAAGTGGATCCAAGACCCGACACGCAAATCAAGATGAGTCCAGCCTGAACATGAGTGATGCCTGTAGGTGATGCCAGTAGTGATTCCAGAATAGAGGCCAGAAACATGAAATGTACGTGTCGCAAGTAAATGAATCCAGAAATATCAATCAGTGTCTCGTGTTGTGCCAGAATAATCAGATGATACTATACTAAAGGCTGAATCATAATAATCATCAAATAATGAAAACTATCAGAGAATGTACTCGCCTGACGTCCTGAGCAACTGGCGATCCGAACTGGTGTCGCAAGGACCTAATGCGAAAAGCAAGGTTAAACAGGATTCTAATGAGTTAAACAGATATAAAATAACTAAAAATAGGCTTCTAGGGTCGTTCTAGGTCAAACGGGTCAAACCGGTGAAATCTGGGTCAAAAAGTCAACTCTGGGTCCAAAAAGTCAACTCTGGGTCAAAACTAGGTCAAAAGTTGACTTTGGCGGTCAACCGAGTCAACTACGGTCAAGTCTGGGTCAAACTAGGGTGCTCCTGAAATTCTAGGTCAAACCGAGCTCATTAAGCTAGAAAACTCTCAAACTCGCCTCCTTGAGATACCGGGATACCCTCGGTATCCGATACCTCAACCTAGGCCACGCACCCCGCCTAAACCCGCTAAAACCTATGCTAGCACACGTAATTATATATATATAAACATATAAAAATCATTCCAAGACAAATCCTAGGCTATTGCTCAAAAACCCCGCTCGAAACCCAATACCTTGGTTATCTTAAGGTATTGAAATACCTTGGTATCTCAAGATATTGAGGTTTCGCTCTAAAACCCCTCTAACTAGCTATCTAGCTATTGAATATATACCTAGTTATTAATCTAGGCTAGATAATATATATATCTATCATATTTATATATATCTAAGCATATATGTACCTATGTATATATTTATCCACACACATTTACCCGATTACCCATTATCTTACCTATACACCTATATATGTATATAACTTAGGCATATAGATATTTATATCTCTTAGATAGGTATATCTAAGAATCTAGTTATCTACCTATCTAGTATCTATCTACCTATCTAAATACCTAGCTATCTATCTATCAATATCTATCTATCTATCTATCTAATTATCCATAACTTATCTTACCTATTTACCTATCTATCAACCATCTATCTATTTATATATATATATCTATGCATATAGATATAGGTATCTACCATATCTACCTATCTATCTATCCATAGATATCTATCTATCTATGATACTATCTATCTATATTTCTATCTATCTAGCTAATATATCTATCTCATATATCTATCTATCTAGCTATGTATATATCTATCCATATAGATCTATATATCTAGCTATCCCTCTACCTATCCATCTACCTATCTAGTTATCTAGCTAACTAGATACCTATCTACTATCTATTCCTCTACCTATCTATTTATCTAAAACTCTATCTAACTAACTATAGATCTATCTATATACTTATCTATTGATCTACCTATTTATGTATTAATCTATCTATATCTATATATATATACATACCCCTCTCTCTCGCACACTGCTCTTGCTAGCTGCTGCTGCTGCTTGTACTGCGGCTGCTGCTACCTAAAACTGCTGCTGCTACTGTGCTTACCTGCTGCTGCTGCCACTGCTTAATGTTGCTGTTGCCGCTGTGCTATGCTACTGCTGCTGCTGATTTTGCTGCTGCTGCACCTGCTGGTGCAGCAAGTTGCTGCTGCTGCAGCTGCTCCCTGTTTCAGCTGGGCACCCCCCCTCTCATCTCACATACACACACACACACCCCTATATATATATACATATATATATAACTATAGATATATATACACACTAACTTATACATTCTAACACACACTCACACTCAAACACAAATCAACACACACACACACAAATATACACACACATATCTATATATATATATAAACACACAACTACATATACTCACATATATCTATATATATATATACACTAATATATATATCTATACATCTACACACACACACACACTAACATATATACTAATATCTATATATCCTCACTCACACACACTCACTCACACTAGCACACACCCTCACACACACACTCTCACACACACTAGCACACACATAAACACTCATACATATATATACAAATATATATACATATATATAAACTCATATGTATATACCTATAAACACTCACTCACACTCACACACACTCACCTACACACTCACACAAGCACTCACTCACACACTCACCTACACACTCACACAAGCACTCACTCACACACTCACCTACACACTCACACAAGCACTCCCTAACACGCTCACAAATACATAACCACACATATATATATAAATATATATATAAAAACACACACACAATATATATATACACACATATATAAACAAACACAACACAACGCACACCACGCCCACAACGCCCACCAACGCACGCCCAACGATCCCGACACGCCCAAACACCCAAAAATATATAAAATATAACTCGAAACCTCTAGCACACACTCCCCGATACTAACCCAACGCGCGCACAAAGCCGAAACGAGGAAACCAAGTCGAAATGGCCGTTCGGTCATTTCGACGAACACGTGGTGCGCGGCTCGGAAAACCTCCTGAAACGCACACCAAACGAACTCGGAATCGGCCCAAAATTTACCCACGCGTCCTAAACGATGCCTAGATCCTAGAAAATGCGCTCCCGCGTCGATTCTAGGCCCGTGGCGGAAACGCACACGCACTTAGAATCGGCGACGACGAAAAGCCCCAATTTTGCCCGAAACGCCCGTTTCTCCGCGACACGGCTTCCCGTGCCCAAACGGAGACACGCACTCACCCTCACGACTCCCGACAACGTCTACCTAGGTCCATCTAACCTAGGGCATCATCCAAAATTGGGCCAAATTCGGATTCCACCCGAAATCGACACAAAACCTAATGTCAAAGTCTCTAAACTCACCCAAACTAGTTCCAACTTCCTCCTACGGGTAGCCTAAGGGTCTAGGAGGGTTCTAAAATATTAATTACACTATAAAAGAGTAATTACAAGGGGAAATTTAGGGTTTACCTCTTGGGAGTTGGAATCCCAAGCCAAAATCTCCAAAATCTCTCCAAATCCTCCAATCCAAGCTTCCAAGCCTCAAATCCAAGCTCCAACACCAAATCTAGGCTCTACCCACCTAGGTTAGGGAAGAATGTAAGGTTAGGGTTAATCATAAAGAAGAATAGAAGAAGAAAGAGAAGAAATGGGAAGAAGGAACTTACTTGGAGAAGGAAGGAAGAAGAAAAAGAAGTGGAGAAGAAGAAGAAGTGAAGAAGAAGATGAATGGGAGAAGGGGGCTGCTGTTCCACGGTCTGGGAGTGAAGAGGGGGCCGGCCACAACATATATAAGGGTTTACAAGTTTCTAAATTCCCAAAACGCCCCTATTGACTTGGTTTTGGGTTCCGGGTTCCAAAAGCACTCAAACTAGTTCCAAATCTCTCCAACTAACTTCCTAAAAATAAAATAAATATTCTAAGCCCCAAAATAAGTCTCACAAGGGTGTGGGCTGGGTCGGACATGGGTCCACTAGGGTCTGACATGGGTCCAGGCTAGCCAAAATCCTAAAACAAACAAAATAAAAATATTAAAAAAATAATGCAATCACTAATTAAATATAAATACAATTAAATATAAATAATACACAATTAACTAAATTAAAAATAAAAAAAATACCCGGCTCTGGAAATGGGGTGGTGACAAGCCTATCCTCCTTAGAAAATTTCGTCCTCGAAATTTAAAGTCAATCACACTCCTCTAGGTCAAACCCCCAACAATCACAGTCAAGAAATTCTACCTAAACAACATACAAGATCAGGGTCCTACTGGTCGTGTTATTACAGTCTCAATCGGGGTCACTATACTATCTACCACAGCACAAAGAAAAAAGTCTAACAGGTACTAATGAAGCACACCACAGGAATGGAAAAGGACAGGAAGAAGAAACAAGAGACAGACCTGCTAACCCGACATCCGTAGCATCGGCCTCCTCGACCGTCAACGCATAAGCCCTGCCCTGCTGGGGTGTATCCCTCTGCTGGTGCGGGGCATGATGCTGTGCCACAGATGGCCTAGCTCCAACTCTCTGATCCTGTGCTCCACCCAATAGAGGTGCAGTGGGGCAACCTCTCATCTGGTGAGCAGCGGATCCACAGAACAAACACACCTTCAGCCTCCTCCTACAAACATCCCAGGTGTGTCCTGCCTTCCTGCAGTAGGCACAAGTGGGCGCTCTCTGATCCTGACCCTGTTGTGCTGCCTTCTGCACATAGGGACGCTTAGCTGGTCCCGCACTACCACTGGCACTGCCTGAATCATCCCTGCCTCTCTTGGACTTGAGCTCCAAGTCATCCTCTGCTCTCTGAGCATCTCCTACTATCTGCTCAAAAGTCGCCTCGCGGTCGCTACTGGTCAAAGACTTGACCGCCATAACCAAGCCCTTGCGAAACTTCCTCGCCTTGGCTGCCTCACTCAAGCCATCCACAAATCTGCCCAGACGGCAGAACTCTGCTGCGTACTCGTCCACTGTCATGCTCCCTTGGACGAGTGCCTCAAACTGGCTCTCCAAAGCACTGAGCGCCACATCTGGGAAGAACTTTTCCTTAAAAAGCCTCTTGAAAGCCTCCCAAGTAAGCCCTGGCGCTGCGATCCTCGTATCTGTGCGATACCACGTCAAGGCAAGGTCGAACATCTGACTGCCCGCTGCCTCTATCTGTATGCTGTCTGGAATCTGCACCAGCCTGAAGATGCCCTCGATCTGCTCTATCCAGTCATCCGCGTACAGGATCCCTTCTGTACCACGGAACTCCTTGGGCCGCATCCTCTGAAAGTCAATGATACTGCCCTGCCTCGGGCACTGAATCTGATCTGCCTGTGGCTGATTCTGTGCCACCCTATCCACTGCCGTCATGGCCACCTGGTGGGCGTTCTCAATGCCCAATCTCATCACATCCACCTGACGGTGCTGCGCGTCCATCATCTCCCTGAAGAACGCAAACAACTGCGCGGCATCTACTGGAGCAGGAAGTGGTGGAGGAACCACCGGAACGACTGGGGTAGTCCTCGGATCGATAAGTGGAGAAGGATCCCCGAGAGAAACAGAGGCTCCCTCAACCGCAGGAGTGGTGAGTGGAGCGATAGCAGCTGCCTGAATACGAGCTGGACGAGAGGTAGCAGACCTCTCCGAGGCAACTGCTGGAACGGTACGATGGGATCGTGTCTTCGGAGGCATCCTGAACACAGATCAAAAGAAGTCAATACGGCGCGAGATACGATATCATCAAAGAAGGACATAATATTTCAAAAGAAGCAATTTCAGAATAATTAGATTGGAATTGTTCCTAGTCGTGATTGAGTACACTCTCATCCAAGATCCTAGATCCTATAGCAGGCTCGCAGCAGTACAACTAAGTTGTTGTACCACCACGACATCGCACTAATTGCGAATCGAGACCTGCATGGGGCCGCCACCAAAAACGTGTCACGACCCGTACCCGGAAAATCGGGCATGAGTCGTGGGTACGTCCAGCCTACGCCGCAGCATCGGCGGTAGAACGCTGTCTAGGTCAACTATCTAGATAATAATCTCACACAAAAATCGGCCATGACCTCTCCAAAAGGAGGGCAACCACACAAACAATATAAACCTGTCAAGATCTCAACTCCAAACGGAGGAGCAAATATCATAATGATAATCACAATATACTCAATCACGAATCTAAGCACGATAAGATGGCAAAGAAGACTAACAACCATAAAGTCTAACCACCAACTACTACTACAACAACCACAACATCAATAATAATAATAATAATACAACAATACATCATCCAAAATAATATACAAACAAGGTCTCAATCCAAAACCGGAGACAAATCCGGTGCTAAAAGCTAATAAAAACAACAACAAGATCCTAGTGATCCCGGCTACCAACCCAGAAATCACCTCTAAACTAGAGGGTCCCTGTCTGCACCATCGACAGGCTCAGGTCCATAAAACGTCGGACACCAATCCTCCGGATACTCTGAAAAATATGTCCAGTCAGGACTAGAGCAAGTACATCTCTAACAGCAGTTCCATTTAAATGATAAAAACTATAAAACAGTTATAGCAAGTAGCAAGAAAAATGGAGCAAGTATGAACAAGAAAATATGTAAGTCACTGGTGCATAAAGGTAAAGATGCATGGATATCAGAGCAAGATAGTAATAACTACAAGATACAGAAAATCTAAGCTAAGATCAAGTCCGTGCACATGAACGTGTAGTGAGTCCAGCATGAAAAACATGTAGTGAGTCAAGTCCAGAAATATGTAAGTGAGACAAGTCAAGAAATGCATGAGAGTCCAGACTATAAAGAATGAACTCGGTGTCTTTGAAATACTTGTTTCGACATGTAAACGGCTAGGGGTAAGTACGGCTCACCGCGCACTGGGTGCACGACTGCTATCATTCCAGATTAGACCAGAGGGAGTGATTCCTGATGATGCCAGATAGGAATGTTTACATGTCTACTCGAGTATTTCCCCGCCCCGACTAATACAAGTGGATCCAAGACCCGACACGCAAATCAAGATGAGTCCAGCCTGAACATGAGTGATGCCTGTAGGTGATGCCAGTAGTGATTCCAGAATAGAGGCCAGAAACATGAAATGTACGTGTCGCAAGTAAATGAATCCAGAAATATTAATCAGTGTCTCGTGTTGTGCCAGAATAATCAGATGATACTATACTAAAGGCTGAATCATAATAATCATCAAATAATGAAAACTATCAGAGAATGTACTCGCCTGACGTCCTGAGCAACTGGCGATCCGAACTGGTGTCGCAAGGACCTAATGCGAAAAGCAAGGTTAAACAGGGTTCTAATGAGTTAAACAGATATAAAATAACTAAAAATAGGCTTCTAGGGTCGTTCTAGGTCAAACGGGTCAAACCGGTGAAATCTGGGTCAAAAAGTCAACTCTGGGTCCAAAAAGTCAACTCTGGGTCAAAACTAGGTCAAAAGTTGACTTTGGCGGTCAACCGAGTCAACTACGGTCAAGTCTGGGTCAAACTAGGGTGCTCCTGAAATTCTAGGTCAAACCGAGCTCATTAAGCTAGAAAACTCTCAAACTCGCCTCCTTGAGATACCGGGATACCCTCGGTATCCGATACCTCAACCTAGGCCACGCACCCCGCCTAAACCCGCTAAAACCTATGCTAGCACACGTAATTATATATATATAAACATATAAAAATCATTCCAAGACAAATCCTAGGCTATTGCTCAAAAACCCCGCTCGAAACCCAATACCTTGGTTATCTTAAGATATTGAAATACCTTGGTATCTCAAGATATTGAGGTTTCACTCTAAAACCCCTCTAACTAGCTATCTAGCTATTGAATATATACCTAGTTATTAATCTAGGCTAGATAATATATATATCTATCATATTTATATATATCTAAGCATATATGTACCTATGTATATATTTATCCACACACATTTACCCGATTACCCATTATCTTACCTATACACCTATATATGTATATAACTTAGGCATATAGATATTTATATCTCTTAGATAGGTATATCTAAGAATCTAGTTATCTACCTATCTAGTATCTATCTACCTATCTAAATACCTAGCTATCTATCTATCAATATCTATCTATCTATCTATCTAATTATCCATAACTTATCTTACCTATTTACCTATCTATCAACCATCTATCTATTTATATATATATATCTATGCATATAGATATAGGTATCTACCATATCTACCTATCTATCTATCCATAGATATCTATCTATCTATGATACTATCTATCTATATTTCTATCTATCTAGCTAATATATCTATCTCATATATCTATCTATCTAGCTATGTATATATCTATCCATATAGATCTATATATCTAGCTATCCCTCTACCTATCCATCTACCTATCTAGTTATCTAGCTAACTAGATACCTATCTACTATCTATTCCTCTACCTATCTATTTATCTAAAACTCTATCTAACTAACTATAGATCTATCTATATACTTATCTATTGATCTACCTATTTATGTATTAATCTATCTATATCTATATATATATACATACCCCTCTCTCTCGCACACTGCTCTTGCTAGCTGCTGCTGCTGCTTGTACTGCGGCTGCTGCTACCTAAAACTGCTGCTGCTACTGTGCTTACCTGCTGCTGCTGCCACTGCTTAATGTTGCTGTTGCCGCTGTGCTATGCTACTGCTGCTGCTGATTTTGCTGCTGCTGCACCTGCTGGTGCAGCAAGTTGCTGCTGCTGCAGCTGCTCCCTGTTTCAGCTGGGCACCCCCCCCTCTCATCTCACATACACACACACACACCCCTATATATATATACATATATATATATACATATATATATATAACTATAGATATATATACACACTAACTTATACATTCTAACACACACTCACACTCAAACACAAATCAACACACACACACACAAATATACACACACATATCTCTATATATATATAAACACACAACTACATATACTCACATATATCTATATATATATATACACTAATATATATATCTATACATCTACACACACACACATACTAACATATATACTAATATCTATATATCCTCACTCACACACACTCACTCACACTAGCACACACCCTCACACACACACTCTCACACACACTAGCACACACATAAACACTCATACATATATATACAAATATATATACATATATATAAACTCATATGTATATACCTATAAACACTCACTCACACTCACACACACTCACCTACACACTCACACAAGCACTCACTCACACACTCACCTACACACTCACACAAGCACTCACTCACACACTCACCTACACACTCACACAAGCACTCCCTAACACGCTCACAAACACATAACCACACATATATATATAAATATATATATAAAAACACACACACAATATATATATACACACATATATAAACAAACACAACACAACGCACACCACGCCCACAACGCCCACCAACGCACGCCCAACGACCCCGACACGCCCAAACACCCAAAAATATATAAAATATAACTCGAAACCTCTAGCACACACTCCCCGATACTAACCCAACGCGCGCACAAAGCCAAAACGAGGAAACCAAGTCGAAATGGCCGTTCGATCATTTCGACGAACACATGGTGCGCGGCTCGGAAAACCTCCTGAAACGCACACCAAACGAACTCGGAATCGGCCCAAAATTTACCCACGCGTCCTAAACGATGCCTAGATCCTAGAAAATGTGCTCCCGTGTCGATTCTAGGCCCGTGGCGGAAACGCACACGCACTTAGAATCGGCGACGACGAAAAGCCCCAATTTTGCCCGAAACGCCCGTTTCTCCGCGACACGGCTTCCCGTGCCCAAACGGAGACACGCACTCACCCTCACGACTCCCGACAACGTCTACCTAGGTCCATCTAACCTAGGGCATCATCCAAAATTGGGCCAAATTCGGATTCCACCCGAAATCGACACAAAACCTAATGTCAAAGTCTCTAAACTCACCCAAACTAGTTCCAACTTCCTCCTACGGGTAGCCTAAGGGTCTAGGAGGGTTCTAAAATATTAATTACACTATAAAAGAGTAATTACAAGGGGAAATTTAGGGTTTACCTCTTGGGAGTTGGAATCCCAAGCCAAAATCTCCAAAATCTCTCCAAATCCTCCAATCCAAGCTTCCAAGCCTCAAATCCAAGCTCCAACACCAAATCTAGGCTCTACCCACCTAGGTTAGGGAAGAATGTAAGGTTAGGGTTAATCATAAAGAAGAATAGAAGAAGAAAGAGGAGAAATGGGAAGAAGGAACTTACTTGGAGAAGGAAGGAAGAAGAAAAAGAAGTGGAGAAGAAGAAGAAGTGAAGAAGAAGATGAATGGGAGAAGGGGGCTGCTGTTCCACGGTCTGGGAGTGAAGAGGGGGCCGGCCACAACATATATAAGGGTTTACAAGTTTCTAAATTCCCAAAACGCCCCTATTGACTTGGTTTTTGGGTTCCGGGTTCCAAAAGCACTCAAACTAGTTCCAAATCTCTCCAACTAACTTCCTAAAAATAAAATAAATATTCTAAGCCCCAAAATAAGTCTCACAGGGGTGTGGGCTGGGTCGGACATGGGTCCACTAGGGTCTGACATGGGTCCAGGCTAGCCAAAATCCTAAAACAAACAAAATAAAAATATTAAAAAAATAATGCAATCACTAATTAAATATAAATACAATTAAATATAAATAATACACAATTAACTAAATTAAAAATAAAAAAAAATACCCGGCTCTGGAAATGGGGTGGTGACATATTGCGAGGCCAGACTATCCCTCTATTTCGTATTGCATGAAAATATCATGCACCAGGCGAGTCAACCTAGGAACAAGAAGAGGATATTCGACAAAGTTTCCCCCATATATTCCAAGGCCAGGGTATGTCCTAATATTTCAAAATCTATCTATAAAGTTTTCACTATATGTCTGTTTTAATTTCGAGGACGAATTGCTCTAAGGAGGGTAGATTGTAAACTCCCTCGACCAAATTTCAGCATTTAATAATAAATTAGGATTTATTTTTAGCAAATTAGGATTTATTTGCAATATTTTAATTTAATTAAGCAATATCTTCTTTAATTGTGCACCTGTCCATCACATAAATTTTTAGAGCATTACACTGACCGTTATCCCCAAAAAAGTTCACATACCTCTCCTAGACATGCCAGTCTACTATTCTGAACTTTGTGCAAGCTCAGAAATACGCTGGCATGAGTCTCGTTTTAGCCGCACAAATATCGTTACAAACGTCCGTATTAATTTTTAATTAATTTCCAGACCTGTACCCTTCCCTGTCCCAATAGAAATTAGAGGCCCAACATGCATCTGTTTTGCCCAAACAAAAATACATTATTATTCTACTTTGAGTATACTACAACTAGTATATTTACACCGCACTGAAATTCTGGCCCTACCTATTTTAAAATAATTAGGAAACACCGTGCGCATTAATTTCTAATTAATTAATACGGTGACCCGCATCACCCAAAACCAGGCCAGTCCCTGCCCAGACTCATCCCCACACCCTCAATGCCCATACACAGTACCCCCCCCTCAGTTCTGTACATTTCAACAATAAGGTATTTTTCCCAAATAATTGCACAATTGTGCAATTTTTCAAATTTATAGGACCTCTGTGCAAATTATAAATTTGTAGGCTTTTATCTGCAATTTACTGTGCGAGGTGTCAACCTCCCATTGGTGGTGAACCTACACCGTTCATTCGAAAGTGGGCCCCATACAATGCATTATTGGTCATGAAAATATCTAGAAAATATCTAGATATTTATTTATTACAAAATACCCAAAATACCCCCCTAAAAACCCTAAATTACCAAATTGCCCCTAAGCCCTAAACCCTATTTAAACCCCTCCCCACCCGAACACCAATAGAACCCTCACCTCAGCTCCGCCACCTCCGACCTCTCCCCCACCGCCTCCCCACCCCCTGACCTCCTCCCCGGCCGCCGCAGCGCCGCATTAGCCGCCGCAGCCGCCGCCGGCAGCCCCCGAACCACCCACCCCATCACCCTCACCAACACACCACCACCACTCTCGACCTTCCTAACCGCCACCACCCGCCACCTCAGACCACCGCCACCTCCCCCATCACCTTCGCCTCGACGCCCTCCGCCGAACCAACCCGTCCCCGCCGCCCCACCACCACCGCAGCCACCGCCAGCGCCGCCACAGCAAGCCCCCGACTCCCCGACCGCCACCCGAGCACCTCACCCCGACTCCCTCGAACACCCCTCCCGGCCACCTCAGACCATCACCACCACCACCGTCCCCTTCGCCACCATCTCCTCCGCCGCCCCGACGCCCTGCACCGTCGCAGCCGTCGTTGCAGCTGCTGCAAGCTGCTGCTCGCTGACTGCAACTGCTGCTGTTATCGTCGTTCCGGCCGAGCCGTCCGCCGGACCGCCGCCCTCCTCCCGTCGGCGACGACGGCGAGGCCCCCCCCCCACGTGTCAGGTATAATACCCCCCCTATTTATACGTATATACGTATTTATATATATTATATATATATATATATATATATATATTTATATATATATTTATATATATATATTATAAATATATAATTATATATATTATAATATATAATTATATATATTATATTATATAATTATATTACTGTATATATACAGTATAGTATTATATATTTTATATATGTATATATATATGTATTTTTTGTATTATACATATATATATATATATATATATATATATATATATATATAATTATATATAACTAATTATATGTATATATATAGATATACAGCATATATAGTATAATATCATATATGTATATATATTTTTTGTATTTTAATTAAATATATATATATATATATATATATATATATGTATGTATATATATATATATATATATATATATATATATATATATATATATATATATATATATATATATATATATATATATATATATAATATATATATATATATATATATATATATATATATATATTGTATTATATATAATTATATATATATTAAATTATATATAATTATATTATATAATTATATTATATTTATATACACAGAATATATATATATATATTTATATATATATATATATATATATATATATATATATATATATATATATATATATATATATATATATATATATATATATATATATATATATATATATGTGTGTGTGTGTGTATGTATATATATATATATATATCATTATTATTATTTTTATATATTATTATGTATTATGCATATATTATTTATATATTATTAAATATTATTATGTATAATATATAATCATATATATACATAAATACTATTATTATTATGTATTATTATATCTATATATGAATATATGTATATTTATATATATGTACTTATATGTATTATTTATATATATTATATATGTATATATGTATTTGTATATATATGTATTATATATATATATATGTATACATACATATATATATGTATTTTAATATTATATTTTGCATACAATTATATGTAATATTATTATTATATTTAAATAGGTATACATATATTATGCATATAATACTATAAATATATATTTATATTATTATGCTATAAATATGTATATACATATTATATATGTATTAATTATATATATATTATGTCTTTTATATATATGTACATAAGTATATATATACTATACTATATAAATATTATTTTACGCTTTATTTTAATGTTAAATTCACGAACCCTGTGCGTCTTGAACAGAGTGCACCTACAACGCAGTCAGTGACCCCAGGTCACAAGACCCCTCAGACACGACTGCAGGAACAGGTTTTTGGCACGCCCAGCTTGAGGACGTAGGCAAGTATACCTTGCCAAATTTTACTGTTTAATTATTAACTGTTGTATGTTACTTTCAGTAAATTTTTATATAACTGTATGTGTCCGAGATTGCCTCGGGTACCGTCAATGAATACGTTGACATATAGTATAGCTGACTTAGACTTTAGCAGCCCTACCTAACAGCTGCGAGGGTATCGTAATATCCTCCTAGACACTAACACTTGTACATGCAACACGGTTGTACTTTATTTTGGGATGCGAGTTTGCGTACTCGATTAGCTACCGGTGCGTGTGATGTTGTAAACCCCCTCGATTAATTCTATCGATAGCCAGGTTTGGTTTGGGAAAATTTTGGTTTTAGCAACAGATATTGAGGTTTAGAGTGGAGTTAAGTCTGACTGTTATTTTAATTCATTTAAATTAAAATCTTGGCGCGCCCTATCATTGTTTAATTATTCGGAGCCCAATGTCAGCCCATAATTTCCATCTGATTATTGTACTTCTGACTAGACCCGCCAAATTAGGCACTGGATTTTTTCGTCACTTAAAATCAGTTTTTCGTTGTGCTCTAAATTAATTGCACAATTTTCCGAAACCGAAATCCATATTTAATTCCGTATCGGACACCTGTGTCGTTACCCTAAATTTTGAGATACCAACTTAACCCGTTAAGCCGGGCCAACTAAAGGGTCCAAGACTGACTCCAAGCCCCCACCATTTTTGACCTTTGCGTCACTTCCGGATTTTGACCCCAAGTGCCCCTATTTAATTTAAATTCGCGGGACACTTTATTTTTTTTCAAATCGGGGATACCAACTTTGTAAATCCCATTTTTAATCCTTAATTAATCCCAATGCCATTTTAATTAAACCCGTGCCTAACGCACAACCCCCTCTCACCATGAAAAATTTCTAAACACAATTTTCTACACAATTTTTGTGTCATTTTATGTGTTCGTACAATTTTTCGAATTAAAGGGGCTAAGTTGCAATTAATGAATTATGTGTCATCACCCTATTGGCCATGAACAATGGAGAGGTCACAAAATGGGGTCCTATTCTCACCCATCCATTTACCACCCTTCACGAAAAAACTAATTTTTCTTCATGACAAATCTCCACCCTCTATTTTGAATGGCAACATCACCACCCTCCATCCAATTCCCAATCCCCTATAAAACATCCCATCAACTCACCCTCACCCTCACAAACCCCAAGGCCGGACCTAATCCCTAGGTGTGGGAACCCCCCCCCTCTCTCTCTCTCCTCCCTCTTCTCCATTCAAAATCGTAGGTTGTAGTTTCCTATTCTTCTTCTTGCTTTCTTCTTCTCCTTCTTCCTTCCTTCTTCATGCTTGGAGACCCGGCTCCCATCCCCGACCGAGCCCTCCGGTCAGTCGACTGTGCCAAGCCACTCCGGCCGCCTCCCCCTCGAAGCGTCTGACTTACTGCACCACCCCTCGATGAGACACTGTCGAGCCGGCCACCCAATGAGCCGTCTCCCTCGAGCCAGCACAACTTCACTCCGGCGAGCTCCTACACCGACACAAATAGAATCAGGAGACCTCTCCGAGAACGGAAGCAATGGCGGATCTCCTTCTTCTTCTCTGATCTTCCTCAGCACCGGCTGCTCGAGCGCCGTCCCGAACGCCCGGTGCCTGATCCAGCCCTCCGATCCTCAGTGCGAGGTCTACTCCCAGTCCCTCTCAGTTTCCCCCCGAGCCTAGCTCCGGCCAAGCGTTCTCCGGCGCAGCCACCGTAGTTCAGGCCACTGTTCCGCCCGCTGTAACCCGCTGTTCTCCAGCGTCGAGCCCCCCGCGGCTCCGACACTGTCCCCCTCGACTCCACCCCATTCAACCTCCTGACTGCAGCTGAGCCACGACGATTAGCCGAGCTGCCCGACGTCGATCCTTACCCGCTGCTGCTGTCGACTCCGGCCCCCAGTCGGCCAACCACCTCGGGCCATCGACCTCCCGCATCCCCATCATTATGACCATTAATACCCAGTTTTGGCGAGCCCCAGGATGAACGTCGAGCACGATGCGGTCATGAGCGACTGCATCCGGAGGTTCGACTTCAATGGCGCAGCATCGAACACATACCTGAGCTCCGATCATCTCCTTCCCGACGGACATCGACGTCCCGATCGCTCTCGGCCTTTCCATCGCGACGATTTGAGCCGACGACAAAGACTGGTCTCCGGTGCACTGATCGTTATTCCGATCGACTCGTCGAAGTGCTCGACCTATTGTCTCTGAAGATGTCGACCTCTAGGTGAGTCGAGCCATCTTCGGTTGAGCAAAACCACCCGCAGCATCACCACCAGTTCCTCGGTCTCTGTCACCAGGATCTCCCCCACCTCGCTGTCACCCCCTCCGGCCAGCAAACCTCGCCGAGGTATACGACTCCCTCCCCCTCTCTTTGATTATATATATGTGTTATTAGCTAGGGTTTATAGTTGTGTATTGTAGTGTAACTTAGAGCATATATGTGTGTATGTTTGATTAGGGTTTTAATGTTGAGTTTAGGATTTATTTTCATAAGTTTTAAATTGAAATTATGATGTACAAGGAGTTAGGGTTTGAGGAAATGAATGGGAAATTTAGGGTTTATTCTTCATGAAACTAATGGGTAAGCATGGAGTTGGGGTATAATGTTATAAAATATATACTTCGAGGCTTGAAAATTATAGGTACATTGAAATTTAAGGGTTGAGAATGGAACGGGCTTAGTTAAGGGTACGATTAATCATTGAGATTTTTGTGGTTAAGTGTCATGTGAAATCTTAGGGTTTATTACATTTTAGTAAATACACCTTGATGGATGAAGAGGAGCAGGTTTGAGTATTGTAAATGATGATGCGTTATTAAAATATTGATTTGTATCGAAGAGTATGTTATGTTTAGGAGATGTGTTTGATATCATAAGTTGTTCATTTGCTGAGGACTGATAAATAATAAGAAAATGGTAGAGGAGTAGCTATGTATAAGTGAGAGGAGGTTCAGATAATGAAATAACAGTTTCGAGGGTTAAATAAATAAAAATTAAATTATTTGAGGATGATATTTGTAAACGCGCTTGATAATGACTGTGAACACCAGGATGAAGCCTGAGGTTTGATCATGGTTTGAACTGCTGATAAACAACGTGATGAATAGTGGGATCGAGGATTTGTCTGATGATATTATACAGGTGATTGATTTTGAGATAGGTATTATATAGGATCTAGGGTCAGAGATTGAGGACAGTGAATTATTAGTTAACTATTTGAGCTAAGACTGAGCTTATGTATAGATGTGTGTCGCATCATTGTTTGACGTGGAATAGATTTTTGATTTTGGTTTGTATCTCATCTCTAGGTACTACGGGACCTGCAGACTTGGACGTGGTATCGGATCCCCGTCATCAGCAATCGGACGCAGGCAAGTGTACCTTGCCACCCTGTATTTTAGATTACAGTTATTTATTATTTTTTTATGTACATTGTGCACGTATTTAAGTTGACATTCGATACTTCGCGTCCGATTCACAATCGGGTGCTGACGTTCGTCGTAACGTCTTAGAATAATTGTTAGATACTTTGTAGTACCTCGATACACGTACCTGAGTACATCGATACCCCAGGACACACTCATACACTGTGATCATGCCAGATTCCTGTATCCTGATACTGACATCATGACCAGAGACTGGGACGACCTTAGAGTCGCGTCTGCTGAGTATCTTCCGTGTGTCGAGACTGCTAGATAGAGGTTCAGGTTCAGCGCACAATCGTTGACCGCTCGGGAAGGGGAAGACAGTTACTAGACGTTTGGGCTACTCTGCACGCGCTTATATATATATATATACTATTTCTGTAGTGATCCTGTATTTAGAGTAGTTGTACCACCCGTGTGACTCCTTGCTCGGAGCTGCGGTACGTGCCGTGTGTTTCCTTGTCCGGAGCTACGATTTTATTTTGGACAGCCCACGCGTCGAACATTGTCTTTAAACTGTGTCACACTTGTTTGGTTATGATAGAGTACCCTGTCGTGCACTTGTACTTTCTGTTTACTTGGCATGTTGTATTTCTGTACCTTGTTACGTCCCTCTGAGGACCTGGTTCCCTGCCAGTTTTGCAGCATAGATGATTACGGAGCATTTGGAGTTGCTGTTGGAGTTGCAAGTCTTGCGGGCATGGTACCAGGTACTCACATTATATCTACCGGTATTATGGTTATTATTTATTTCATCTGCTGTTGTAGTCTAGTTTTTATAGACTCATACTTCTTCTCGAGTCTATTCGAGTTAGTGTGTTATTGGGCGGCCGACTCTAGCACATATAGCTCTTTCTTGTATACTGTTGTACATTGTAGATTGAGACATAGAGGTTTACATTTATGAGATATCTAGATAGTGCCCTTTTATATTACAGCTTATACGTATTCGAGTCAGACCAGAGTCTGGTCGAATGCGTAGCTGGCATGTCACGTATTCCTGGTCCTACGTATTTTGGGACTGGGGCGTGACATATTTTTGTGGTGGCCCATGCAGGTCCGATTTAAATCGTCTTGGTCACCTGACTGTGCCAAGCGAGCCTGCAAATTAGGAATAGATGTTATGATTGTTGAATAGGATCTCAATCCATAATCGATTTTAAAACTCTTTGTATGTGATTATCGCCCTTGGACTTCCAATTTGCATTCGTTCAATCTTCGTCGATATCGCTATCCTTGTTTCTCGTCCCCTATTGTTCGGGAAGACGAATGCTGGTGACTGATGATTTCCCTCCAGAAGAAGGTCGAAGACCAGACGGCAGAAGACAGAATTCGTATACCTTTCTCTGAGAAGATTGTTACCTTATCAGGATAGATTAATGGGTTCCTTGGATTCTAGATCTAGTATGGAAGGTTGGTAAGAGAGTTGGACCCACTAGTACCCTACCCGTGCTTGTGGTAACAGTAATCTTGGAAGCACTGAGAGCTAGAAGGATTGTTGATCATGACCTAGAATGATTTATGGGAATGCATAGCCTGATGATAGAAACTAGTGGTTGGATATGATAGCAATACCAGGAATGATATTATGGACTAGAGAAGATAAAATTTTAGGCTCTCACTTGGAAGATAATGATCTGATTCCAGAAATTTTAGTATGTGTTTGGGTGACATCATTATTATAATTGCACTATGTGACTTGGACAGATAAACAACGAAAAGAAGGAATTTGAGGAATAGAATTCTAGGGAAAACTTTGAGGAGAAGAGAATTATACATTAGGCAAGGAATTTTTTTTTGAGGACTGATGTTGGAAACAGAACGGGAGAAATTATTTTGAGGTTTAGTATAGACTACGTCCTTATCCTATACATAGATTGGTTGAGCCAATGCCAAGCAACGCTTGATTGCCGTCGTGGTTGTGTCACCTTTAGACCACCGGATTACCCTGAGTTTGAGTTTTTAGAGAGCCTGGAAGCATGGTGCCCACCTACCTTTGAGGCACACATTACAGAAGGAGAACTAGTGTACCCCGTATTATAATAGAGTTTGAGGATGTGTTACTAGAATCTTTTCGGCCTGCCGCATGACAGAGAGATAGATTTTGCTATAGAGTTGACTCCAAGAGAGTTGAGCCGTTTATGTTTCCGTCTTCAGACTAGCACCGACAGAGTTGGTTGAGTTGAAGGTCCATAGTAGGGGATCTCTTAAACGGGGGTTTCAGTCGGGCTAGTGTTTATCCATGGGGAGTACCCATCGTATTGTACCGAAGAAGGACGGTACGTTGCGTATCGATTACAGGGCGTTAAGTGCTGCAACGATAAGGAACAAGTACCATATGCTACGCAACGATAAATTACTTGATTACTTTAGCAGCACATTTTGTATTCACAGAGATCGATCTCAGATCCGGTTATCATCAGATCAAGGTACGGAAAGAGGACATCCAGAAGGCGGCCTTTCGGACGAAGTATGGCCACTATGAATTTTTAGTTATGCCGTTTGGCTTAACCAACGTGCCGATAGTATTTATGAGTTCGAGGAACAATATTTTCCACCAGTACTCGGATAAGTTCGCGATGGTAATTATTGACGACATCTTGGTTTATTCCAAGAGCCCGATGGAGCACGAGAGACATCTCAGGATTGTGTTGGAGACGCTGAGACAGGAGAGACTATATGCCAAGCTCAGCAAATATGAGTTATGATTAGATAGAATAGATAGTCTACGCATCAGGACGACTAAGGGTTCATGAGAAGAACTATAAGACGTCCGACCTGGAACTAACTGCAGTAATAATTGTACCAAAACTATGGCGACATTACCTTTATGGTGAGCGTGTTGAGATTTACACAAATCATAAAAGCCTGAAGTACGTCTACACGCAGAAGGAGCTCAATATGAGACAGAGACGTTGGCTAGGGTTGATGACAGATTATGACATTGAGTTGCAGTACCACCCTGGCAAGGCGAATGTCGTAGCAGATGCCTTAAGCAGGAATCCCATGGCAGCGATAGTTGCTAGAGGATCTCCAGGAGCTTGGGATAGAGATCGTATTGCCAGGCATGGATGGACAGATGGCCAGCCTTGAGGTTCAGTCTACTTTGATTGAGAGGATCAAGGCAGCATTGCCTACAGATGCGAGGTTTCGACGTCTGAGAGAGAGAACAGAGTCCGGCATGCAGACGGGACTCAGAATTCATGAAGACGGAACGTTGAGGTGCGGAGATCGCCTATATGTTCCAAGTGGCGAGCTACGCCAAGAGTTGATGACCGAGGCTCATAGCTCGATTTATTCTATTCATCCCGGGGGTACGAAGATGTACCGAGACTTGAGGCAGCATTTCTGGTGGCATGGGATGAAGAGAGAAATCGTAAGATTTGTGGCGAAGTGTTTAGTTTGTCAGCAAGTCAAGGCTGAACATCAGAGGACTGCAGGATTATTGTAGCCACTTCCCATTCTCGAGTGAAAGTGGAAACACATTACCATGGACTTCGTCACAGGATTCCCGCGAAGCCCTAGCGGGAAGGATGCAGTATGGGTTATCGTAGACAGACTCACCAAATCTGTATATTTTTTTGCCCTTCAGAGTTGGGCAATCCACAGAGATACTAGCTGACATGTATATGAGGCAGATAGTATGATTACATGGAGTGCCTGTCAGCATCGTATCGGATCGTGATTCCAAATTTATGTCACATTTTTGGCGGAGTATGCATGAGAGCCTAGGAACTCGTCTCAAGTTCAGCACTGCATATCATCCACAGACTGATGATCAGTCAGAGCGCACGATACAGATATTAGAGGATATGTTGAGAGCGTGCATGATTAATTTTGGAGGATCTTGGGAGGACCACCTACACTTGGTGGAACTCTCCTACAATAACAGTTACCAGGCCAGCATACAGATGGCACCTTATGAGGCACTGTACGGCAGGAAATGTAGCGCCCCGTTCTCTCGGTGCGGAGAGCGCGGCTAAGAAACACAAGTCAGTATCGTTCGATCGGGATAGATTGAATTAAGAACTCGTCCTCGTTATGGATTTGTTTCTTCGGAATCGATTTCCATATTCAGTGGACCGCGCCCCAAGGATCGGCTTAGTGGCAGAGTCAGGAGGGACCTCTCCGCTGCTATCTTTTATTGCCTCGGTTTTTGATGTCGCTTGTTGCTTTCGTGCTTTGAGTTGGTTTTGGGATTTGCTTATTTTCCTTGAACGGTTTCGATGGTTTTCATTATTTTCGTTCATTGAACTTGCACTTCAATTACGAGATTTGGAAAGAGAGGAAGAAGTATTGATCAAGCTGTTAGTGTGCAGGTGAACGAGCAGTAGGCGGCTTGCGAGCGGAGTCGTGAAGCGCCTCTTTTCTTCTCCCTTCCAATAATCTAAGTGAGTGGCTACCAACCCGATTAGCTAGCCCTGCTTCCAGTCTTCACATCTAATAATCTGCATTCTTCTTTGCCCCGATCAAATGATACCAAGTAATAATAAAAGAAACTAAGATAAAAAGGGAATAGACTTGGTTATTATGCTTGTCAATCAAACCTGTGAACTATTGCCTTATTGTATGCTTGTTCGTGCAAATATTCTATGAATTATGCTAAGTATGACATGTTACGCCCCGAGGCGTCCCCCGAGTCGTGACCGCCGTGCGGGCCTGGGATTGCGCCCGCACAAGGCTAAAGTATTTTGCATAGCAAGCACATATTCAGAGTACGCAGATAAATTAAAATACAGATTTAAAACATGGAAAAGTTCTCTTTATTGATAATGAACATCTATTACAAACTCTTGAACGAGTTAGCTAATATGCCGAACGGCTTACAAAGAGATGACTCAAAATAAGATAAAAGTCCTGTACATTACATCCCTTTATAACTTCAAAATATATAGACCTCCGGGCTAGAGGACGGCTTTGCCACGGAGCTGCATTGTGTATGAAGAGTACAAGCTCATGGTTCAAAATGCTCCTAAAGGGCACGGTGAAGATGCGCCAACAGCTGGACTGGATCGGGAAGACGACTTCGGCTCCTCGCTCGGTTTGCCTTGGTGCGGAAAACCTGTTTCAACGAGGGTCAGCATATCAAAATATGCTGGTGAAGGCGAGCTAGCCTGACTATACCAATCAACACGTTGTTTGAATAAAGCATGCATATTTGTGGGTTTCTATCTTGCCTTAGTTTATTTACAAGTAAGCAGCATATAGAATTTACTGAAATGAACGTGCCACCGTTCGGTGGATTTTACATGTCCGTCTGAATGACCTGCACAATACTTACCTTGCCTTCCCTACCACGAAGACACAAGTTAGTATGCAACAGGTTTAAATATACACGATGATCACCGGCGTGGTGCCATAACGGACATAGTCAAGGACAGGGATAGCATGCAACGAGAACACGACAAGCACACGACAAGCACACGATGCGTTGCAAGCTATCCCCTCCAGCACACGATGACTACACACGAGTTCCGTCCGGACCGGAACGGTGCCAGTGCCCCAGCGACCGTCCGCAGAACTTACCCTTGTGCACAAGTTGTCCATGATCGAATAATACGTTAACTTAAACAATCAGTTTATGCCTTCGAGGCAACACGAGCAAGTTTACGCCTTCGAGGCAACACGAGTAAGTTTACGCCTTCGAGGCAACACGAGCATAAAATATGTATTTGCACAAGACAAGCAACAGTTTATGATTATTTCCAAGCGAACAAGCATGAATTTAAGTATTCCTTCGTGACAAGCATATAACCAAGTCTATTCTCTTTTATCTTGGTTTCTTTTATTATTACTTGGTATCGTTTGATCGGGGCAAAGGAGTGAAGCTGGAAGCAGGGCTAGCTAATCGGGTTGGTAGCCACTCACTTAGATTGACGGAAGGAGAAGGAAAGAGGCGCTTCACGACTCCGCTCGTAAGCCGCCTACTGCTCGTTCACCTGCACACGAACAGCTCGATTAATACTTCTTCCTTTCTTTCCAATCTCGGAATAGAAGTGCAAGTCAATGAACGAAAACAATGAAAGCCATCGAAACCATTTAAGGAAAACAAGCAAATCCTAAAACCAACTCAAAGCACGAAAGCAACAAGCGACATCGAAAACCGAGGCAATAAAAGATAGCAGCGGAGAGGTCCCTCCTGACTCTGCCGCTAAGCCGATCCTTGGGGCGCGGTCCACTGAATATGGGAATCGATTCCGAAGAAACAAATCCATAACGAGGACGAGTTCTTAATTCAATCTATCCCGATCGAACGATACCGTTTGTGTTTCTTAGCCGCGCTCCCCGCACCGGGAAAACGGGGCGCTACATCCTACCCAACTAATTGAAAGTTTCATCCCGAAACTTAGGAATAATGCTTACCGTTAGGGATTATCTCGTCGAGGACGACGATCAAGAAGGTTCGGGCAGGAGCTAATAGCATGGCCTGGATCGCCACAAGCGAGGCATAACCCAAGTCTTTTACGGCAATACTTCTTAATGTGCCCTTTTTTTCTACAGAAGTGACAAGGTTTGCTCCAATCCCCGTCCTGCTGACCAGCATTGTTCGGGCGCTTTGTAGCGGTATTTCTTTCTTCGTTGCTTTGGCGTTTGTGACTGGAGGTATGCACAGCGCCGGCAGCAACATGAGGATATTGTGGTTCCAGAGATAGGGGGTGATCCATTACTTCACGCATTGTTCCATACTGATTATTGGCCACGTGCGAATGGATGGCAGGGCGTAGTCCACCTTCAAACCTTCTGGCTCGACTCGCTACATCAGGTAAATAGGCCCTAGCAAATTTAGAGAGTCGGTTGAATTCAGCGGAGTACTGCTTAACTGTCATACTGCCCTGCCGAAGCTGTATGAAATCGTTTTCCATCTTACGTTGCACTGGAGGGGGTATAAACTCCTCTTCAAACGCGGCACAAAAGGTCGTCCACGAGATCGCCTCCTCTCCGTGATCAAATTGGAGAGATCGTCGATGCACGTCCCACCAATCGTGTGCGTTGAGGCGGAGCTGTAGTTGCGCGCAGGCGACGCGCTTATCTTCGGGGACCTCTAGCAGAGCGAAGTGATCTTCAAGCTCGGCTAGCCAATCTAGAGCTACCACTGGGTCCTCAGTTCCGTTGAATGGGGTGTTGCAGACTTTCTTGAAATGGCCCAAGTTGAAGGCAGTCACGTCCCTCGGCCTTGGGATTTGAGGCGTCTCCACTTCAAGCACGGGCTGTTCCACCGGAGTCGTTGCTGTTGCGGCAGAATGGTTGGCAGCCAAAGTCTGAACTATCTTTTGCAGGGTATCTACCTGCTTCTGTTGGACTGAGAATCGGTTCTCTAGATTACTCTTGAACCTGGCTTGGCGAGCATCGTCTCTTTGTCGTTGCGATTCTAACATTTGCATCACCCGCTCTAGCGGGTCGACTTGAGACATGCCGCGCTGGCTCTGAGAGCTTCCCGAATTTCCCGAACTACTTTCCTGTATTTCGTTCGGTGGTTGCGCTGCAGATTGCGCTGGTACCATACCTTCAAAAGAAGGTAAATTACATTAGAATCATAATATATTATGGACTTATTGCATGAACGTATCTCATTTTGGCCTAGCGAGTTCAAGAGTTCACACAGGAATTTGATCGTTAAAGGAACTTTTCCAGCACGAGTCTAAGGAACTTTGAATCTGTGCTCTGATACCACTCTGTCATGCCCCGAGGCATCCCCCGAGTCGTGACCGCCGTGCGGGCCTGGGGTTGCGCCCGCACAAGGCTAAAGTATTTTGCATAGCAAGCACATATTCAGAGTACACAGATAAATTGAAACACAGATTTGAAACATGGAAAAGTTCTCTTTATTTATAATGAACATCTATTACAAACTCTTGAACGAGTTAGCTAATATGCCGAACGGCTTACAAAGAGATGACTCAAAATGAGATAAAAGTCCTGTATATTACATCCCTTTATAACTTTAAAATATATAGACCTCCGGGCTGGAGGACGGCTTTGCCACGGAGCTGCATTGTGTATGAAGAGTACAAGCTCGTGGTTCAAAATGCTCCTAAAGGGCGCTGTGAAGATGCGCCAACAGCTGGACTGGATCGGGAAGACGACTTCGGCTCCTCGCTCGGTTCGCCTTGGTGCGGAGAACCTATTTCAACGAGGGTCAGCATATCGAAACATGCTGGTGAAGGCGAGCTAGCCTGACTATACCAATCAACACGTTGTTTGAATGAAGCATGCATATTTGTGGGTTTCTATCTTGCCTTAGTTCATTTACAAGTAAGCAGCATATAGAATTTACTGAAATGAACGTGCCACCGTTCGGTGGATTTTACCTGTCCGTCTGAATGACCTGCACAATACTTACCTTGCCTTCCCTGCCATGAAGACACAAGTTAGTATGCAACAGGTTTAAATATACACGATGATCACTGGCGTGGTGCCATAATGGACATAGTCAAGGACAGGGATAGCATGCAACGAGAATACGACAAGCACACGACAAGCACACGATGCGTTGCAAGCTATCCCCTCCAGCACACGATGACTACACACGAGTTCCGCCCGGACCAGAACGGTGCCAGTGCCCCAGCGACCGTCCGCAGAACTTATCCTTGTGCACAAGTTGTCCATGATCGAACAATACGTTAACTTAAACAATCAGTTTATGCCTTCGAGGCAACACGAGCAAGTTTACGCCTTCGAGGCAACACGAGTAAGTTTACGCCTTCGAGGCAACACGAGCATGAAATATGTATTTGCACAAGACAAGCAACAGTTTATGATTATTTCCAAGCGAACAAGCATGAATTTAAGTATTCCTTCGTGACAAGCATATAACCAAGTCTATTCTCTTTTATCTTGGTTTCTTTTATTATTACTTGGTATCGTTTGATCGGGGCAAAGGAGTGAAGCTGGAAGCAGGGCTAGCTAATCGGGTTGGTAGCCACTCACTTAGATTGACGGAAGGAGAAGGAAAGAGGCGCTTCACGACTCCGCTCGTAAGCCGCCTACTGCTCGTTCACCTGCACACGAACAGCTCGATTAATACTTCTTCCTCTCTTTCCAATCTCAGAATAGAAGTGCAAGTCAATGAACGAAAACAATGAAAGCCATCGAAACCGTTCAAGGAAAACAAGCAAATCCCAAAACTAACTCAAAGCACGAAAGCAACAAGCGACATCAAAAACCGAGGCAATAAAAGATAGCAGCGGAGAGGTCCCTCCTGACTCTGCCGCTAAGCCGATCCTTGGGGCGCGGTCCACTGAATATGGGAATCGATTCCGAAGAAACAAATCCATAGCGAGGACGAGTTCTTAATTCAATATATCCCGATCGAACGATACCGTTTGTATTTCTTAGCCGCGCTTTCCGCACCGGGAAAACGGGGCGCTACATGACACACACCTTGTATTATGCATAATTGTTCAGGGAGGCTATGCTAAATAAATCATGCATTACTACTTGTCGTACACTCGTGTTCTTGCAATCGTGTTGCCTCAACTGCATGAATTGTTAACTTGTTAATCGTGTTCGATCATGGACAACTTGTGCACAAGGTATAGTTCTGCGGACGGTCGCTGGGACACTGGCACCGATCCGATCCGGGCGGAACTCATGTATAGTCATCGTGTACGGGACAAGATGGCTTGCAGCGCCTCGTGTACTATCGTTACAAGCTATCTTTGTCTCGGACTAGTCCATTATGGCAATCATGCCAGTGATCATCGTGTATATTTAAACCTGTTGCATACTAACTTGTGTCTTCGTGGCAGGAAAGGCATGGTAAGTATTGTGCAAGTAATTCAGACGGGCAGGTAAAATCCACCGAACGGTGGCACATTCATTTCAGTAAATTCTATATGCTGCTTACTTGTAAATGAACTAAGGCAAGATAGAAACCCATAAATAGCATGCTTCATTAAAACAACGTGTTGATTGGTATAGTCAGGCTAGCTCGCCTTCACCAGTATGTTTCGATATGCTGACCCTCGTTGAAACAGGTTCTTCACACTAAGGCGAACCGAGCGAGGAGCCGAAGTCGTCTTCCCGATCCAGTCCAGCTGTTGGCGCATCTTCACCGCGCCCCTTGAAGCATTTTGAAGACAGGAGCTGCAACTCTTCATACACAAATGCAGCTCCGTGGCAAAGCTATCCTCCAGCCTGGAGGTCTATATCTTTTGAAGTTTAGTAAAGGGATATAATGTACAGGACTGCTATCTCATTTTAAGTCATCTCTTTTGTAAGTCGTTCGGCATATTAGCTGACTAGTTCAAGAGTTTGTAATAGATGTTCATTATCAATAAAGAGAACTTTTCCATGTTTCAAATCTGTGTTTCAATTTATCTGCGTACTCTGAATATGTGCTTGCTATGCAAAATACTTTAGCCTTGTGCGGGCGCAACCCCAGGCCCGCACGGCATCACGATTCGGGGGACGCCTCAACGATTCTACGGAATCGGGTCGTGACAGGAAATGTAGGTTGCCAGTTTGTTGGAGTGACGTGGGAGAGCGTCAGACACTTGGTCCAGAGTTGGTGACACAGACAGTAGAGAAGGTCAAGCAGATTCAGAGTCACCTGCGTGCAGCACAGGACAGACAGAAATATTGGACAGATGCGCACCGCAGGCCATTGGAGTTCAAGGAGGGTGACCATATATTTTTGAGGATATCGCCTACTCGTAGTACCATCATATTCGGAGGCAGAGGCAAGCTGAGTCCAAGGTACATCGGACCTTTTGACATCTTGGAATGAATTGGCGAAGTGGCTTATCGTCTTGCATTGCCTCCATCATTAGACGGAGTGTATGACGTATTTCACGTATCGCAGTTGAGGAGATATGTCGCAGACCCTAGCCACGTGCTGGATCATTCGGAGATTACAGTCGGACCCAGTCTATCTTACGTAGAGCAGCCAGTTGAGATTCTCGATCACAGCAAGAAGACTTTGAGAGGGCAGACTATTCGACTGGTCAGAGTGGCATGGAAGCACCATTCACCAGGCAAGTCTACTTGGAAACGCGAAGATTCTATTCGGCAGTGGTTCCCGTACTTATTTGAGGAGCAAGGTACAAATTTACGTACGGCATTTGAATACTAGTATTTTTAAATTCTCTTAGCTACTATCGTGCTTTACTTTTAATTTTGGGGACGAAATTTTTCTAAGTTGGGAAGAATATAAACCCCCTCGATTAATTCTATAGATAGCCAGGTTTGGTTTGGGAAAATTTTCGTTTTAGCAGCAGATATTGAGGTTTAGAGTGGAGTTAAGTCTGACTGTTATTTTAATTCATTTAAATTAAAACCTTGGCGCGCCCTATCATTGTTTAATTATTCGGAGCCCAATGTCAGCCCATAATTCCATCGGATTATTGTACTTCTGACTTGACACACCAAATTAGGCACTGGATTTTTCCGTCACTTAAAATCAGCTTTCCGTTGTGCTCTAAATTAATTGCACAAATTTTCGAAACCGAAATCCATATTTAATTCCGTATCGGACACCTGTGTCGTTACCCTAAATTTTGAGATACCAACTTAATCCGTTGAGCCGGGCCAACTAAAGGGTCCAAGACTGACTCCAAGCCCCCACCATTTTTGATCTTTGCGTCACTTCCGGATTTTGACCCCAAGTGCCCCCATTTAATTTAAATTCGTGGGACACTTTATTTCTATTTAAATCGGGGATACCAACTTTGTAAATCCTATTTTTAATCCTTAATTAATCTCAATGTCATTTTAATTAAACCCGTGCCTAACGCACAACCCCCTCTCACCATGAAAAATTTCTAAACACAATTTTCTACACAATTTTTGTGTCATTTTATGTGTTCGTACAATTTTTCGAATTTAAGGGGCTAAGTTACAATTAATGAATTTATGTGTCATCACCCTATTGGCCATGAACAATGGAGAGGTCACAAAATGGGGTCCTATTCTCACCCATCCATTCACCACCCTTCATGAAGAAACCAATTTTTCTTCATGACAAATCTCCACCCTCTATTTTGAATGGCAACATCACCACCCTCCATCCAATTCCCAATCCCCTATAAAATATCCCATCAACTCACCCTCATAAACCCCAAGGCCGGCCCTAATCCCTAGGTGTGGGAAACCCCCCTCTTTCTCTCTCTCTTCTCCCTCTTCTCCATTCAAAACCGTAGGTTGTAGTTTTCTATTCTTTTCTTCTTCTTCTTGCTTTCTTCTTCTCCTTCTTCCTTCCTTCTTCATGCTTGGAGACCCGGCTCCCATCCCCGGCCGAGCCCTCCGGTCAGTCGACTGTGCCAAGCCACTCCGGCCGCCTCCCCCTCGAAGCGTCTGACTCACTGCACCACCCCTCGGTGAGACACTGTCGAGCCGGCCACCCCACGAGCCGTCCCCCTCGAGCCAGCACTACTTCACTCCGGCGAGCTCCTACACCGACACAAATAGAATCAGGAGACCTCTCCGAGAATGGAAGCAATGTCGAATCTCCTTCTTCTTCTCTGATCTTCCTCAGCACCGGCTGCTCGAGCGCCGTTCCGAATGCCCGGTGCCTGATCCAGCCCTCCGATCCTCCGTGCGAGGTCTGCTCCCAGTCCCTCTCAGTTTCCCCCCGAGCCTAGCTCCGGCCAAGCGTTCTCCGGCGCAGCCACCGTAGTTCAGGCCACTGTTCCGCCGGTTGTAACCCGCTGTTCTCCAGCATCGAGCCCCCCGCGGCTCCGGTACTGTCCCCCTCGACTCCACCCCATTCGACCTCCTGACTGCAGTTGAGCCACGACGATTAGCCGAGCTACCCGACGTCGATCCTTACCCGCTGCTGCTGTCGACTCCGGCCCCCAGTCGGCCAACCACCTCTGGCCGTCGACCTCCAGCATCCCCATCATTATCACCATTAATACCCAGTTCCGGCGAGCCTCAAGATGAACGTCGAGCACGATGCGGTCATGAGTGACTGCATCCAGAGGTTCGACTTTAATGGCGCAGCATCGGACACATACCTGAGCTCCGATCATCTCCTTTCCGACGGAGATCGACGTCCCGATTGCTCTCGGCCTTTCCATCGCGACGATTTGAGCCGACGACAAAGACTGGTCTCTGGTGCACTGATCGTTATTCCGATCGACTCGTCGAAGTGCTCGACCTATTGTCTCTGAAGATGTCGACCTCTAGGTGAGTCGAGCCATCTTCGGTTGAGCAGAACCACCTGCAGCATCACCACCAGTTCCTCGGTCTCTGTCACCAGGATCTCCCCCACCTCACTGTCACCCCCTCCGGCCAGCGAACCTCGCCGAGGTATACGACTCCCTCCCCCTTTCTTTGATTATATATATGTGTTATTAGCTAGGGTTTATAGTTGTGTATTGTAGTGTAACTTGGAGCATATATGTGTGTATGTTTGATTAGGGTTTTAATGTTGAGTTTAGGATTTATTTTCATAAGTTTTAAATTAAAATTATGATGTACAAGGAGTTAGGGTTTGAGGAAATGAATGGGAAATTTAGGGTTTATTCTTCATGAAATTAATGGGTAAGCATGGAGTTGGGGTATGATGTTATAAAATATATACTTCGAGGCTTGGAAATTATAGGTACATTGAAATTTAAGGGTTGAGAATGGAACAGGCTTAGTTAAGTGTACGATTAATCATTGAGATTTTTGTGGTTAAGTGTCATGTGAAATCTTAGGGTTTATTACATTTTAGTAAATACACCTTGATGGATGAAGAGGAGCAGGTTTGAGTATTGTGAAATAATGATTCATTATTAAAATATTAATTTGTATCGAAGAGTATGTTATGTTTTGGAGATGTGTTTGATATCATAAGTTGTTCATTTGCTGAGGACTGATAAATAATAAGGAAATGGTAGAGGAGTAGCTATGTATAAGTGAGAGGAGGTTCAGATGATGAAATAACAGTTTCGAGGGTTAAATAAATAAAAATTAAATTATTTGAGGATGACATTTGTAAACGCGCTTGATAACGACTGTGAACACCGGGATGAAGCCTGAGGTTTGATCATGGTTTGAACAGCTGATAAACAACGTGATGAATAGTGGGATCGAGGATTTGTCTGATGATATTATACAGGTGATTGATTTTGAGATAGGTATTATATAGGATCTAGGGTCAGAGATTGAGGACAGTGAATTATTAGTTAACTATTTGAGCTGAGACTGAGCTTATGTATAGATGTGTGTCGCATCACTGTTTGACGTGGAATAGATTTTTGATTTTGGTTTGTATCTTATCTCTAGGTACTACGGGACCTGCAGACTTGGACGTGGTGTCGGATCCCCGTCATCAGCAACCGGACGCAGGCAAGTGTACCTTGCCACCCTGTATTTCAGATTATAGTTATTTATTGTTTCTTTATGTACATTATGCACGTATTTAAGTTGAAGTTTGATACTTCGCGTCCGATTCACAACCGGGTGCTGACATTCGTCGTAACGTCTTAGAATAATTGTTAGATACTTTGTAGTACCTCGATGCACGTACCTGAGTACATCGATACCCCAGGACACACTCATACACTGTGATCATGCCAGATTCCTGTATACTGATACTGACATTGTCACATCCCAGTCCCAAAATATATAGAAACAGGCCGCGTGGCAATGGCCAGCTGACACGTCTCCGGGGATATCCCAATTTAATGGATCCACGAAGAGTGCTACGCTGTCCTATAATACTAACATGTCCAATATCAGTAAATAACAGGTAATCTAATCTCATCCACAATATAAAGAGCAAGAAACACTAAATAAACTGTTGGTTGATAAATACCAGTCTCAAGATATCATAGTACAACCAGTGATGTCTGGTGGGAACAAACCTACTACTATAACGAAATACAGTACTGAAATAAGATATAAAAGAATATGTCTAGAGCATCAGCTGAGTAGATAATGATGCCCTCCATCTAGGCTAAAGGCCTACCAACTGGTCACGGAAACTCTGACGGTTGCACCTCTAACTCCTCAGCTGTAGCAAATCTCGTCTCCTGTCCCGGGCCGTATACGGTAGGGTAGTAAGCCTCGTCTAAATCTGGAAAGGTACCAGGTCCTCAGAGGGACGTAACAAGATACAAGAAAATAACATGCCATATATGAATACTGAATAAAATAAATACAAGAAGGGTGTGCTAGCCATCTAAGTGAATACAATGTGAGGACAACGCTGGTGCGTATGGATAGGTGTAGGCATAACGTCCATGCTCCGAAGAGAGTGACATCTGTACAGTATATCGTCCATATCGCTCCGAAGAACGTGGCATCAGTATAAAGGGAAAATCATTGGATCCGAGGTTCCTCCGAAACTACGGCTCCAATGTGTGTACTCCATACGCCTACTAGTTGTCCTCCCCGCCCAATGTAGATACACAAGTCGACTACTCGACTTGCATACCATGTATCTATATGCCAAGTCTCTAAACTATATCCTGACTACATACTAACCGTGATGTAGGTGCTACGCAACGATAGCTAGTCGAGTGCACAGTCCCGCATCCCAATATGAATATATCTCAGTGCCCGTGTAAGGTGTCAGGTCTCAGACAATAACAGAGTATCGTCCAATGGGTTGAGTCTGCTAAGAGCTAAGTCCATATATATATATATACTAACATCGACGTACCCGTCGAATACACCCGAGACAACTCGGACGCGCACAGTTGTATAATTTACGAGCAACAAGAATACAATACAACTTATGCATTTTTAAATTAGACAGTAAATATAGCAAGGTATCTTGCTTGAGTTTTCAAGAGGTGAATGCCAAAAGCCTGCTCCTGTGATGTCTCCTGGCTGATCCGATGATCCTGACACACAATAAAATATAGAAATCTATATCAGACGCTAAGACCCAATGTACTGACACTACATTGCTCTTAAGGGTCTGTCTCAAGTTCATGGTTGTTTGAAGACAGTGTTACGTGTGCACGTAGCTAGGGTATATACGTATTCTGTCTTCGATTAACGCGTGCCTTGAGACATTAAATTATTCCGTTATGGGTTACCAACTATCTCTGCTCTGTGTGAATACATGACCTTGTTCTCCCTATACTTGGTTTATGACCAAGTTTCTGATAACTTATAGTCTTTGATAATAGGTCATAACCTTAGGCAATTACTAATGTATTTTTATCAATCTTTATATACTTCTCAACTACAAGTTACTTATTATTTTAAATTTGTGTCCATAAGAGACACAAGGACACAAAGATATGATAATAGGCTACGAGGAAGGAGGGGTTGACCGACTAGTACCTGATTGTCGGGACTAGGGTCTGTCTGCTAATCGACCGTCCTCCGGCAAGTGGAACTCCGGCGTCGCGACGGTGAGATGCGGCGGCAGCAGCGGTCACAGCAAATGCAGCAGTCGCAGCAGCAGTGCAGGGGTGGCAGCGGCCTGTCCGGTGGGGGACGTCGACTGGGTGAGGGTCAGGTCGTGCTGGAGGTGGCTCTTCGCCGGATGGTGGTGGTCGGGGTGCTGAAATTGGTGTCCGGCTGGAACAGTCGGCTTGGTAGTATATCGGGTTGGACGGATTGGTTGGGATGGCGATGGTTGCCGCCGGTGCCAGCGGTGGCAGGCGGTGGGCAGGGTGGTCCGGTCGTGGAAGGGCAGGGTGGTCCGAGGGAAGGGTCGGCTAGGGTTTGAGGGAAGGGTCGGCTAGGGTTTGAGGGAAGGGAGATGAATAGTTAGTTTTAGGGTTTGATGTAGGAGACAGGTATATTTATAAGGGGGTTGATGGGCTGGCCTAGGGACTTGGGCCTGTCCGCCCTAGTTGAGGTGGGGCTAGTCTATGTGGAAGAGTGTATGTGGCTTGGCGAAGTTCTGATTAGGGTAAAATTGGCCTCCAAAGAAATTACTAGATTAATAATTAACTGCGCAGGGCAAAAATTAATGAGCATTGCGTAGCTAAGGTTTTACCATGGTCAGAGGGGTACTTATAATTTTCGTTCATTAATTCTAATTAAATTCCAAATAATTTCTAGTCTCCGGATTTAATTCAATTGAACCCTAAGTTGGTTGAGGGGGTTTACGGACATCATGACCAGAGAATGGGACGACCTTAGGGTCGCGTCTGTTGAGTATCTTCCGTGTGTCGAGACTGCTAGATAGAGGTTCAGGTTCAGCGCACAATCGTTGACCGCTCAGGAAGGGGAAGACAGTTACTAGACGTTTGGGCTACTCTGCACGCGCTTATATATATATATATATATATATATATATATATATATATATATATATATATATACTATTTCTGTAGTGATCCTGTATCTAGAGTAGTTGTACCACCCGTGTGACTCCTTGCTCGGAGCTGCGGTACGTGCCGTGTATTTTCGTGTCCGGAGCTACGATTTTATTTTGGACAGCCCACGCGTCGAACATTGTCTTTAAACTGTGTCACACTTGTTTGTTTATGATAGAGTACCCTGTCGTGCACTTGTACTTTCTGTTTACTTGGTATGTTGTATTTCTGTACCTTGTTACGTCCCTCTGAGGACCTGGTTCCCTGCCAGTTTTGCAGCATAGATGATTATGGAGCATTTGGAGTTGCTGTTGGAGTTGCAAGTCTTGCGGGCATGGTACCAGGTACTCACATTATATCTACCGGCATTATGGTTATTGTTTATTTTATCTGCTGTTGTAGCCTAGTTTTTATAGACTCATACTTCTTCTCGAGTCTATTCGAGTTAGTGTGTTATTGGGCGACCGACTCTAGCACATATAGCTCTTTCCTGTATACTGTTGTACATTGTGGATTGAGACATAGAGGTTTACATTTATGAGATATCTAGATAGTGCCCTTTTATATTACAGCTTATACGTATTCGAGTCAGACCAGAGTCTGGTCGAATGCGTAGCTGGCGTGTCACGTATTCCTGGTCCTACGTATTTTGGGACTGGGGCGTGACAGACATGCATCACGGCTTAGCACAAAATCAAGAATATTCAGGAAAGTTATGACTTGGCATTTAGTTACGTGGTTTACACGTTGTGGATTCGACTTGTATATCGCATTGGGCGGGAAAGACAACTAGTAGGCGTATGGGACACCCAACTTCTTTATTGCAGATACCGCACTCTTCGGAGTGATACGGACGTTATATACTTTGTAGATACCAAATCCCTTAGAGTGTTGGACGTTGTATATATTCAGATACCTCATTCTTCGGAATGATGGACGTTGCAGATACCACACTCCAGAGGATGCTGGCCGTTATGCCTACGCCTAACCATACGTACCAAGGTTGTCTTTACATTGTATTCACTTAGATGGTTAGCACACCATTTATTTATTTATTCAGAATTTACATATATGGCATATTTTTATGTATCTTGTTATATCCCACTGAGGACCTGATTCTCTTTCAGATTTAGAGGAGGCATACTATCCCACAGTATACGGTCCCGGACAGGAGGCAAGGTATGCAACTGAGGCGGAGTTAGAGGAGCTGCCATCGGAGTCTGTCTGATCATTAGTAGTAAGTGCACCTGGAGATGGAGACTCTTCTTCCTGATCTCTGGTAGTAAGGGCAGAAGCTTCTTTCCCACTGCTCTTTAGCAGTATATTCATCTGAAGCTGGAGTCTCATTACCTAGATAGACGATGCTCTAGTCTATCATATTTTAGCACTTTTTATTATCTTTTGTAGTGGGTTTGTTTCCACCAGACTTATCTGATTTGTACTATGACATTTCAGACATCAGCACTTATATATTTTCAGCACTCATTTCAGTATTTCTTGATATTTTGTGGATGAGATTAGACTTTACCTGTATTAAACTTGTTAGTATTTTAGGACAGCGTAGCACGTCTCTTTAGGGTCCATTAAATTGGGTAATCCCTTAGTGACGTGTCAGCTGGCCAATGCCACGTGGCCTGGTTCCATATATATTTTGGGACTGGGACGTGACACTATTCTTGAAAAGTTCTCCACGAACCGTCGGTAATATCCTGCAAGTCCAAGGAAACTTCTCACCTCTGTTGCTGATTTAGGAACATGCCATGTCTCGACTGCCGAGATCTTTTCTGGATTAACAGAAATACCATCTCATGTAACAACATGTCCAAGAAATGAGACTTTGTCCAAGAAGAACTCACATTTACTGAGTTTTGCATATAAATGCTCTCTCTTCAAGGTCTCTAGAATAATCCGCAGGTGCTTCTCGTGCTCCTCGTGGCTCTTTGAATAGACAAGTATATCATCTATGAAGACTACCATGAACTGGTCCAAATACTGATGGAAGACTCGATTCATTAAGTCCATAAAAATAGCTGGAGCATTGGTCAATCCAAATGGCATGACCAGAAACTCGTAGTGCCCATATCTTGTCCGGAATACGATCTTCGGGATGTCCTCCTTCTGTACTTTCACCTGGTGATATCCTGATCTTAAATCTATCTTTGAGAATATCTTGGCTCCACTAAGTTGATCAAATAGGTCATCAATGCGTGGCAATGGATATTTATTCTTCACTGTCGCTGTATTTAAGGCTCTATAGTCAATGCACATATGCACTGACCCATCATTCTTTGGTACAAACAACACTGGTGCTCCCCAGGGTGATGCACTTGGTCGGATAAAACCTTTCTCTTCTAGTTCCTTTAATTATGTCTTTAGTTCATCCATCACCTTCTTCGCCAGTTTATAAATATGTGATGCTATGGGTGCTGCTCCTGGTGTCAATTTAATTGAAAATTCTACGTCTCTGTCTGGGGGTAGTCCTGGCAATTCTTCTGGAAAGACGTCTTGGAATTCTGAAATAATGGGATGATAGACAATATCGTCAATTATGAGCTGCATACCATCAAGGAATTCTGTGGATCCTCGTACAAACTCAAGTTAAGGCTGGCCTGGTACCTTGAAAAGAATGCTTCCTCCAAAAATAATCGAAGAAAGCGTAGTACTTGCTTAGCCAGTCCATTCCAAGCACAATATCAAAATTTGGCATCGGAAGGACTAAGAGTCGGGCATTCATCTCTTTGCCATGTATCACTATAGGACACGATCTATAAATTCTACTAACAGGTACAACTCCTCCTCCGGTAAGAATTCTAATACAACTAGGTAAAGGTGTGGAGGCAATGTTGTGTTTGGCAATAAATCTAGATGATATGAATGAGTGGATGGCTCCCGTATCAAACAATATCACAGCAGAAAAAGTAAAAGTAAGAGTGATACCTGCTATGACATCAATCTCCTGATTCATGTCATCCACTTCCATTGCAAAAGCTTGTCCGTTCCTCTATGGTTGTCCATGTCTAGCCCTCGCAAATTGATCCTCCTTTACAGGTAGCGGTGGTCCTTGCTGAAATCCCCCTGCTGCTGGAGGTCGAGGTACTCCTGGTCTCATCATTTGCTGAGCTGGCTTTGGTGCTGGAAGCGCTAGCCTCTGTGCTGGCGGTGGAAGTGTCGATTCTTGTTGCATAGGACAGTCTTTCATCATATGTTGTCCGGAACCGCATCTCATACATTGTCCTAGGCGAGTTCGACAGTCTCTCATAATATGTCCGCATTTTCCACAGTAATGGCAGTGGGGCTTCTCTGGGACCTGGTACGGTCCTGTTCGGTGCTGGTACTGCTGTTGCTGAGCTAAAGGACGTCTGATAGGTCCTCCTTGTTGTATTCTTGTTGGTCCTTGTTGTATCCTTGTGGGTCCTTGTTGTGTCCTCAGCTGGCCTCCTTTTCCTCTGCTGATGGTTTCTTATAATCTGGCTTCTGTCAGTAACTCGGCATAAGAGATCCGGGACTGTGAGCTTGTGTAATGTTGGAGCTCCTGGGTCAGTCCGCGATGAAATCTCTTAGCCTTGGCCAAGTCATCTGGTATCAGGGCAGCGCCATATTTACTGAGGCGACTAAACTCAGCATCATACTCGTCCACTGTTCTGTTCTCCTATTCCAGGTGGAGAAACTGATCGTACAATGCATCTCTGACGGTATCTGGGAAGTACTTCCTTTCAAAGCACTCCAGGAACTGCTCCCATGTCTGGTATGTACCCAGCTGGCGCTCCATGGATTCCCACCAGTGATGAGCATTACCATCTAGAAGCGTTCTCACACCTGTCATCCACAGCTCTACAGGTAGCTGTGATGCCTCTAATAGCTTTCGAGTGTGAGTGATCCAGTTGGTAGTTTCCTCTGGGCTCTCAATGCCTTTGTACGGCCTCAGACCCATCTGTACAAAGTCCTTTACTGAACCAACTCTAGCTCGAGGTACTGGAGCTAGTGCTTGAGCTGGTACAGTAGTCTTTACAGCCATCCTTTCAAGTGCTGCTAGGAACTCTTGTCTCTGTTCTGCTGTTTGCTGTCTCTGTTCTTGTATCATTATCTGAAAGAATTGGAACAATTGTGCTTGGCCATCCTGCGGTGTCGATGAGGCTGGAAGGTTTCCATTAGATGGAACGGGAATATCAGATGGAACTGGATTATAAATATGTCCATCTAGTCCCAGAAGTCTAGGATTTATGGAGGTCCCTCCTTGAGTCTGACCATTGACTCCAGGAGTTATGTCACCATCGGCAATAGTACATCCCTTCTGCATATCCATCTCTCTGCAGGTGATGTACATAACGTTTATAAGAAGTACAGGAATCAAACAGGATGCAAGCATTAGATAGAATGTAGAAGCATAAAATGTCCTGGGGAATTTGTACGCGTATTTTACAGTCAAACCCCCCCAACATTCATGGAGTCCCTCCATGCGTAAAATAGGCTTCTAGGTTATTTGCGTAAAACATGTTGATAAGCTGTCCGCGTAAAAGCAGAGATTCAAGAAAATTTGGCGTAAAACAGAGATTCAAAGTAGTCAGCGTAAAACAAAGATTCAAGGAAGTTTGGCGTAAAGTAGGATTTCAGATTTGTCCGCGTAAAGCAGAGAAGCGTAAAGTAGAACTTCAGAGCTGTCGGCGTAAAACATGGCTTCAGAGCTGTCCGCGTAAAAGTCTGCCTGCGTAAAGTCTGTGTGCGTAATAGTTCGCATAAAAGGTCTGCACGTAAAAATTATACTGCGTAAAGTCTGCGTAAAAGATTGCTGTGCGTAAAATATCTGCGTGCAAAATTTGCCCGCGTAAAGTCGGCATAAAAATCTGTCTGCGTAAAGTTTGCGTAAAAAGTCTCCTGCGTAAGGTCTGTGTAAAATTTGCCTGCGTAAAGTCTAGCATACGTTGCAGCGTAAAGTTGTACGAGGAACTCTTTGTTTTTCTTGGACAAATTTTGTCAGACAATTCAGTGAACCTGACATCCGACAAAAGTACTGCACGATGATCGAGAGGACGGCTGTGATGATAATTTTGCACAGAGACCCAGGTTGTCGTTTAGTGACATATTATTGATACAAGTCATTTTTATGCATCCAAAAAATGGAGTCTTCTGAATACGCTGCCTATTCTATATTGACAGAAATGAGCTTTTACGCTCAAGTCCGAAATAAGTTTTTACGCTCAAGATAAGACAAAATCAGACGCTAAGTCAAAAACTATTTCTGCACAGGGCTCGAGGCATATCTCTGCATTTAATGCACGAGATTTGGTCTAATTGGTCATGACTGGAAAAGCTAAGGCTGTGACAAATACGCTCACATCACCATCCTTACATTTTACGCCTAATCAGGCTACTCTACGCTGGTTATCTATTATTCAGAAATCATCAAGTTTACGCAGAGACAGTTACCTACGTGGCTTGTATGACGTGTCATACGCAGATTTAGAAGACTAAGGGAATGTGGGTAGCAGTTGTCATATCCGCAGCGTAAAGGAGGTAATCTTCTTCATAGTTTGGCTTTTTACGCCAACCAGGCAGTCCTTTGACTTTTACGCCAACAACAGTCATTTGGCTTTTACGCTAACTAGCCAATCATTTGGCTTTTACGCCAACAACAATCATTTGGCTTTTACGCCAACAAGGGTAAAGGATCTGGTCACAGGGTAAAGATTTTTGGCGTAAAATTTTGTTTTATCCAAACATAGGATGGTTGAAAGGAAGAATGAGGTTTTAGTCAAGTGTGGATTAGATCTTTATACTCTATTCCGATACGCATGCTTTTTTGGTATAGTTACGTAATCAAGACAATATATTCTTGACCTGCATGGGCCACCACCAAAAACATGTCACACCCCAGTCCCAAAATACGTAGGACTAGGAATATATAACACGTCCAGCCATATGTATACGAACTCCAATATATGGAAACCATATACACACGTACGCTGTATATGAATATTCAATCCACCAGTGGTAATATACTGTCACAACAAGTCACACAGAATCTATATCTCATCCACAACACAAATAATCAGTAGAAATAAAGAGCTGAATAATAATAACTGGATATCCAAGATGAGTATCTAGTCTGATAGTCGGGTGGAAATAAATTTACTACAAAACGACTATACCGGAGTAGCAACAAAATCTCTAAACAGTGGCAATAAATCACAGATACTCTGAGGGTAAGACCTCCTCAGTCAGGTACAGGTCCGTACTCCTGCGGATACTCCTGCTCGTCCATATCTGGAAAGGGACCAGATTCTCAGAGGGACGTAACAAGATACATAATAACATGTCAATAAGTACTAAAATATAAACATCCAATGGGTCGCCTAACCGTCTAAGTGAATGCAGTTTGAGAACAACTTTTCACCAAGTGGGCTATCTGGCCATATAGTGGGATTGCCATGATTCTCTCGGAGAATCAGGAGCCTACCAAGCATGTCGTCTTTTGAACGGTAGAGGCCGCCAAGTAGTATAGGGGTTATCATGACCGCGTATCTCCGGTGGAGTGTACGGGTTACATAAAAAAAAAGTACAAACGAGCCCAAATGTCTTACTTGTTGTTCTCCCCATCCCATGCTCTAAGCATGCCACATCCATGACACAATAAACCTCTAATAACTTCCAGGTCTACTAGCATACAAAGTTTCTATCAGTAGTCATCCCTAACGCACGACCCATGCGTACAGGAGGCCACACCTGTCACGCAGTCCGTGATCTATATGAGACTCACAACTCGTGTAACAACTGTGTCCTGACCAATGAATCTAATAATGCTCCATAATACTGGGGTAGTCTCATAAAGTAGGTCCAAAATCTATATAATAAACATGATACGACGACATTGTCGTTGCACCTAAGTTTCCTTGGACGCACAATTTATTTAGCAATAATGAACTAAATAAGCAGAAACAAACTATGCAGACATCATATAGAAATGTAAATAATAGTACAATGGCAAGGTATACTTGCCGAGCAAAAGTTCTGTAAAGTGCACGTCCAAAACAGTATTTTAGTTAGTGAAAGAAGAATTGTAGTTAGGGTTTGGGGAGAGTTGTAATATATATAGAGAATAAGAGGCGGTGGGAGAAATTTTTGTGGTCTCAAAAGTCCCTGTTGCTGTTGTTTCTTTCTTTCTTTCTCTTTTTGGTCTTGGTTTCGGTTGAGGGGTGTTTAGTAATACTAGTGTTGAAGCGGTGGAATGAGAAGGCTCACACGCGCCGAGAAGAAAAAGGAAGTTGATTTTTACTACTGCTGTTGATATTTATTCTACGCGGGTTCGGGTGCAAGCGGGTAGTGGATTTGGATTTCGGTTAGAGATCCAATAGGAATTATATATATATATATATATATATATATATATATATATATATATATATATATATATCCATTCATAGAAAATTATAAAATTTATATTGGTGCATACGGTTAAGCTAGCTACTGTCCAAAGGGTCTCCTACATGGAATAAATTAGAAAAATTTTATAATGGCTCCATAAATCCCCTAAATGCACAAACACCTCAAATAAAAATTAAGAAAAATCTATTTCTTCTATTTAGCTCATAACTACTATAAATAAATAATTAATAGGGTTTTCAGAATTAGGGGTTTTACAATATGATCTCACAACCCATATCCAAATTCATCATTTTCATATCCTAAGAAGATGCATGGAATAATTTTATCGTCAAGTTTTGTACTTTTCTCCTTAGCTACATGCACAAATGCCTTGCACCCGAACACACGCACGCGGGAATAGAAAATATCATTTCCACTCTAAATTCTTTCGTAAATATCGTCTTTCAAAGGAATCGAGGGGGACAAGTTTATCAAGTAGCAGGATGTTCGCACTACTTCTACCCAAAATATTTTTGGTAATTTAGCTAAGGATAATATACTGCTTATCCTTTTTTATAATTGTGTGGTTCATTCTTTCTGTAACTCCATTATATTGTGGTGTGTGTGGGACATTCTTTTGGTGTCTAATGTCATATTTAGAAAAACAGTCTTCAAATATCCTTGAAGTATACTCACCACCATTATCCATGTGAAAACACTTCAAGAGCTTCCCGGTTTCTCTTTCAACTTTGGTATGGAAGTCTTTGAAAACTTCAAAGACTTGATCTTTGAATTTTAGAACATACACCCACACCTTTCTATATTCATCATCTATGAAGGTCACAAAGTAGGAGGCACCATTAAAGATTTTTACATTTATGGGTCCACACACATCTGAATAGACTAGGTCCAATATGCTGGTTTCTTTTTTGTTATAATTTTTAACAAAAACTACCCGGTGTTATTTTCCAATTAAGCAATGATCACAGTGGGATAATGTTGTACCTTGCATGGATGAAAGTAGTTGTCATCTTGCGAGAGTTTGTAGCACTTTCTCGCTCATGTGACTAAGTTGCTTGTGCCACAAATCAATAAATATACCTTCAACTATTCCAAGTTCATTATTCTCTAAGTGAAACTGAGTCTTGTAGAGAGTGCAACACTTCTTTTCTCTCGCAGTACAAGTGATCCTTTGATAAGCTTCCAACATCCTTTACCAAAGCTGCATGTGTATCTTTCTTCATCAAGCTTGCCGGTGGAGAGAAGATTGAGACGAAGATCAGGCACAAATCTAACATCTTTTAGAACCATCTTTATTCCAAGGTTAGTGGTAACACAAATATTTTTAATGCCAAGAATTTGAGAACAGTTTATTTACCCATTTTTACCATTCCAATGTTACCTTCACGAAGCGAAGTGAAGTAGTCATTCCCAGAAGTAGCATGGTAGGAGGCATCAGAATCAATCACCCATTCTGAGCTTTGACAAGTAAGATTTGCATAGTCTTCTTCACATGTCGAGAAAAGCACAATTTCATTGTCAGTGGCAACGACTGCACTTTCATTCTTTTCTTGCTTCTCATTAGTCCTTCTTTCCTTTTGTTCTCGTTTGAGCTTACGACATTCACGTTTTATGTGTCCACTCTTCCTGCAGTGATAGCAACTAATTTCCTTTCTAGTCTTTGATTTTTCTCTCAACTTATCTCGGTTTTGAGGCTGTCAGCTTTTGCTCCTCCCCCTATTCTCGGTAACAAAAGCATGAGAATGGGAGGATCCTGATGACTTTTTTTCGATTTTTTTTGTTCAAAAGGCTGCTTGTAACTTTGTTCATGGATACAACTCTGTTAGGTACAAAGTTGCTAAGAGATATCACCAGAGTCTCTCAACTATCCGGTAACGAGCTAAGCAAAAGAAGGGCTTGAATCTCGTCGTCTAACACCATCTTCATAGTTGTAAGCTGATTAACAATACTTTGAATTTCATTCAGATGTTCAGATATGGAATCATCTTCCTTGAACTTGAGATTGACAAGCTTCCAAATCAAGAAAGCTTTGTTGCCGGCGGTCTTCCTCTCGTAGAGATTTTCAAGTTTCTTCCACAAGCTGTTCGTCGAAGTCTCATTTGAACATGGTGGAACACAGTGTCATCCACCCATTGCCGAATGGTGTCGATGGTCTTCCGGTCGAGCTTCTTACATTCTTCCACCGTCATGGTCTTCGTCTTGAAGATTCCCCTTCAACCGGTGCATGGAGATCCTTGAAATAAAGAAGGTCTGTCATCTTCGCCTTCCATATCATCCAATTATGGCCATTCAAGATGATCATTCGAATGTCACCAATGGGAGTCTCCATATCGACATAAGAATATTAGCAACATGTGCTCTGATACCACTGTTGGAAAAAATAAGATATTTTCGTCTTTATGATGAGATGAGAATAAAATAAAAAATAGAAGAGAAGAGAAGAGAAAACAAAGAGATTGCACACACAAGATTTATCGAGAATCAGTTCAATTTGACCCTACGTCCACCGTCCGTCCCTTCTTTGCCGTTTTCACTATAATCAAATGAAAGATTACAAAGAGCATTCTCTCAAGTTGGTACAAGTTAACTTGAGGATCACTATCTCTCTCACAAACTCACTTAAGGTGGATTACAAGTGTGAGGATTACAAGTTGTGTGTTGTTCTTCTTGCTACTTGTTACAACATTCACCATCTTCCCTCTATTTATAGGGAGGATATGCCTCTTGGGTACACCACATTCGTTGTATAGAGAAGTCCAAAGGGCAGTCCTTCCATCTTCCAAGATTCGTTCATCCATCATCAATATTGCATGCAAGCTGAATGCATGCAAAATATAAACATGTAGGCTACTTCAGATAGTCATACATTCTTCAATATACCTCCAAATGACCTGGTTCAAGGCCTGAATGAAAGAGAAATTTTTTTTCTACAACTTTCATATTGAAGGCCGAGCCAACTAATGGCTACAACATATCCAAAGTATTCTTCTAAAATTGAATCTTGTCACAGAAACTGTACCCAGAAAAAGACTAAGTGTTTGGCCGAACCCAGCCATGGGTGACCGATTTCTATGGATCAAATCCATGGGCAGCAAAATAAATGAACAATAAGGATATATTATAGAAATTAAAGTTTGCATGTTGTAATTCTAAAATTGGAATACACATCGAATACATCCATTTCGACGTGGAAATAAAATACAACCGGCCATAAAGCCATACTGTGTGCGAAAGCGAGCCGATTTACCTGATTTAAAGGAATCATTTGACCCGAAAATCCGGTTCACAATTGTATATATTTTTATATCACAAAACTATACAATGAAACTAGGGAGAAGTATGTTAATTAAGACTCCAATATATAACCAAATATGGCCCTCCTTTGTATATTTGTTTTTCTTTCTATTTATGATATAAAAATGATTTTTACTTAATGTAACCATGATCGATTCAGGGATAAGTCCGACAAGATTTTAGAACATCCTCCTCCATAGGACAACACCCCAAAGCTGATCCAATCTAAATCCAATTTTAGAGATATCTAAAAAATTGAACCTAGCTCCAGGACAATACCAAGTGTTTTCTTAGGACCGGTCCAACCTAAACCTAACCTATATTTGTTGTAGTTCCGACTAGGACTAGAGCAACTCAACCTCCTGAGCTGGCCTTGAGTGTACCTAAATACGTACTGTAACACTACTGAAGAGCACGTTTGGAAACAAAAAATATATCCTCCTCTTGTGCAGCGTTTACAATTTTTGCAATTATAGATGTTATTTTGCATGACCTTAAGATTCCGTTTGGTTCATGGAAATGAAAGAAAATTAATTATTTGCTCTCTTTTTTTCTTTGAAAAATTATAATTCTCACAAATTCTTTTTTTTGGTGTTTCGAGAAACAAAAAAAAGGGAGAAAAACTATTTTTTTTTAAGAGGTGGGGGAAATAATTTTTTAGGTGGATGGGGAAACTATTATTTCCCTAATTATTATTTTTAAATCTCCTCCTCATTATCATTCGTGTCAAAATAATCGAAACACATAATGAAATGACTTTAAAAGATCATGATTCCATGAATCAAACAACGTAGCCTACTACAACCAAAGGTCTTATAATCCTTTTACAACTGCCTACGTGACAGTTGCTAATTGGGTCCCGTCTTTTCCATGTGGAATACATGGGAGAGGAAATTCAATTAGCATCTGACACGTAGACAGTTATAAAAGAATTGTAAGAGCATCTCCAACCCTATTGTCTTGTTTTGTGTTATGATTCCTATGTGACATGAGGCACAAGACAATATCTTTTCTATGTGGCAAGATTATATTCACACAAGACAATGAGATAGAAAAATGATATCCAATGCAAAAGTATTGAGAAGACAATAAAAGGTGCTTTTTTTTCTAACTTTCAAGACAATTTTTTCACTTCTTTCTTTTTTTTATAAATTTTTTTTTCATAATTGATGGTATAAAAGTAAAACATTGTGAAGTCCATTGTCTAGATCCTAGACAACATGTTAATTTTACAATTTATTTTACATTTGCATTCGAAAAGTAATTTTAAAATAAGAAATTGTGATTCCTATATGGTAACCATTTTTTTCAAACTTACAATATAATTGGAGATGCTCTAAGCGCAATGATATGACCACAACCAAATGGCTTATAATACTTTTACAACTGTCTACGTGGATAAAGGAGAAAAAGATGATCCAATTAGCAAGTAAGTATTTGTAAAAAATTAGAAACCATTTGGTTGTAATATTGGCTTTATTGTAGGCTTAATTGGCAAGCATTACTCTGAATCTGAAGCGGTGGACGAACCCTTTTTTTATTTTGGGTCAGCATGACACCGCTCCACGTGGCATCAGTCAAGTGCCACATTTTGCTCATGGGCTTGCCAGTTGGAATGTCAATGACGACAAACACAATCACCGCAGAGAGGAGCGCAACTAAAACCTCACATCTATATTTCCAGAGAAGCGGTGACATGTGGGTCCCAAATGTGAGAGGTGCAAACTTTGGGTGCGGCTAGAAGTGAGTATAATCACACAGAGATTTTTCATGCGAATAAAATTTAGAAAAGAAAAGGCTTTGAAATCCGGCGGGTCCTATATATAAAAGGGGGGCAGAGATCTCTCTTCCAAAGTGAACCAAATCCGACCCGATCCGTTTTCGTTTACGAAGAGCGGAGTTCGAATTCGGATCTCGGCGAGATCCGCTAGCCCGGCCGGAAACGCGGCGATATTTCCGGTACGTCTCTATCTTCTCCGATTCGTTTCTTTCGGATTCGGATTTCGCGGATGTGCGGATCTTGTGTTGGATCCGCTAGATCGTGTTTTCTTCTTCTTCTTCTTCTTCTTCTTTTCCTTCTGAAGAATTTGGAATAATTCACTCTTTTATTAATTAATTTATGTAGAATTTGTAAAGTTTTTTTTTACGATTAGGGTTTTAATTTTATTTTCTCTTCTAGTTTTTAGAAATTCCGATAGTCAAAGAATTAATTTTTGTAAATATTTCTTACGGGATCTGATGATAATTTAGTTTAATTTTCATTTCCACAAATTAGCCTAATTAAAATTTGACGCTGTCAGATCTGATGTAATTTCCACATAGGGATTTTTGCATTGTCTGTAGGAGTTGATAAATGCACATTATCCATAAATTTGATTCATTTCTTTTGGGAGGGAAAATTAGTTTTTTTTTATCATTCAGAAATCATAAAGAATGCACATCTTTATTCGCTGTGAAAATTGAAGTTTTTTCGACTTCGTAAATCTTTATCTGCAAATTTGATTCATTTTTGTGAAAATTCATGTTTTTTTTTTTCATTTCGGAAATGATAAAGAATGCATATTTATCTGCAGATCCCGTAGTTTTGATAAACTTGAATTGTTATTGGACTGTAGTTATGTAGAAATTGTTAGAAGTTGACAATTTCCAAGTACTCTCTGAAAAAGAAAGGAAGAAATATTGAGCTTTTGATAGAGACCTGGAAGAAATTGAGAAGAATTATGTGTTGTTTATGGAAATTCTAGTTTGGCAATTTATGGGTCATTATGGTTGTATGTAATATATTAATTATTTGCCATTTGATGAGCAGTGTTAGAGAAGTCTTTCCATCATTCATGAAGGCCCTTATTCTTGTTGGGGGGTTCGGCACCCGTCTGAGGCCGTTGACACTCAGTGTTCCGAAGCCGCTCGTCGACTTTGCGAACAAGCCGATGATCCTGCATCAGGTGATTGTGAATTTCATCAAAAAAATTAAAGTAGAAAATTCTGAATTCTAATGAATAGGTTTTTTGAGGGTATTGTTTTTGAGGTGTCAGTTGGCTAACGAATCGTTAATTTGGTCAAATTTGAATCAAAGTACTTAGCGTCAATTTGATGCTCTTTCATTAGTTGATGTCTTCTTTCATAACTTCAAGTTAGAACTTAGTAACTGTGTATATGCATATATGCATAATTAGTAAATGATTTGATTCTAGAAGAAGTGTCAAGATGGATGGGAAGACTTGTTGCATAATTATAATTTTTTTTTCTTTGAGATGAGGCCAATCATTAATGACTGTCCCTGTCCTCTGACTGCTAGCACCAGGACCCCTCCCATCTAATTATTTTTCGCTTGGACTGGGATTTGAATCGACGTCCCCTCCCCTCAATAGTGCCACCACTAGACGACTCCCTTGGTGGTATTATTACACAGAACGTTACCAGTAGGGAATGGTTTAAAATGATTGGAATGATTAGAGAAGAATTATTTGTAACGAGGGCTCAGACTAGTCAGGATAAAGCATAGCAGTTTCATTTGGCAATATCAATGTAAAGACAGTAGAAGTAAGCAGTTTGATGAGACTAAAATGATTAATTGCTGTCAGATTGAAGCTCTGAAGGAGGTTGGAGTGACAGAAGTTGTTCTAGCCATCAATTATCAACCAGAGGTAAGACAAACAACTGTTCGTCCTGCCATAAATTTCTGTCTGTTGATTTTCTAATTGAGGCCTTCGCTTCTACAGGTGATGCTCAACTTTTTGAAAGAGTTTGAGGCAAAGCTTGACATAAAAATTACATGTTCTCAAGAGACCGAGCCACTAGGAACTGCTGGTCCCTTGGCTCTAGCCAGGGACAAGCTAGTTGATGGGTCGGGCGATCCCTTCTTTGTCCTCAATAGTGATGTCATCAGCGAATATCCCTTTGCTGAGCTGATCAAATTCCATAAAACTCATGGTGGAGATGCGACCATTATGGTAACAAAGGTAACATAAACTCCAAAAAGGCATCACACTAATTACGTTATCCTTTCAATTGTTTGATCAACAAATTATTAATCCTCTTGTTTTATAGGTGGATGAACCCTCCAAGTATGGTGTTGTCGTCATGGAAGAAGAAACTGGGAAGGTTGAGAGGTTCGTAGAGAAGCCAAAAGTATTTGTAGGCAACAAGATCAATGCTGGGATTTACCTGCTTAATCCATCTGTCATTGATCGCATCCAGTTGCGGCCTACCTCAATCGAGAAAGAGGTTTTCCCCCAAATTGCTGCGGATCAGAAGCTCTTTGCCATGGTCCTGCCTGGGTTCTGGATGGACATTGGACAGCCGAAGGACTACATTACAGGTCTCAGGCTCTACCTGAACTCCCTGAGGAAGAACTCCTCCCCGAAACTAGCTGCTGGTCCACAAATTGTTGGTAATGTTTTGGTGCATGAGACTGCCACAATTGGAGAGGGATGCCTCCTCGGGCCAGATGTTGCAATTGGGCCAGGTTGCGTGGTCGAGGCCGGCGTGAGGCTCTCAAGGTGCACGGTCATGCGGGGTGTTCGCATCAAGAAGCATGCCTGCATCTCCAGCAGCATCATTGGATGGCACTCCACAGTCGGTCAGTGGGCTCGGGTGGAGAATATGACTATTCTCGGGGAGGATGTGCATGTGTGTGATGAGGTATACAGCAACGGTGGTGTTGTTCTTCCTCACAAGGAGATCAAATCTAGCATCCTAAAGCCCGAGATTGTCATGTAACCATGACAAGTAAATTAGTTTCCAGAATCCTATCAGTCATTGTAGTCTGTTTCAATTGTGTGTTGGTTGTCTGTTGAAGTTGGAACTGAGTTTTGAGTCAAGAGTATCTGAGTATGTAGATATGCCCCCCGCATGTAACAAGTGGAGGTAGTATCATAGTTTGTGAGCAAGTCCGGTGGTGATGTGTAATTTCATTTTGTTTTCTGCATGTGTGATAAATAACAAGCAAAGCTTGGATATGCAAGATGTCATTTTATTTATTTGTTACGTGTATTATGCTTGACTGCAGAATAGTATAGCTCAGAGATGAGCTTTCAAGGAATTAAGTCCAAGATTTATTGCACAATTTTGATGATCAAGAATGCCTGGGGACCGGAATGGTCTAGCGTGCAGTTTATTTATGTATGGATAATAACTATAAGAAGCGATTCAAACTGCTGATTTTTTTTTCGGATTCTTTCGTTTAAAGGGACGAAATTTTGAAAAATCGCGGTTGAGGAAAAATGTTCGGAGAAATTATAAACGGGGGGACATTTCGTCAATTTAGTTGGCGGGGTCAAAGGGCTTGCCAACTCAGTTGACGAGCTAGGGGGTGTTGGGGACAGCGCTCGCCAACTCGTTGGCGAGTGAGTGGGCCGCCAACCGAGTTGACGTGGGGGGGGGAGGAGATTTTGGCCGTTGGCTTCTCGAGATGGGGGACGGGAGAGAAATTATAGCCGTTGGCTTTTGTGGGGGGTTGGGGGGGGAGGGGGGGGGGGGGGGGGGGGGGGGAGGAATTATAGCCGTTGCACAACGGCTAATACAAGTTTCTATATATTTTCATGTCTCAACCAAATCATCCAGCACTCTTGTAATGCCCCGCTCCGCGTCGGCATTATGTATCAAGGTGAGTGGGCAGAACTTCGTTTTCTGATTCTTGCACGCCTTAATAATAAATCTGAGTTTTTGCTTGCTTGTTTTCATAAGAGAATGATAGAACCTGCCATGCATGCTAATAAACGAACTCACCTAGCTTGTCTTTGAAACGAACATGTCTGCTTAACTAAGAGATCCTGAAACACTTGTCTAAGAGTATGTGTTTGCATGAACGTGTTCACTATCGCCTATGCTCCGAGAGAACCATGTGTTCAAAGATAAGGCGGCTTGTCCCGCAACAATGAAATATCGTCTGATGGTTCGTCTCGTCTGCATACTAGAGTTTATTTGATAGTGTTTCATGCATTCGCATCGGTCGGACAATGGCTATTGGTGGAGAGCTGAACTGCATGTGTCACGGTTGCAACATAGATAGTGGAAAGCAACCATGAGTCACAACTGCCAATAGCATCAGATAAATGAGTCATTGGTATGATGGACCAACAGCTGCCGATTCTGAGATACTCGGGGACCGCACTGCATATAAGATAGTTCATTGTGTTGGCTTGGATAGATGGACCGCCCCTAAGATATGCATTGGTGTCTAGATGTGCATTTGTCCCTAGAGTCTCACAAGACACGCTGCGCACACCCTGAAACAGAACGAACGACTTGTCTTGCTTGCTTGCTTATTCAATATGAAACTCTGTTTTGAAATATGTTTCCAACAACAAAGTAATATGACTCCGTTCAGTATTGCATGTAACGAACATAGATAAAACTAAAAAGATCACTAGTAATGTAATATTTTATAACATGATTACTTAGTGTTGGTTTTAGTGAATGCTTGCTTCTGTTCAGTTGTTTATTCTCACTAGTACTTATAAAAGTGCTGACCCACCAACAGTTTACTTGCTTGCAGGTACTGGATCGCCCGAGGGAGCGATAGGCGTGCCTCAATCCCCAAGACTCGAAATTCTGGTTTCGATTGCCTCGAGTTGCTATCGTATAAATGGGCATAATGTATGGAACGATGTCTTTGCTAAGAGAACCCAGTCCCTCGATTTGCCCCGAATACTCAGTTGGCTAAATGCATTGCATTGCAATAATGTCCCTCCGCTGCTTACTCGATTGATGCTATGATAGCCAAACAACTTTAACGATGTTGCCTTGTGCGGGCGCAACCCCAGGCTCACACGACATCACGTCCCGGCATCAAACGGGCCATTCCTTGCCCCGTCGGGAGGCGCCGAGGCACGGTGATTCGCGTTCGGTGCTCCAAAGCGCTGTGATGCGTGTCCGGTCCTCCGGTCCGGCGGGGAGAAGCGGTGGTCCGGGCGGCCCTCGGGGCCGGGGTATGACATAATGGTATCAGAGCCTGGCTATACACCTTTGGACTTCGTTTCGATTTTCTCAGTTTCGAAAGCTCGTTCGTGGGTTATGTGCACGCTATCTCTCTCAATGTCCCAACGGAATATTCCAACAATGAGTCTAAATACTTTCAAAAAGTGCATTTGAATGATGTGATTGCTTGTATGAAATCGTGATGCTAAGGCATTTGTGCCGACCTATGCAAAACTCTTAAGATTTTCGCAAGTAGCTTGTCCGATTTCACTATATCTAAGTTTGGTTGAATGCATATGTTTAAGGGACGCCTTGAATGTGTGCACGATCCAAGACTCAAGAAAATGTGAAACTCGAGTGCTAAAACTTCGCTATCGCTAAGTTGGTAGGCGTGCTCATGCATGAGGTGCACTTCGACTATGTGTGATGAGAACATAAAATATCATATTTTTATTCCTTAATATATACTCCTTTATGCTCATTTAATGTCTAAAGATACTCATTACTTTTATATTTTGATCTAGGATGCAATTGGAGTCACTAAAAGCAAAATGGAGCTAATTATCAATTCTGGACAATTCTGATACCTTGTAGCAAAATGGTCATAACTTGCTCATACGAAGTCCAATTGAGCTGATCAAAATTGATTCGGAAAGCTAAGTGATAGAGGCACAATTTTGCTGTTTTGATTTTTCCGAGACTCTGGCTACATCATGGACCAAATCACGCTTGAAGATTGAGTCAACTATGTTGTGCACAAAAAGTGGAGCTGAAATAACCATTTCTCAACTTATTCAAAGATTTTATTTTATTGTTTGGGTTGTTGTAACTATTAGAGGATTTGTGGGAAGATATTGTGATCTTCAAACACTAATTTAGAGTCTATAAAAGGGATAGAGATCAGGAGGAAATAAAGAACAACACACAACTCTTCTTCCTCTTCTCCAATATTCTTTTGAAGTTTTCATGAAAGTGCGGAGCTAAAATTCTTGTTGGTCGAAGGAAACAGAAGGCTTGGAATCAATAAAATTGTGAGATCTAAATTATTTTATATGTTTTATTTATGCTTTGAGTATTGAATGTTTTTCTATGCCTACTTTCATGATTGTTTTGTTTAATTACTAGGAGGCCTACTAGTCTATTATCCATCTCGATCTACTGCTAAATTAGACATCAAATCCGTAATTGTTTGATTTTTTCTAATTTATGAAGCAACCAAGATTTAATAAACTGCTTTGTTTTATTAGATCTTAGGAGAAAAACTTTTGACAAAATTAAATGCAACCGCTTGTGCTTGTGTTATTTTGCTTCATCGATCTCTTTGTTCTTTAAGAAATTACTAGATTAAATCTTCAGCGCTTGTCTTGGATTATTTAGTAATTAAAGCTAATTAGATCGCTTGTTTCTAATTATCTAAGCCTAAGAGAGATAGGAAACACTTCCAACGGTGAATATTCAAAGTATGAATTAATATATACTTGCATCGATGATCAGTTTTAAGATTCTGATGGTGGATGTTGACTGAGACCAACATTTTTTCTTTTGATTATTTTAATACTTTAATTATTTTTAGCTCTTTTTAATTTGCTTTGATCCAAACCCCTCCATCCTATTTCACATAGCATAAAGATCAACTAATTACTCTTCGTGGGAACGATCCTTACTCTCACTGCTACATATTATTTCAAGAGTAAAGGTTTTATTTTTGGGTGCTAACGACAGCAAGCCAAATTTTGGCGCCATTGCCGGGGACTAATTTTAGTTAATTTTTGTGCCTTTTGTGATCTTTTATTATTATTAAATTATTTTTGTTTATTAGCAAATAAAAAAAATAAAAAATAAAAAAACAAAATTTATTCTCATATACTTTTCTGGATTGCTTGCTATCATTTTATTACTTGTTTATGATTGCAACTCGATCTTCTAATCAAAGTGATTTTCAGAGTGATCCAGAAATAGAAAGAACTCTGCGCAGGTTAAGGAAGGAAGCTCAAAGAAACTCTAACGAGAACGACCCTGCTACGGATTCCTTACTCTCTTGCAAATATAATCCTGAAGAAGAGGAAGTCATGGCTGCAAATAGAACTTTGAAAGAACTTGCAGCCCCTGATTTGAACCAACACCCTTTGTGCATTACATTTCCTACTTTAGATGCTACTACTAGTTTTGAATTAAAATCTGGACTAATACATTTATTACCCACTTTTCATGGCCTTGCAGGTGAAGATCCTCATAAGCATCTAAAGGAGCTTCATGTGGTATGCACAACTATGAAACCTATGGGGGTATCTGAAGAGCAAATCAAATTAAGAGCCTTTCCGTTTTCTTTAAAGAATTCGGCTAAGGATTGGCTCTATTATCTACCCTCTGGGAGCATTGTAACATGGAACGAAATGAAGAGAATATTCTTGGAGAAGTACTTTTCCGCTTCAAGGACGGCCAATATCCGAAAAGAAATTTGTGGGGTAAGGCAACACAATGCAGAGTCTCTCCACGAGTACTGGGAACGTTTTAAAAAATTATGTGCAAGTTGCCCCCATCATCAAATTAGCGAGCAGCTACTTATCCAGTACTTCTACGAAGGCCTTCTACCAACTGATAGAAGCATGATAGATGCTGCTAGTGGAGGAGCTTTGGTAGATAAAACTCCTGAGGCCGCAAGAAATTTAATTACAAATATGGCGGCAAATTCTCAACAATTTGGCACTAGGCTAGATCTTCCATCTAGGCATGCTAACGAGGTAAATATTTCTTCCCTAGAACAACAAATTGCTAGTTTAACGTCTCTTGTTCGTCAAATGGCTGTAGGTAACATGCAAACAGCAAAAGCTTGTGGGATTTGTTCAGTAGCAGGATATCCTACTGACATGTGTCCAACTCTTCAAGAGGAGTCCAATGAACAAGTGAATGTGATAGGTGCTTTCCCTGGACAACCACAAAGGAAGTACGATCCATATTCAAACACTTACAATCCAGGATGGAGAGATCTGTCACGCCCCAGTCCCAAATACGTAGGACTAGGAACACGTAAGCATGCCAGCCGCATGGATATGGCAACTCCAATATATGGAAACCATAATCCATACGTACGCTGTAATATGAATATAAACTCACATGTGGTATATATAATGTCACAAGTCACAGATATGCTAATCTCATCCACACAGCAAGTCATAGAAAAGAAATACTAAACTAGAATAAGGAGTCTAAAATATCCAAAATAATAGTCGGGTGGAGACAAATCCACTACCAACGACTATATCCAAAACTAAAATGAGAGAGGAGTATAAAGTCTCCAATATAAAATAATATGAAGACAGAAGTGTATCAGCTAAAAGAATCCATCGCTAGATAATCAACGATGCTCAGAAGGTAAGACCTCCTCGGCAGAAAGGAATGCGTCAGGTCCAGGCCCGTACTCCTGCAAATACTCAAGAGCAGATACACCTGGCAGGGGACCAGGTCCTCAGAGGGACGTAACAAGATACACAAAACACATGCCAATTTGAATACAGTGAACATGCATATAATTTGAAAATAAATACGTACGCTGTACACGACCATCTATATGAATGCAAATGAGGATAACTTTTCGACGTATGGGCAAGGGTAGTCTACTCGATCTAAGCCTCACAACTCATGCACTCGTCCATGAACATCATCAGCCGTCATACCTCGGGGGTAGCGACCCTCGGACTCCATCAATCGACATACCTCGGGGGTAGCGACCATCGGACACGACCCACCATAGTGCGTGCTAGTGACTACGGTGTTACCAGAGTGGTCAAAGCCCATACGCCTAATGATTGTCCTCTATGATACTAGGTGCCATGTGTGTGTCAACATATATAATACATAGTAATGACTGAAGAAAAAACTACACATGCAAGAACTATACAGAAATGAAATAAATAAACAGAAATATAAATAGCATGCAAAGTACTGTAAACAATTTGGCAAGGTATCTTGCCTGGCAAGAAAGCTGCAAAATGTAGTGTCCCAATGTCAACACCAAGAGTCAGAAGCTACGGCCTCAGAATGAACGTCTCCGGATGCTGAAATACACATCACCAACGTTCCCAGAATGAGCAAAATAGCTAAAAAGCACATCTCTTTCGTCCAATTTGGACACAGGGGCAAAACGGTAATTTCGGGTAAAAGTGGGATCCACATGTGGCCCACTTTGCACCGAAAAGCGTGCCAAGGATAACAGTCTCTAAATGGAACAACTATAGGTCAAACAACACTAAATGTCAATACGAACCCAACGGTATGTCCAAATATGGATTCCGATGGGCCGAACAGAATTTTGTCCAAAAAGTCAACTGTGGGGCCCGCCAATTGGCGATCTGGTCAACCGTCTCAGAAATACGTGAAAATTGGGTCACAAGGCCAGCGTGTTATCATGAGTCCAGTGGCGTAAGTTTCGTCGCAATCTGACAAGCGTGCACAAAATACGCGCGAGTTCCACAAAAGTTGCGACACGGGATGTGTCCGCGGATACGGTCTGATTCTGGCGCGCACACGCGTCCGAATTAGTCTCCACAAATTTTCACGTGTTCGGTTACGCTGCGTGCACCATTCGGTACACTTGGTACACGGCGGGACGGTCCCGTTTGGCGGGGCGTGCTCCGTTTTCCAACTTTTGAAAAACCGGAAAAAGTGGGTGCGTGCAGTTTTGTGACGAATATAATTATGTCCACAGCGACTAATAGCATAGGGTTATTTTACAGAAAATAAACTAGGTCAGGTATTTTACAGGTATCAAAAAGAATCACCGAATTCGGATCTCTGTGGTGGGAGATACGAACTCGGCAATATGGGTGGTCATTCTGGAATTCTGCGATTCCAGAATTGGGTCTGTCCGTCCACCTTGGACGCTGTTTTTCACCTAGGGACACACGTTTTTCGAGGTTGGCTATAAAACAAATATTGGAGAGGGTTAAGGGGTGATCATACCTATGAAGACGGAACAGCGTTTGGTCGAGCGAGTCGACAGAAAATCGTGCCGGAGCGAAGGTGCCTCGAGTGGGAAACTGCAGTTCGCGAGGTCGGCGTCGACGGGATGGTTGGATGGCTTGGTGGGGCTTCTTTGGCTGCGGTGACGGCTCTAGATGGGAAGAGGAGGTCTGGAGGTTTAGGTTAGGGTTTTGAGAGCTAACTATATATATATATATTATATATAATAGGAAAGAGAGAGGGAGAATAGGAGGCGGGTTCGCGGGTTGGAAGCCGCTGGATATTATGCAAAAAGGGTGGTCGGCCTAGCAAACAAGTTGCGGAAGCTTGCTGGATGGGTCTGCTGTGATGACAACTTAGGAAAGGAATGAATTGGTTGCTTTAACTTAACTTATTAGTAGTTTAGTATTATTATTATTATATATTAGATTCTTATTTAATTATTTCCTTAATCTTTTCTTTTCTTAATATATATATACATATATATTTGTGTATACATATATATTATATATATACTCATAAGAAAATTCATGGATTAGAATAATGCACAACATTAGGCTAGCAACTGCTTAAGGGATCTCCTACATGGAATAAATTCCTAAAAATTCCTGATGGTCCCATAAGTCCTCTAAGTGCCCGAACACCTAAAATAAAAATTATTAAAATTCTATTTCTCCTATTTAGCACATAATTACCATAATTAAATTATTAATTAATAAAAATAATAAATACAATTTTTTTTAAAATAGGGGTTTTACAAGATTATCCCAATTTCAACTATGGGAATCCACAAACAAATCATCCTGTCAATCAAAATCGCCCAAGTTACCAACAGTACAAGCAGTCATATCCTAAACAACAACCAAACCAAACTTCTAACTCTGGTATATCTTTAGAAGATATTGTTAAGTCTCTTACCACTAATAATTTATAATTTCAACAGGAGACAAGGGCTAGCATTCAAAGCTTGGACAATCAAATGAGCCAAATGGCTACAACAATTAATAAGCTAGAGGCACAAAGTTCTGAAAAACTACCATCTCAAACGATAGTAAATCCAAAAGAAAATGCAAGTGCAATCGTTTTGAGAAGCGGTAAAGAGGTTGAAATTCCAGTAAAAGAAGCACCTGCAACGTCAAAACAAGAAGAAGAGAAAAGCACCGTGGTAGACACGAACGTCCCCAATGATAATGAGGTACCAAATTGTAAGTTTTTACCCCTTTGTGATTATAAGCCAGTACCTCCTTTTCCTCAAGCTTTAACAGAATCTAGAAAAATTGAACAAAATAATGAGTTATATGAGACTTTTCATAAATATGAGGTAAATATTCCACTTTTAGATGCTATCAAACAAGTACCTCGCTATGCTAAATTTTTAAAAGAATTGTGTACAATAAAGAGGAAACAAAAGCTTAAAGGATATGAAAAGGTAAAAGTTGGGAAGAGTGTTTCTGCAGTAATTCAACGAAAACTCCCTACGAAATGCAAAGATCCTGGAATGTTTACTATCTCTTGTAAGATAGGTAACAATAAATATGAGAAAGCCATGTTAGATTTAGGAGCTTCTATCAATGTCATGCCATATTCTATATATGAATCTTTAAATCTTGGACCTCTGAATAAAACTAGTGTTGTGATTCAATTGGCTGATAGATCTAATGCCTATCCTAAGGGAGTAGTCGAGGATGTTCTTGTACAAATTGATAATTTAGTTTTTCCTGCTGATTTTTATGTGCTTGATATGGAAAATGGCGATCAAACTGCTCCAATTTTATTAGGAAGACCATTTTTAAAGACATCCAAGACTAAGATAGATGTTCATAGTGGCACACTTACTTTGGAATTTGATGGTAAAATTGTTAAATTTAATATTTATGATGCCATGAAATATCCTGATGATGATAATACTGTTTATTCCATTGATGTGGTTGATTCTTTAGCACAGGATATTTTTGAACTTGGTGGCAAAGATGTATTGGAAGTGGCCATTAGTGAGCATCTTGAAAAAGAGCATAAGGAGTTAGCTTTGAGTTCTTATTTGCAGGAAACTGTTGCAGCATTGAATGATTTTTCAAAAATACAACAATCAGGTAACGTTTCTTATAGTTTATTACCAATTTCTAACAAGAGGCCTTTACCCTCTATTTTGCAGGCCCCTATTCCAGAATTGAAGCCTCTCCCTAGTCACCTCAAGTATGTATTCCTTGGAGATGGAGGAACATTACCAGTGATAATCTCCAATAAACTAAGTGCACCACAGGAAGAAAAGCTTGTTCAGATCCTTAAGGAGCATAAGACGGCTATTGGTTGGACAATTGCGGATATAAAAGGAATTAGCCCGTTTACATGCATGCATCGCATCTTACTTGAGGAAGGAGCAAAACCTTTCCGTCAACCGCAAAGAAGATTGAACCCACCCATGATGGAGGTAGTAAAAAAGGAGATCCTAAAACTTCTTGAAGTTGGAGTGATCTATCCTATTTCGGATAGCCAGTGGGTTAGCCCAGTGCAAGTGGTTCCTAAAAAGACTGGGATAACTGTCATGAAGAATCAAAATGATGAGTTAGTTCCCACTCGTGTCCAGAATGGGTGGAGGGTTTGTATAGATTATAGAAAATTAAATGCTGAAATCCGAAAGGACCACTTTTCTTTACCTTTTATTGATCAAATGCTTGAAAGGTTAGCTGATCATTCTTACTATTATTTTCTTAATGATTATTCAGGTTATTTTCAAATTGCAATTGCTTCGGAGGATCAAGAAAAGACAACTTTTACATGCCTATTTGGAACTTTTGCATATCGTCGTATGCCATTCGGTCTTTGCAATGCCCCAGCTACTTTCCAAAGGTGTATGGTTAGCATATTTTCAGACTATGTTGAGCATATTATAGAAGTATTTATGGATGATTTCACAGTTTATGGAGACTCGTTTGATAAATGCTTGCATAACCTTACACTTGTTCTTCAAAGATGCATAGAAACTAATCTTGTGTTAAACTCTAAAAAATACCATTTTATGGTTGACCAAGGTATAGTTTTGGGTCATATTATTTCATCTAAAGGAATTGAGGTAGATAAAGCCAAAATCGATATTATTCAATCTTTACCTTATCCTTCCAGTGTGCGGGAAGTTCGTTCTTTTCTTGGACATGCAGGTTTTTATCGAAGATTCATCAAAGACTTCTCCAAAATAGCGTTACCCCTTTGCAAGTTGCTACAAAAGGATGTAGCTTTTGAATTTGATGAAGCATATAAAAAGGCATTTGATACACTAAAGAAACTATTAACTTCTACCCCAGTTATCCAGCCCCCTGACTGGAACATGCCTTTCGAGATAATGTGTGATGCAAGTGATTATGCAGTAGGTGCTGTTTTGGGTCAAAGGATTGGAAGAGCATCTCACGCCATTTATTATGCTTCAAGAACTTTGAATGAGGCGCAGAAAAATTATTCTACTACTGAAAAAGAACTTTTAGCTATTGTTTTTGCTTTAGAAAAATTTCGATCTTATTTGCTTGGTACTAAAGTTATTGTTTATTCTGATTATGCAGCTCTTCGCTATTTAATGACGAAGAAAGAGGCATAACCAAGGTTAATTCGATGGATACTTCTTTTAAGTGAATTTGATTTGGAGATCAAAGACAAAAGAGGGACAGAAAATTATGTTGCAGATCATTTAATTCGTTTAGTTCATATGGAGGATGAACTTTGTCTACAAGAAACGTTCCCTGATGAGCAATTGTTTGCTTCAAGTGTGACATTGCCTTGGTATGCAAATATTGTAAATTATTTGGTTACTAATATGTTTCCTTCTGGCTTGTCAAAGGCTCAAAGAGATAAGATCAAAAGTGATGCCAAATACTATGTATGGGATGACCCATACTTATGGAAGCACTGTGCAGATCAAGTGATAAGAATGTGCGTTCATAAAAATAAAATTATTTCAATTCTCACCTTTTGTCATTCTTATGAATGTGGAGGACATTTTGGAGCGAAAAGAACGGCAAGAAAAGTATTAGAATGTGGTTTCTATTGGCCGTCTTTATTTCATGATTCATATTCTTTTTGTAAAATATGCAACAATTGCCAAAAGACAGGTAATATATCTCAAAGGAATGAAATGCCACAAAATCCTATACTATTTTGTGAAATTTTTGATGTTTGGGGCATCGATTTTATGGGACCGTTTCCTGTATCTTTTGGTTATGTTTATATTTTGCTTGCTGTTGATTATGTATCAGAATGGGTAGAAGCTAAAGCTACTAGGACTGATGATTCTAAAGTTGTTTCAGATTTTATCAAATCCAACATATTCTCCAGGTTTGGGATTCCAAGAGCCTTAATAAGTGATCGAGGCACTCACTTTTGCAATCGAACAGTGGAGAAATTGCTGAGAAAGTACCATGTGACCCACAAGGTGTCAACTGCCTATCATCCACAAACTAGTGGACAAGCGGAAGTGTCAAATAGAGAGATCAAGTCCATCATTGAAAAGACGGTCAATCCAAGTAGAAAAGATTGGAGTTTGCGCTTGGATGATGCTTTGTGGGCATATAGAACTGCATACAAGACGCCTATCGGTATGTTACCTTACCGGTTGGTGTTTGGGAAACCATGTCATCTTCCTGTTGAGTTAGAACACAAGGCTTATTGGGCTATCAAGAGTTTCAATATGAAGGCATATGAAAATGGAGAACATAGAAAGTTACAACTACAAGAGTTGGAGAAAATTCGCAATGACGCCTATGAGAATGCTAGAATTTATAAAGAGAAGACGAAGAATTTTTATGACAAGATGATCTCTAGGAAGGTGTTTCAAGTTGGTCAAAAAGTCCTTCTATACCAGTCACGACTTCGTCTATTTCCGGTTGAAATTCAAAGTTTAGCAACTTCTAAAGTGTTCAAGGTAAATGGCCAAAGGCTCAAGCTTTTCTATGAAGGTTTCAAAGTAGAGAATGTGGATGAATTGAACCTTGAAGATCCAATTTGTATCAATTGAAGGAGAAAACATCCACGACAATAAACAGAGGCAACCCAAGGGGAGTTTGTTCTTATTCTTATTCTTTTATTTTTATTTTATTTTTTTTATTTTGCCTTTTCCTTGCATTTTATCTTACATTGGGGACAATGTCAGTTTTAAGTGTGGGGGAGGGGATTTACTTTATTTTAAGCATTTTTAGTTCGCTATTTTTCTAAAAAAAAAAAATAATAATAATAATAATAAATTTTTTTTAATAAAAGAATTTTGGTTTTTGGTTTTTAATGATTTTTGGTTGGGTATGTCATGAGTAAGATTCAACTAGATTTGAAAAATTCATAACATGATTTGTCACGCCCCAGTCCCAAAATGCCGAGGGACTGGAGAAGCGTGGCAATGGCCAGCAGCACGCACCGATGGACAACCCAATTTAATGGATCCATCAGGGCATGCTTAAGCTGTAGTCTAGCAGTAATAAGTACAAGTCTCAGGTATTTCTAATCTCATCCACAGAAATAACATAGATTAAATGTCAGAAATAATGCAATAGAATAACTATCAGATCTCACATAAATATCTCGGGAAACAATCCGAGAATATGTCTGGTACAACAATGCAAATAGACAGGAAATAAACAACTGGAAATAGAAATAACTGACTACATACAGCCACTGCTCATGAGAAGTCCTCTGGTACGATCTCGTCCTCAGATCCTGGTACAGCTCCTGGAAGTGCTCCTGTACGGCGTATCTCTGGATGGTTCTCTTCGGCTATACCTGGGGACATAGTCCATTTCAGGTCCTCAGGGGACATAGCAAGGTACAGATAATACAAGCCAAAATATAAGCAGTGCAGAAATAAATAAGCAATAGGGTGAACTATATAACCAGCTAAGTGATATGCAGTATGAGAGCAGCACGAGAACTCAGGCTGAAACTACTACAAGCTCTGTGTCGGGGAGCCGGTAGCAGTGATATCATGTAGTTGTCTAGCTCAATGGGAGACTACGACGCCAGCATAATATAAATCAACCTGTAGCCTTTGTGTCTCTCCCTACCCCATGTAATCACGCATATCATGACCATAACATCTCATGTCCATGTCAGCGGGATTATAGCTAATGCAACAAGTCATACCGTCTATAAAATATCTCTGTCGGTCCTGTATCCTATACAGAATCACCATGAATGTCTCAGGAAGACTCTGTCTCATGAATAGTGTCAAGTGTCCTGGGTTCTGGGGTACTTGATAAGACAAGTACGAACATTATCGGGTCTCGATATCCATGTCTATGTGACGTTACACAACTCCGCGTACGGAGTTGGCACCCGACTATGATCGGACACTAAGCACGTCACTCGTTTCCTAGGTTAAGCAGTTAAAACAAGTTTATATGCATTTAAATTCAGGCAAGTTCTATAACAAGGATTACTGAAATTTGGCAAGCTTTACTTGCCCACTGATGTATAAACAAGTCAAGGAAAATAGTAGCAAGCTGCAGAGTTTGGCAATGTACACTTGCCTGTGGTTCCGGCTCTGATTTCGGCTCTGACTTCAGTTGGATTTGTAGGCGGTACTCCGGTTGCTGAAACAAACATCACCATCAGATCCAGAAAATATCAATCAGCTAGAAATGCCTGTCCTTGGGTCCAATTTGGAGACAAGGGCAAAAACGACAGTTTCGGGTCAAAACGGGGTCCACATGTGGGCCCGCTTTGCACCGAAAAACATGTCAGGGTCAAAAGGTCTCCAAATTCACCAAACTTAGTATCCACAGGTCAGGAACGATGATACGAACCCAACGGAACTTTCAGAATTGGATTCCGATGAGCCAAACACAAAATCGCCCGTCGAGCGGGGCCTGTGGGGCCCACGACACGCGATTTCGTCAACGTTCTCAGAATCGAACCAAACTTGACCCACAGGACCAGCGTATCGCTATGAGTACGATGGCATAAGTTTCGTTTCGATCTGACGTGTGTGCACGAAGTTAGGGTGAATTGCAGAAAAGGCAGATACGGGGCGATGTCCGCGGATACGCGTTGATTCCGGTGTGCACGCACACCCGAATCAGCTTTCGCAAAATCCCACACGTCCGTATCGACGAGGCGCACGTATCTGTGAAGACCGCGCGCGACCAAGTCGTCCCGTTTGGCGGGGCGTACTCAGTTCCGGGGTGAAACAGGGTCTGGTTTTTCCTGTTTTTGGATCGCGGTGTGCGATCACCACAGGACGCAATGCCCCGAACAGTTTGTCCGGACACCGAGAGGGTCATACAGGCTTCGCAACGCAATTTGCGGAAACGAAAATGGAGCTACGAGCAAAAAGTTACACGCACCTGAAGGGGACCCGAAAACCGGGGTCCGAATCGTGTCCGACACGTGTCGGACACGTGTCCGGACACAGGAATCTGAAATTAGGGTTAGGGTTTCGGCTCGGGGTGCTGGCCGAGCTCCGGCGGGGGAGTCCGGGCTCAGGCGGAGGGGGCTGGGGCACGGGCGGCCGGGCTGAGCAGCCGGAGGCGGCGCTGGCGTAGTTCGGAGGCGGGTCGGCCGGCGGAGTAGAGGAGGAGGAAGAAGAGGGAGGAAGCTGTGCGGGCGGTGGCTGGGGCGGGCAGCGCGGCGCTGGCGGGGCGAGGCCGCGGCGGGTGGCGGCTGCGGACGGAGGTCGACGGAGCGGGGGCGGTGGCGGATCGGGGGGGGGGACCGGAGAGGTAGGGGAGAGGGAGGATTATTTATAGGGTTCAGGGGGAGATGGCCGGCCAGGAATGGCGGAGGACGGGGTCGTCGTGGGCCGGGTAGCGCGGAGGGGAGGCCGGGAGATGCGGCGTCGGGGTCGTGCAAAGCGGGGGAGGGAGACGGGTTCGGGCACGGCCAGGTCGGGTCTGGTGGATCCGACCCGACCCGGTAAGGGGCTGGGCCGGGTCGTGGGCCAGGGCTGGGTTTGGGCCCAGTGGGCCGGGCCGGGTTTAAGGATTAGGTTATTTAATTAAATAAAATACTTAATTAAATAAATAATTAGATAATAAATAATTAATTATTTTCATGTGATTTAAAAATAGGTTCGGGGCCCGATAAATTCCAGAAAAATTGTCCTAAGTCCAGTTTTTTATTTTACATCCAAAAATATTATTTTTATAATATTTTAATATTGTTTATCATTATTTAAAAATTATTTAATAAATAAAACCCTGTTTTTAAATTACAGAAAATTCCCAGAAAATTCCAGAAAATTGTGAAAAATCCAGTTTTTAAAATTTTGAAAAATCAGGGGGTTTACATGATTAAATAAATAATTTTTTTTTCAACTTAGAATTAATTAGTCTAGTTATTTTTTATTGAAAATGGTAGTATCTAAATTGGTAGACAAAAGCCAGTGAGGATTTGAGCCTTTAGACTGACACATCAGTCTCATTATTCTTTCATGAGAGATATTCTTCTACTGATTTGTCTCTCTAGAACTTGCTTTGATTCTCTTCGAGATCATATTGACACATGCATGCATGAACATGATTAAGGCCATCTTTGTTATGCGTTACATAAGCCAAATAGCCCACCTTGTAATTAATTTTCTTTTTGTTGAACCCCTTTGAGCTTTATTGTCTTTTTCTTGGTATACCTACATTACAAGCTTTCAACCAATAATATTTATACCTTTACCCAAGTCGCAAAGCTAGTGGAGCATTGTTGATCATTATGATATGTATGGGTGTACGAAAAAATAATAGTGGGGGTGTCTAAATTTGTGGTTTGGTTACAACCCACAAAATGGAACATATTTTCATCCTCAAATTTCCTAAGTTCCATTATTTTTTTTTAAAAAAAAGAGAGAAAAAAGAAGAAAAAAAGAAAAAAAAAAAGAAAAGAAAAAAAGGATGGAAGTTGTTTTACATTGTTTAAATACTTTAAAAGCCAAATTGAAAATGTTGCAAAATAGAGTGATTGATTTTACATGTTTTATATTGAGATTGAGTTAATTCAATTTTGCTCCACTAGTTTTGATGGCTTTTGAGCTACACTCCCAAATATATCCCACCTTAATCCTAAGCCATATTACAACCCATGAAAAGTCCTTATGATTTATGTTATGCATGTGATCCCAGTGGTGGAGAATGAGAAGATATGCAAGCTTATGGTAGATCATTTCTTTTGGAATGAATTTGAGTGAAATATATACCTTTAAACACATGAGAGTTGAGTATTTATTCCGTGAGGGTCTACCTATTTAGTTTACTCCATTTTTCAAGTAAAAATATCTACTAAGTAATTAGAAGTTGTTTAAAAATATATGTTCATGATATGTTATGAGTTTTGAAGAGCTTGGTTATTTTTTTATTTATGATATTGCAACATTGATTTCTTTTTGAAAAAATAAATTAGAGTTTCGCCCGAGGACGAGCAAAGGTTAAGTGTGGGGGTATTTGATGAGAACATAAAATATCATATTTTTATTCCTTAATATATACTACTTTATGCTCATTTAATGTCTAAAGATACTCATTACTTTTATATTTTGATCTAGGATGCAATTGGAGTCACTAAAAGCAAAATGGAGCTAATTATCAATTCTGGACAGTTCTGACACCTTGTAGCAAAATGGTCATAACTTGCTCATACGAAGTCCAATTGAGCTGATCCAAATTGATTCGGAAAGCTAAGTGATAGAGGCACAATTTTTCTGTTTTGATTTTTCTGAGACTCTGGCTACATCATGGACCAAATATCGCTTGAAGATTGAGTCAACTATGTTGTGCACAAAAAATGGAGCTAAAATAACCATTTTCCAACTTATTCAAAGATTTTATTTTATTGTTTGGGTTGTTGTAACTATTAGAGGATTTGTGGGAAGATATTATGATCTTCAAACACTAATTTAGAGTCTATAAAAGGGATAGAGATCAGGAGGAAATAAAGAATAACACACAACTCTTCTTCCTCTTCTCCAATATTCTTTTAAAGTTTTCATGAAAGTGCGGAGCTAAAATTCTTGTTGGTCGAAGGAAACAGAAGCCTTGGAATCAATAAAATTGTGAGATCTAAATTATTTTATATATTTTATTTATGCTTTGAGTATTGAATGTTTTTCTATGCCTACTTTCATGATTGTTTTATTTAATTACTAGGAGGCCTACTAGTCTATTATCCATCTCGATCTACTGCTAAAGTAGACATCAAATCCGTAATTGTTTGATTTTTTCTAATTTATGAAGCAACCAAGATTTAATAAACTGCTTTGTTTTATTAGATCTTAGGAGAAAAACTTTTGACAAAATTAAATGCAACCGCTTGTGCTTGTGTTATTTTGCTTCATCGATCTCTTTGTTCTTTAAGAAATTACTAGATTAAATCTTCAGCGCTTGTCTTGGATTATTTAGTAATTAAAGCTAATTAGATCGCTTGTTTCTAATTATCTAAGCCTAAGAGAGATAGAAAATACTTCCAACGGTGAATATTTAAAGTATGATAATTTATGTTTGCATCAATGATCAATTTTAAGATTCTAATGGTGGATGTTGACTGAGACCAACATTTTTTCTTTTGATTATTTTAATACTTTAATTATTTTTAGCTCTTTTTAATTTGCTTTGATCCAAACCCCCCCATCCTATTTCACATAGCATAAAGATCAACTAATTACTCTTCGTGGGAACGATCCTTACTCTCACTACTACATATTATTTCAAGAGTAAAGGTTTTATTTTTGGGTGCTAACGACAGCACGCCAATGTGCACGGTCCAGACTCGCGATATGCTGATCTCGATTGCTAGTATAAGTGAATAATATCCAAATGAACAAGCATAATGACTTGTATAGGTTTGCCTCGGCCTTAGATCGTTAATCAAGATTGATTGAAGCGTACTCCGCGTTAAGCAATATGTCCCGCGCTAAGGCACAAATGAGACTGACTCGGCATACACGTAACACGACGAAAGAACCGAGTAGGAGATTATGTTCAATTGGATTTAGTGGTACCGATTGCTACGCTTGGGATAGATTCCATAATACGTTAGTACTGCCTGCCCTCAGGAAGTCTCGAGGATGAGACTTTTTCTGAGTGGTGGATGATGTAAGACCCCGTTCCGCTCAAGCGGACTGCCGATTCAAACGGCAAAAGTACAACGTCCCAAACCGCTTTGCTAAGGCGAGAATACTCGTTCGAGGCAAAGGATATCCAGACTTGTCCCTATAGGAGTTCGGCTTAGGCTTTCAGAGGCTCGCTCGACGTATCGCTCAACCGAGGTGAATCATCGCTAAGGTGGGTGGCTACGGTGAACTTGTTTTTGCTTAGCCAGCACACTTAAAATATGGAACGATACATGCTAGTCGCTAGGTGAATCACCCCCTGCATGCTAATAAGAAATAAATGCACCTAGCTAAAGGAATAATCCCAACTTGTATTGCTTGTGTTAGAACATGAAATTAAAATATTGCTTATATTTAGACCCTCGCATGCTACCCTAGATCATGTAGCTCAAAAAGTCCCTTACGGTTTTACTCCTCGGCTTACCTTCGGGCCCGAGCTAACGCGATTACTTAAGTTTTTAATGTTGCCTTGCCTTAATATTTTCCATACGAAATCATGCCACAATCAAGAACACTATCGTGTATTGTGCATGCATTCGACTCAACCAGAAGACTATCAAATGGTTCTTCTGTGTAAAATAAACCTGCAAGTATCCGGGACCGTTGGGTCGCTAAGGCAGTCCCCGCACCAGGGGAATGCATCTAGGCAAGTCTAACTATGAACAAAGATCATGTAAAGTTTATATCTGAATGATAATCACGTCAAGTTACATCTGAACGAGAATCACGTCAAGCAAATTAAGAATCACAGCTCGTGGAGCAAACGCTCGATTCAGAACAAGAATCATGGATTATCATGTCAAGTTGTGTGAAATTGGAAAACCCAAGACTTACGTGTCGTGGACAACTTGTGCACAAGGTCAATGGTTCCGCGGACAGTCGCTGGGGTACTGGCACCGATCCGATCCGGACGGAACTTCACGATAGTCTCAAGTGCTGGACGGGATGGCGTGTAGCGCCTCACGTGCTTTCGTTGCATACCATCCTTGTTCAAGACTATAAATCATCCTTTATGGCTATGCCAGCAACAAATGTTCATATAGATAAGTCATCCTCGCTTAGCGGCTATCCGCGTGCGAGTCATTGCATCGCATCAAAAGAACAACTGAACACCTGAACGATCATGATATAACAACACTCGTGTTTGCATATGCTATTGCCTTATTTTTATTTATGAATGCTCGTGCTTAAATTAACAATGTTTTCCTTGGACAGGGAAAGACAAATGGTAAGTTGGTAAGTCTCGCCGTGTTTCCTCTTATATCGCACGGCACACTGCCACACGAGTTAGGCTATTCAACATTGCCATGAAAGTGATCCTAAGGCAACTAGAAAGACAACATAATAGTTGGCGCACGAAACCTATATTACGTATTTGGATTTGTCGAGCGGGCGAGTAGCCTCCCCACCAGTGCATTCGTGTACTGATAATCCATCAAGTTGTTTGCAGGGTGCGGGAGAATCTCGTTCGGTGCGGATGCTTCCTTCGTGTGTGCTAAGGCGTGGAGTTCACTCTGGAGTCTTGGAGCGCTGCGTCCGGAACTGAAGCACATATACAAGACATACTATTGGAACATCGCCTGTACATCATTCCACTATTGTAGCCACTTGGCACGCTTTTACTGTTTCAGAGAGAGAGAGAGAGGCTTGAGCGACTTGTAATCTCGGCCATGCGACACCTGTAACACTTGTTTATATCAATAAAGAGTTGCTTTACTTCAACTTGTGATATTCAATGCTTTCGCTATTGTCAACTCAGTGAACTCGTTACCAAATCGCATATGCGTTTATAATTTTGCTGCACTCGGACAATCTGTACGACTCTGTGGCTTAGACCTCTAATGAACCACGGCCTTGCACGGGGGTGGCTCACGCTCGTGCGACATCACGTCCAGATGGGTCGAAGCGATCGTCCCGCGAGAGCGCTAGCGCGGTGATTCTCGCCTAGCAGGGACGGCCGATTAGCCTGCGGGAGATCGGGACGTGACAACTCTCGCTCTCTTCCCTCTAGCAAAGCCTCCAGCACTCTCTGTCTCTCTGCCTCTAGCAAAGCTTCCAACACTAAAAAAAAAAAATTTGCCTGCAGTCAAAGTTTATTTGAGTTTCTTGTAGCAAAAGTTCTCAACCGTCATGGATCGTAGCGTAAGAATTGTATGCTCGTACGGCAGTAAAGTAAATGGGTTAAATTACGAAGGAGGGGGAAGCCATTTTTTTAACTTATCCGAATATTAGTTTTGAAAATATACGTAATCATATTATTGAACGTTGTTCTATTAATTACGATTTTATTCTGATGTCTATTTTTTTGTTCTAATTATTTTTTGATAGATAGTGAAGATGCATGGCATTATATTCTTGAGATTAATTCACAATCACGGTATATAAAAATATATGTTATTAAAGTAGCAGCAACATTAGATAATAGAAATAGTGAATATTTTTTTGAATACCAGCATGTTAGTTCGGGTGCTAGTCCTTCTCAACAAATTGTTTCATTTTTTCAAGAAGGTCATTCATCAGATGAATCTAACCATGATGATGATAGTGACAATGACGATAAAAATAGTGATAATTTAGTTAAAAATGTAGATTATACGGTAGATGATGATGTGTAAAAGCTATCATTGATGAAGTATTTAAGGGACAATCATTTCCTAGCCGTTCTCACTTTAGAAGCTTTATAAGTAATTTAGCAATTAAATATAATTTTAGTTGTTCAACTAGTGTTATGAATAATGCTCGTGGAATTATATATAGTTGTGATCAACCAAATTGTAATTGGAGAGTATATGTCAAATCTATTGGAAATGATGATATAGTTAAAGTTAGTACATTAGAAAATCGTCATTCTTGTTTAGGGAGACTTAGTACAGGACGTCATCGACTAACTACCGCTGTATGGATTAAGACCATGATAATTGACATTATTAGAGATAATCATAAATTGTTAAAGATATATATAGGGAGCACCGTATACAAGTTAGTTATTCCAAAGCCTGGAGATCCTGAGAGACGACATTAGCTGAAATTAATGGTAGTTATGATGAGTCATACGCTAGTCTTGAGGAGTATTGTTATAGAATTATGGAGACGAATCCAGGTAGTACATGTTTTATTAAAACTGCCAAAAATAATAGCTTTCAACGTTTTTTATTTGTTTTAAGTCATGTATTGACGGATTTTTAAGGAGCTGTTTACCGGTTATTAGTACGGATGCTACATTTCTTTCGTCTAAATATCAAGGTATCTTATTTATTGCTTGTGCTCACGATCCTAACTATCAATTATATCCTATTGCTTATGTTGTTGCTGAAGGTGAGAATAATGATTCTTGGTCTTGGTTTTTAAACTCTCTTAAAATATATTTTAAAAGTTTTTTTTAATAATTGGAGTACAATTTTATTTATATCTGATAAGCAAAAAAGGATTAATAAATGTTATTCGTGCTATTTTTCCTACATCTCCTCATTTTTTTTATATTCAGCATTTTAAACAAAACATAAAAAAAGTTACGAAAGAACCAACATTTCAATACTTGTTAGACTCGCTTGCTAAATCATATAATGAAACGAATGCAGAGAGTGTGTTCGATATAATTAAAGCCGAGAATATAATGTTGTACGATTGGCTTATTGGTGTAAACGATGAAAGTCGTCGATTTGAACATTGGATAACAGCGTATGCTCCTTGTCCTAGATTAGATATTAACACTTCTAATCTTGCTGAATGTTTCAATAGCTGGATTAAGAAATTACGAAATAAGCCAATAACAATACTTCTCAATGGTATTAGAACCAAGATTATTACACTTTATGACAATCGTAGAAAAAATGCTGAAAATATAGACAGATTATTGTCCGAAGATGTTAAAGACTATGGCTTGTATTATCAAAAAGAAGAATCACATAGAAATATTAGCTATTGATAGTTATAAGTTTGAAATAATAGACCGTGCAACAAGTAGAACCTATATTGTTAATATAACCGACAGATCTTGTACATGTTTTAGATGGTACCATACTTATATACCATGTATACATGCATATTTTGTTTGTAGATATTGCAATATTAGTATTGATAGTTTTTATCCTGCAATATTTTTGACGGAGACCTTGAGAAGTGTATACGCACCAAAAATGGAACCAATTTCAGTTCCCTACAAGATCCAAGCTCCTTTGGTTAGAGGAGAAATTGGAGTACCAGATGTAAGACGCAAAGCCGGAAGACTAAAGAAGAACCGCATCAAACCCCGGGATTCATCGACGAGAGATCTTCGTTGCAGTAATTGTGGTGCGATGGGACACAACCGAAGAAGATGTACTAGTCAACCGAGAGAGTAAAATAGAATTGTTCAATACAAACTTAGAAATATTGTAATAGTGAGTCTGATAATAAAAGTTGACAAATATTACAATCAAACATTGTTACAAATCATACTTCTAAACATTCATCTACTCATCCTCCTCATCGTCTTGCTAAGTCTGGGTAGGCAACGGTGCTGATGAAGTCAAAAAAAAACTAGGTGAATATCTGGTAGCTTTCATCTCCAACATCCTGGTGACTAATGCCCACTCCAACAGACTCGTGACTAGGGTCCGCTCCAGCATACTGGTGACTAGGGCCAGCTCCAGCATAGTATTGGGAAATATCTCCAGCATATTGGTGAATAGGGCTCGCTCCAGCATAATATTGGAGAATGTCTCCAGCATACTGGTGAATAGGTCCCTCTGCACCATCCCTCCTACGACGACGATAGTGTCTCTGTCGTACAAAGCCGGTCGAATAGTCTGGTGGAAGACATGATTGTACTGGAGGCATTTCAGGTTCCCGCCCAATACCGAGATGATCAACAAGAGTCACACGTTCCTCCATAAAAAATCGACTTTGTGGGGGAAGATTTATCTCAGGTTGTTACAAATATTGTTGGTATACACCACTCTGAAATATGAAAGATGTAAATTAATTTTTTATCATATTTATGTAATTTTGAAAGTGTAATGAAGTCATACCAAATTATGCATGTCATCGACAAAAGCACGCAAAGTAGAATCATCTACGAATCTACTCTTAAACCTTTGCTCCTCATATTTGTATACCCGGTTGCTCATAAGAGGGCATCCCCACCATTGCCTATAATTCAAGTTACCAATGTCTGCATAATGTAAACAAAATTTGAACAAACTATTTACACTAAATCAATATGAATAATGAGTAACTTAGAACTTACAGTTCTCAGTAGATCTTAGTCCGGGAGACATGTCCCTCACACTATAATTCTCGAACCGATTATTCCAATCAGCAACGAGACCAAGGATTCGTTGTATTGCATTTGCTGGCTCATAACCGACAGTCGATAGATCATCGAAAATTATTTGACTCATCCTGAATTATCGAAGAACACGGTATGCCGGATGGTACATGGTGAACCGATCATATATAATATAAGATATGTGTAAACTAAACGAATATGATGTCCTCTTGATTTCTGGAGCATCATCTTCACATGTGTAAGGTAATCAGGTAACCTATTTAATAACATTGTATCAAATAGATATGATATTTCTCTACTATCATAAATGTAATAATTTAAAGATATTTATCAGATATTTAAATAATTATCTCATGATACTGCAGTGTATCAAATTGGCTACGATAAAGTGATACAATCATGTATTGGTAGTGTTGATAATCCACTACAACTGTGGGCCATCGCATAGCAACCGAAAAGACTCCAACATCACTGAGAATGCTAGTAACAGGCCTACCAATATAGAAGTGCTCGTAGGATCAGAACTATAAAACAAAAATATGATATTAGTACAAACAAAATTTGTATTCTAATCTAACTAATTTAGGTCTTTCATTCATACCTGAATCAGTGAAATACATCCATAAATACTCTTGCGACTGGATCTCACAAATTCTGTCAAATTTGCGTATAAAAATGCTTGAGTAGCAGCTCTCCATGCATGCTGAGTAGGTTTTGTCAAATCATCCAAGAATGGTAGAAGCTGCACATTTATCATATTTTTTGATGCGTCGAAAAATAGAATTGCACCACATAAACAGAGCAAATACGCTAGCTCTAGTGCAACGAATGACCTAAAAATATTAAGTGTTATATAAACTCTAAATTAAGTCATAAACAAACCTTACTAATTAAAATACATACCCGCATTTCATCTACATCAACCACCCCGTCAATAGTGTGATGTAGGTCCATGAAGTTGCCACGAAGCCATGTAAACTTCACAAAATGGACGTCTTTTAGACCAGATGGAGGGGTAACACCGAGATACCTCCTGATCAGATCATATCCCTTTAAGTGCGGATCAAAATATATAGCGTCACCTTTAATAGGTAACCCTAGTATATTTGCCACATCAAATAAGGTGATTGTCATCTCGCCGAATAGGACTTGGAAAGTATTGCGTTCAGGCCACCAACGCTCCGCAAGACTTACAACTAGATGAAGATCGTGGATTAAATATCTAACCCGATCTATATAGTGGAATCCAAAGGATTCCACAAAATCCTTTTGGACATAACTTAGCTCCCACGTACGATAGTTTCTTTCAGTCCGCCAATGTACATGGATCCGGATTCGTAAACCAAGATCATGATCGTATAACTATAAAAAATATATGCATTATATTTTATGTGCAAATTACTTAACTTGCAAACTTATAATTTAAAAAATTACCTCTCCAGTAAATATCCGACTAGATATGTGGTCTTCACGTTGCTTAATAATAAGGTCGGTAGTCGGTCCACCAGGAATACGACCGTCATTTTGGTTAGCCATCTAAAATTTTTTTTATCTATGATCATTTACGACTAAAATATAATAAGTCTGTCAATGATTTAAAAAACTAACTATTTTCATTTATGACTAAAATATAATAATTTTACTTACATTAGATTTTTGGGTTCTTTTCCTTCCGGTTGATCTTGTTGCTTGAAGGAAAGTGAATATAAATGTTGTATACAGAGAAGAGATGAGGGTGTTGTGAGAAATGAGAGTATTGTGGGGAGCTGATTTATAGAGGGAGGGAGGGATTTTTTTTTTGGGGGGGGTGTCTTCGAGGGGGGGGGGGGGGGGGGGGGATCTTCAAGGGGGGGTCTTCGAGGTGGAAGGGATGGTCTTCGAGGGGGCAGAGGAGGGGGGTTCTCGGATCAGCACTATTGATTCTTCTCTCCCCGCCAACTGAGTTGGCTAGCGCTGCCCCCAACACCCCTAGCTCGCCAACTGAGTTGGCGAGCCCTTTGACCCCGCCAACTAAGTTGGCGAGATATTCTCCTGTTTGTAATTTTTCCAAACATTTTTCCTCAGCCGTGATTTATCAAAATTTTGTCCCTTTAAACGAAAAAAATTCGTTTTTTTTATGGTCCCTATTGTAGTGTTGGGTATAATTGAAAGCTTCCAAAGAGAGGAAAATAAAAGAAGTTTCGACAGGGACGGACATGTACAGTGGTCCATGCAAATTTTGTGAATGATTGTCCTCTATCCCCTGCTACTAACTAATGCAGAAATAATGCAGAGATGATACGTGGTTTCAAGTATCATCACTCATCTTTCTTTTTCTTGTAAACTCTCTCTCCAAAGAACGAGGGTTGTAGGTTGGTGGAGGTCGAGGTCGAACCAGTTCCACGTGAACGGGCCCTCCCACTTGTGTGATGTGTGCAACGTGGATAATATGTGAAGCTCAATTCAGAAATAAGACTCGTTCAAGGATGAAATAACTCTACTTGCAGTAGTTCAAATCATAAATAGTATCTCCACATAAATGGTCCAAAGAGAGTATTTATGCATAGACCAATACATTTTTTTGATCTGTAAAGAGCAAGAAGTACTGGAACATAACTTCCAAATACACCATCACACCCTTGCACACTTCTCACTTCCTAGGTTGTGACAAATTCTCAAGGTAGACATGAGCTTCGCTTACTCTCTTATATCTCACTGCAATCAAGTTGGATTGCACCACATAATGTCCCATTTTGGACATGGGTCAAAAGAACAACCTTATTTGGGGTCAACATTCGGAAATCAGTGCTGTATCGGTTGTACACACCGTATCACCACAGCAACAGAAGTATCTAACCCTTTGAATACTTCGTGTCGAAACTAGCCCCAACCAGTATGATCATCAAGGTAAAAAACGAAAGAACTTGTTTGGTGAAAAAGACCAATGAGATGTTTAATTACATTTAGAATCTTGTAAGCATTTTTGGGATTAAATGGTCAGGACACAAAAATTAGACTGCTGCTCCATCTCAAGTGGCTTCTCCGAAACCTTGATTCTTTTGGAATGCTTACTTGCAAATTTGAAGTTGAGCTCAAGCTTCTTTACCACAAGTTCAATAAAAATCAATATACATCTTCATTTTTTTTTCCAGCTGTAGTAGTTAAACAATTACAGTCAAAACATGAAACTTGGTGTGCATGTTCTTCAATAGAATGCCAAATCTTCCGCTCACAATTTTTTTTCAAAATAATGAAATGTGAACTGAAGCTTTAATCAATAACCAACACTATCAAACATTTAACAATCTATACGAACAGATATGTTCCTTTAGAAAGCCCAGCTAAACCTGCACTATTAGTTATAAGCCCAAGCTTAACCGCAACCCAGTCGGTCAAAGCTCAATTAAAGCTCAAGTGTGAAAAGTAATGAGGAAGTCTATCAAGTGAAAAGCTTGTCACATATTGAAAAAACTTGCCACACAATTATAGCCCCTACTTGATTCCCTCAAATAAGTGAGCAACAGTAGTCAGCACAAATGAGCAAGAAACATTTGTTTATAGTTGAAAGTAGTAGAGCATATAAGATTTTTTATTATGTAACCACCTGTGAAACAATGAAATACTAATGTCCAAACGGCATCAAAACGAGCTAGGTGAATTAAAACGGTTTAAGGGAGATACTTCTCAGGAATACTTATAAGAAGGCCCAGGACAAATAAAATATGCTCCTACTGTTCAAATGCTTCAAGAAAGCT